>CM053501.1:16668601-16693386 GCA_028627145.1 Eidolon dupreanum
ACTCCACAAAAGCCAAACAAAATAAAGAAAACAGAAACACAAGGACAAGGAAGCAATGGGAACACCGAGCTACCAGAAAGCAAAAGATAAAATGGCTAACAGAATACTTCATATTTCAATAATCACCTTAAATGTAAATGGACTGAACTCACCAATAAAAAGGCACAGAGTTGCTGATTGGATCAAAAAACAAAACCCACCACATGCTGCCTCCAGGAGACACATCTCAGCTACAAAGACAAATATAGACTCAAAATAAAGGTTGGAAAATGATATTTCAAGCAAATGGCATTCAGAGAAAAGCGGGAGTAGCAGTACTAATATCAGACAAAAAACAGACACACAGACCAGTGGAACAGAATCGGGAGTTCAGAAGTAAACTCATATTTTTATGAGCAAATAATTTCCGACAAAAAAGCCAAAAACATACTGTGGAGAAAGGAGACTCTCTTCAATAAACAGTGCTGTAAAAACTGGAAAACCACCTGCAAAAGAATGAAACTAGATAGTTTTCTATCACCACACACCAAAATTAACTCAAAATGGATTTAGGACCTGAATATAAGACCTGAAACAATAAAATGCATAAAAGAAAACATAGAAACTAAACTCATAGATCTTGGATTTAAAGAGGATTTTATGAATTTGACCTCCAAGGCAAGGGAAGTAAACCAAAAATAAATGAATGGTACTACACCAAACTAAAAAGCTCCTGCTCAGCAAAAGAAACCATCAGTAAGGTAAAGAGATAACCATCTGAATGGGAAAATATATTTTCAAACAATGCCTCCGATAAGGGCTTAATATCCAAAATATACAAAGAACTCATACAATTCAATCACGACCAAAAAACAAATGATCCAATCAAAAAATGGGCAGTGGATCTGAACAGACACTTCTCCCAAGAAGACATACAAATAGCCAACAAATATATGAAAAGAGTCTCAATATTGTTAGCTATTAGGGAAATGCAAGTCTAAATCACAACAAGATACCATCACACACCTGTTAGAATAGCTGTTAGAATAGTCAGCATAATAAATTAAAAAATTGAACTCAGATTCAAGTATGCAGGCTATTGAATTCTAAGAGTTGAATTCACAGTTTCACTAAGTTTCTCAAGTGAAAGTTAGGGCATTAACTAGTAAAGAATGGGATCCTAAAACTTGTCATGGGAACGTGTGTTTGGATTCAGATGAAACTGACAATCTCTCATGGAAGCTGGGAAGCCAAAAGGGTAGATTGTACTGGTTATTAATTTATTGCCTCTCAGCTCCAAATCCATCCTTCATTGCCTGCTCTGAAAAAATAAAGAGGGGCCCTTTAAATAGGTTTTCCTTGCCAGCTCATATGATGTGCACCTTTCTGAGTAGAAGGTTACTGGGGAGACCTTTCATGAGAAAAAAGTTTTCCTTCCTGCTTCTGTTTTGCTCCTGTGTGCAGACTCCTATGACACAGGCAGCTTCTCCAGTCCCAAACTCTTGATTCATAGATATTTCCTTATCCTGAATGCTGATTCCATTCAATCACGTAGGTTAGAAACTTGGGAGTCATCTAAGACTTCTGTTCCCTCTGCTGTCCCATGTACTGATCACCAGGCCAAGTCAATTCTGTCTGCTGAACATTTCTCATCCTCTTTCCTTCTGTCCTTCTCCAACCCCTACATTTCCATTTCTATTGCTTCAGCTCAAGCCTTGTTTGGAGAGTTCATATAACTCTTATTCTATAACCTCTGCCTGTGTTTTCACCTCAATTCATTCTCCACACTTTAGATCGAGTGATTTTACTAAAGTAAAATCTGATCCTGTTCTTGAGCTTAAATTCTTCAACTGGGTTCTCACCGTGTATAACAGTGGTCTCCAAACTTTGTTTCTGCATCCCATCACTAACATGTTTTTGAGCATACAACCACAATATATGTACTTCTCTACCTAAAATTATGAATATAATACAATGTTTACAAAAAGAGTAATGAAAATAGGCAAAGTAAAAATAAATAGTAATAGAAGTTCTAGTATATTCTTTCTATATCTCAATAGTTATTTTTGGAATCTCCTGAGGGGCATTTGCCTACTTTGGATATCACTAATTAATTGGACAAAATTAGCAATATCCATACAAAGCTCTTGATGACTCCTACTTGACATTAAAAATTGGCTTAAAAACTATTTCACCTGTGCCACCTTCTCTTACTTTTCCAGTTGCAGTTGGAGAGTTCTGTCCAAGATACTGTAGTCCTTTTTTCATATTTTTTTTTCCATAGCAGTTTTCATTAGTGGTAGCTCCAGAATCTCCACCTCAGATGACTTAGAGTCAGAAATTGAGTTGGGGTAGTTGGGTTTGGAGTGGTTTGCAGCTACATGACTTGTCTTGAATCTGTGTTTGCAAACATACCATTTTTATTTAGATTGTAGGGCCTTTATTTGGTGTGACTTTAGTGGGCAATGTTGAACACATGAGGATATCGAAGCCCTCCAGCACCCACTTCTTGGAAAATCTGAGATATAGGTGCAGGACCTGTCAGAGGGTGTTATTAGGGACCTCATCAGAGGAAAGAGCATTAAGGCACACATGTCTGGTTCACCAGGGTCAAGGGAAAAGTGATTCTGAGAGCCCTGCTCAGTCTGTTTCTCTCGTCATCCTCCAGCCCTCAGTCATGTTAGATATGTCAAAGGGGCAGACAGGGCCAGACCCTGCAGGGTCTTTCAGGCCTTAGTAAGCCATTCAAGATGTGTGGTGGGATGCCACTGCAGGACTTGAAGACAGGGAATTATCTGGTCCAATTCATATTTTACATACACCACTCTGGCTGTCTTGTTGAAACTAAGTTGTAGAAGGAAAGTGGAAGTAGGATTAGCTTTCTGTGAGTTCTGTGACAGCAATGGAGCCCTAGGTGGACCATGGCCCTGGCAGTCATTGCTACACTGTCCAATAATGTCAGGAGACATGTCACATCAGAGGAAGGTCCAACAAGGTAGCCAAGAATACATGTGACACACACCCTGGGCCGCTTAGGATTTTATAAGAGATGAAATTCCTAGAGTGAAGATGGGTTAGGAGAAAAATCAATGACACTCTCTTATAACTATGACGATGGATTTATTTTCACCTCCAGGCTGGTTTTAGCATGATCTAGAAAACATGGGTCTCAAGGGGTCAAATATAGGGGAGTAGCGGGAGGGTGAAGTAGGTAAAGGGGATCAAATATATGGTAGCTGAAGGAAACTTGACTTTGGGTGGTAAACACACAATAGAATACACAGATGTCAAATGATAATGTACACCTGAAAATTATATAACTGTATTGACCAATGTTATCTCAGTAAACCTAATAAAGATAAATAAATAAATAAATAAATAAATAAATAAATAAATAAAAAGAAAACACGGGTTACAACTTAATTGCTATTTGCTTTTCATCTATCATTAAGAATTTAGTTTTTGAGTCATATAGTGTGTGTGTGTGTGTGTATAAACACTCATTGTGAAAGAGATATTTGAATATCTAGAAATAGATAAGCTTCCTCAGGTTTTTGAAATCACCCTTAGAACAAACACTAAAGTAGTACAAAGTATCATTATTAATGAAAGTAGATGAAGATGACCATGACTCAGTAGTACTTTGCACTCAACCACCTTCCAGCAGAGCATCTTAAAGGGCTGAATATATCTGAACATCAAACCCTTCACATAGATCAGAAGGCTCAATAATTACTCCTTCTCTTAAGATCTATGTATGACCCTTATTGGGGTGAAATCGGCAGCTATTTCCCAAATCATAGAGATATTGAGTAACAGTTTTGTAAGGAAATGGGTATTGCTTTTGGCTTATCCTAACAAGTTCCTGGCCTAGGCAGATGGAGTATTGCAGAAATGTGTGGGTGTGTATGTGCACACAAATGGGGGTGGGGGTTAAACTTCATAAAACCAGCAGGAGGCAGGCTGATAGGAGAGATGTTGGCTTTGGCATCAGGCAAAATTCTGATCCTGCCTTTACTAGCTGTGTGACTCTATAAAATTAATGAATACCATGGTCCTAAGCTTTCTCTTCAGGAAAATTAAGTTTATAATTCCTATATGCATTAGACAATCTAATATGTGCGAAATATCTTGTACGTAATAGATTCTGAATAAATATTATTTTTGTAGCTCATTTTTAATGACTGCTTAATTTTAGAAATGTTATAATGACTATTGTTTTTGTAAAAATAATTTGTAATTATACAAAATCTAGTCATACAAAAGTACAAAGAAGAAAGTAACAAATCATGAAATTTCCGGCTGTCAAGATATAACTTTTTAACATTTAGGTGATAACCATTTTACACCTCTTTCTGTGCAAATAGATAAATAGATTAAAAATAAATACATATTTTTAAAATTTATTCTTTTTATTTTTTTATGGTGACATTGGTTAATGAAATCCAATAAGTTTCATCTGTACATTTTAACAGTAAGGCATATATATATATATAATATACATATTATATATATATATATATATTTACACTGTATGTTCACCTCTCATAGTTAGATTTCTTTCTGTCACCACATATTTGACCCCCCTTACTCTGTCTACCTTCCTTCTCCCCTTCCTTACCCCCTGGTAACAACTAGTCTATTATCCATGTCCATGAGTCCCTGTTTGTTTGTCCTATTCATTTGTTGTTTTTAGATTTATATCCCACATATAAGTGATATCATGTGATTTTCAACTTTTTCGTCTGGTTTATTTCACTTAGCATGATTATCTCAAGGTCCATCCATGTTGTCACAAATGGCAGTATTTCATCTCTTCTTATAGAAGAGAAATATTCCTTTGTCTATATGTACCACAGCTTCCTTAGCCAATCATCTGTCATAGGACACTTTAGTTGCTTTCATGTCCTGGCCACTGTGAATAATGCTACTATGAACATCAGTGTGCAAATATCTTTTTGGATATGAATTTTCAGATCTTTGGGGGAAATACCCAGTAGAGGGATTGCTGGATCATATGGTAGATCAATTCTCAGTTTTTTGAAGAACCTTCTACTGTTTTCCATAGTGGCTATACCAATTTGCAGTCCCACTAGCAGTGTATGAGGATTCCTTTTTCTCCACATCTTTTCCAACATTTGTTATTACTTGTCCTATTGATTATAGCTATTCTAACAGGTGTGAGATGGTATCTCATTGTGGTTTTGATTTGCATTTCCCTAATAGCTAGGATGCTGAGCATCTTTTCAAATATTTGTTGATCATTTGTATTTCCTTTACGGAGAAGTGTCTGTTCGGGTCCTCTACCCATTTTTTTATTGAATTGTTTGCTTTTTTGTTGTTATTGAGCTGTGTGAGTTCGTTGTATATTTTGGATATTAGGCCCTTTTTGGGGGTGTTGCTTGCAAATATATTTTCCCATTTGGATGGTTGTCTCTTTACCTTATTGATGGTTTCTTTTGCTGAGCAGAAGCTTTTTAGTCCCATTCATTTTTGCTTTTACCTAATAACTACATATTTTATTTTAATTTTGCTTAATATAATAGAAGCTAATGAAATACAGTAAGCTGAAAATTTTTATGAACTTCAGATAAATGCTTATGTACAGTAATATTTGTTCCTTCAAGTTTCACTAAGATTAGAAAAAGGAGAATAGAAAATATGATTCTTTTTAATCTGCAGGTTGCATTTTAGCTCACATGTGTTTATTTACTGACCTAGTACACATTCGAGGTTCTGGTTAATGATTTCATACTTGGATGACATCTTTCTCGATAAAATATTCTCGACTCACTTTCCTTTTCTTCAGTTCTTCCTTCTAGCTATGAATAGTATCACCTGGCACTGGTGGTAGCTATAGAAAGTTCTGAGACTGGCTGAAGGCTCTTCTCATGTGTAGGTCATATTTTCTTGCCCAAAGTACTGTGGAATATTTTTTTTTAATGCTTTAAGTTTGATAGCTTATCCAGGATTAGCTCTGAGCCAGTCATTCTATATTAATTTCCCCAGATATATTGTATGCCCTTTGACTGCTGATTACATTCTTCTATATCTCTGCATACTTCTGTTTCATTTTTTAGGTTCTCTGTCTCAGAGTCATCAATTGACAAGCTGGAGTCAGATCATCTCTTTCTAATTTCTGTAATTATTAATTATCTTTCAAGTGCTTTCATCTATTTCTTTTATCCTCTGAATCCACTATGATCATCTGAAGCATTTCTTCTGTTAAAAATTTCTATTTTTGATGATGTTGATTCTCTTCCTTGTTTCTAATTGATTAGATTTTAACAGTGGTGTTTTGGTCCTCTCTGTGCTTTCTTCATACATACATACATTCATACATACATACATACATACATACATATATATTTTTTACTTAGTTTCAAGTATACAGTAAATGGGTTAGATATCTATATAGTTCATAAAACAATCTCCGCAGTTGCTCCCTCCCTCCCCTAACCCTCTACCTAGCCAAACTATTAATGCTAACTGCATTCCCTATGCTATGCTCCCCATCCCCATGACCATCCATCAGCTACTAATTTGTACTTCTTTAGCCCCTCACCCCATTCTCCAAGCCCCCAAACTCCCCTCCCCTCTGTCCAACAACAAATTGTCCACTATATTTGTGAGTCTGTTTTTGATTAGTTTGTTCTTTTTATTCCTTAAATTCCACACATAAGTGAGATCATATAGTGTTTATCTTTTTCTGTCTGACTTAAATACCTTCTAGGTCCATCAAAGTAATATCTTTTTCCATCCCTTTCCTTTTCCTTTCAGCCACTGTATCTTTTGGTTGGAGCACTTAATTCTTTTCAATGTAAGGTACTCATTGATAGGAATGTAGTTGTTAGCATTCTTTATTCTTGTTTTTGATACATGTTTTTTCTTCTTAAAGAAGTCCTTTCAACATTTCCTGTAATACTGGCTTGGCATTGATAAATTTCTTTAGCTTATTTTTGTATGGGAAGCTCTTTATCTGTCCTTCAACTCTAAATGACAGCTTTGCTGGATAAATTATTCTTGGTTGTAGATCCTGGGGCTTCATCCTGTCAAATATTTTGTGTCAAGCCCTTCTGTCCTGCATAGTTTCTTTTGAGAAATCAGCTGCCAGCCTTATGGGTTTTCCCTTATAAGTAACTATCTGTTTTACTTTTGCTACTTTTAATATTCTTTCTTTGTATTTAGCCTTTGGCATTTTAATTATGATGTGTTTTGATGTGGGCCTCTTTGGATCACTGATTTTTGGAACTCTCTGAGGTACCTGGGGTTTCATGTCTATTTCCTTCACCAAGTTAGGGAAGTTTTCCATCATTATTTCTTCAAACAGCTGTTCGACATCTTGATTTTCTTCAGTTACACCGATCAGACAAATATTTGGAGCCTTAATAGTGTCCCATAGGCTCCTTAAATTATTTTCATAGTCTTGGCATCTTTTTTCTTGCCATTCTGATTGAGTGTCCTTGGCTTTCCTGTCCTCTAGATAGGGCATTTGATCCTCTTCTTTATTCACTTTATTCTTTTGTTTATTCCATTTAATATACTTCTCATCTCAGATAATGTGTACTTCATTTCAGACTGGTCCCCTTTTATAATTTCCATTTCCATTTTTTTGTCGTTTTTTTTTTTATCCCTTTGTTGAAGTTCTCACTGAAGTTATCTATATTTCCCAAAAGATCATTGAGCATCTTTGTAACCAATGTTTTGAACTCTGCATCAGTTACTTGACTCCACTTCTGCTTCTTTGTCTTTCCATTTTGGCTGCCTTTCCATGTCTGTTTTTATGTACTAAGCAAAGCTCCTAAATCTCCTGGTCTTATTAGTATGGATTTGTGATATAGGTGTCCAGTGGTACAGTCCTGAGAGGGGTTCAGCTGCAGGCCAAACTTAACCCAAGCCTGTGCTCCTCCGGGGCCACCTGTTAAAATTCAGCAAGCAATTCACAGATACTGTGCTTATAGTTGCCTCAAATGACCACACCAGAAACTGAGGTCAGCTACTTCCAGTGTGAGTTTAGGTGCTGCTCAGCAAGGAGCACCTGACTCGCTGAGGATATACTAGGATGTGGCCTGGGTGAGTTGGGGGAGGCAGGGTTTTAGGGAATCCTCTGGGTGGAGTGACCTCTGTTATCCAGTTTGATGATGTGTTGGCTATGGCGGTCCTGTCTTCACACACAGGGAGCGAGGAGGGCTCAACAGGGAAAATGGATACCGCTGGCACTTCTGTACAGAGCGAGTCTTGCCTTGGCCCTCACTCTGAAAATGTCTCCCTGTAAGTCCCTGGTACTCCCTGCACACAGCCGAATTGTCACTGGTGCTTAGAGAGAGCAGGTCCGTCACTGCAAAAATCTGCTTGGGAACACGTCCCCTTTAAGAGGCTTCTGCCATTGACCCTGCCGCAGCCTACATCTTACTCGGCTGCTGGAGACTGGGCAGCCCCACGTCCTTGCCCCATCCTATCTTCTGACGTTGTAGGGTGATTTCCTGGACTTCTCCCTAGCTGTAGGGCTTGTTCATCTAAATCTCAGGCATTTTTCCTTTGCTGCTGCTCCTTATTACCATCACAAATCTGATTTAGTTGCCAGAGGGATGAACAGAGCCTCTATTATCTATGCCATTTTTTTCTCTTCTCTGTGCTTTTTTGCTTCTATAATATCCCTTTTTATCTCATTCTACAGTGTCATTTTCTTTCCTTGTGCTCTTTTTTCCTAATTCATCTATAGTACAAAGCACTCGTATGGGCATTTTCTTCTAATTTTGGGCTATGTTTTCTAACATCTAGGTTTCTAAATGTTTTAGCATCTCTAAAATTAGTCCTCTTCTGTCTACAGCTCCTTGCTAGGTGATCTCTGCTATCTTTTGACTTTGAATGCCATGTATATACTGACAGCTGGCATCTTCATATCTTTAGTCCACACCTATCTCTTGAACTTAAATTAAATTTCATCTGATTCCTTGATATTTCCCCTTGTATATATAATAACGCATCTCAAAATCCAAATGCCCTATATGAAACTCTTGGTTTTCATTTTCCACCTCTCAATCACCTGTTCTTCCCTCAATCTTTTCCATCAGAGTAAATGACACCAATACTCATCCTGTTGCTCAAGTCAAAAGCCTCAGAGTCATCTTTCTCCTCGTGCCTTAAATACAGTCCACTACTAAGTCCTGATATTTCTACCTTCCAAATGTGTCCTAGCATTCTGCATGTGTTTTGTCTCCACCTCACTGTTGTTTCTTATCTGGATACTGCACTGACTCCTAGCTGGCCTCCCTTCTTCCATTATTGTTGCCCTATAATCTATTCTCCACTCAGGAACCAAGATATGGTGTTTTGAAACATGTCTGCAACACTTCAGTCATCAAGAGGTAGAATCTAGTTCTTCTTCCCTTAAATATGGACTTAGTACATGCTTCCTAGAATAGAATGCCCTTGACTTTCAAGGCTAGGTTATAATAGATGATTGGTTTCCACCTGGCTCTCTTTCCTTGGATGGTTGCTCTTGGAACCAATTTGCCATTTCTTAAGAGACCAGATCATGTGGAGAGATAACATGTAAGTGTTTTGCCTGACAGCTTCAGCTGAGGTCCCAGCCGACAGCCCACATTAACTACCAGATATTTGAATTAGAAAACCTTAAGATGACTTCAGCCTCAGTCACTGTTTAAATGCAGTGGTTTAAAGACTGTGAGTGAGAACCACCTAATTGAGTCCAGTCAGCCTCCAGATTATAGAAGAATAATGAGTGCTGTTATTTTATACCACTAAACTTAGGGTGGTTTGTTACACAGCAATAGAAAATTGAGACACAGTATTTTCAAACTGACAACCGTTAATGATTTAGAATTGAGTTTAAAATAAAACAAAAACAAAATCTTAGCATGATCTGGCCTTGCTGCTATCTTCTAACTCTTCCCTCTTGCTCATTATGCTCCAGCTACATGTACCTCTTTTTCTGCTCTTGCAAACACCATGTATTTTTTCTTCTCAGGACCTTTGCATATGCTCTGCCCTACATGAAATGGACTTCCCATACCTCTCGCCATGGCTGGATTTTTCTCATCTTTCAGGCCTGAGCTCAAGGATAACCTCTGTGGAGGATTACATTCTCATCCTGTCTAAAGGAAGAACTTATCCTCCTTCCCATCTGCTTAGTTCCCCAGAGAAGATAACACACTCAAAAATTAGTTTGTCATTTATTTTTAAAAATTGTATGTTCTTATCTCTAATTTAGAGCATATGCTGCTCCATATGACAGGAATCTCATCTTGTTCATTTTCAGAACCTAGTATAATAGTTGACACATAGTAGGCATACAATAAATATCTTTATAATGAGTATCAAGGGAGAGAGATTTTGTGATTTGCCACCTTTATATGGAAATCCTACCTAACATTGAAATGTTTCATTTGATAGCATTTCCTATTATTGAATTTGAACTAATGAAAAGAGAATAACTTTTGTTGGCTGCCATCACTCTTTATGCATTCATTCATTCATTCATCAAGTATAAGTTTCTTTCTTCCAGAAGGTGGGGGTAAACAATAAGCATTAAAGATATAATTTAATGTTAGGATGTCATACATCTATGAAGAAAAATAAAGCAAGGAAAGGGGATAAAGAGTAATAGGAGACTGTTCGATATGGAATGGTCAGAAAAGACCTCTCCAAGGAGGTGACTTGAGCAAAGACCTGAATGAAATGAGAGAGTCACATGAAGATCTGAGAGTCTTCTAGCAGAGAGATCATCAAGTGCAAAGCCCTTGAGAAAGGAGTATGCCTGGTATGTTTGAGAAGTATCAGGGAGGTCAGTGTGGCCAGAGTAGGAGGGAGAAGCAGGAAATGACATCAGAGAGGTCATGGGGGCCTGTCAGGAAGGGTTTCAGTGATTCTAGAAAGGTATTTGGTCTTTATTCTAAGAACTATGGGAGGCTGCTGGAGGGTTGAAAACTGAGGAGTAACTGATATTTGTTTTGAAGAGAATTCCAGCCACTTATCAAGAAACTAGACATGAAGGGGTAAGAGAGGGAAGAGGAAAACTGGTGAAGAGCTACCACATCAACTTCCTTTGATCACATTAGGCCAAGTTTGGGGCATGACTCTGAAAAAATATGGCCCAGCCCCAGTTCTTTTCATCCTCGCATTCAGTGCCTTTGCAGGCTCAGTGGGATCAGGCTGTGGAGGCTTATTAGGAAATTGTTGGCCCCTCAAAATCTACATCTTGATTAATTTCTTTGATGTTGGAAACAATAGATGGTCTCTCCTCATATGTCTGCTACATCCAGTTGCAAAAAGAGTGGAGTGTGTGTTGCTCAAGCAGTCACACAAACAGAAATCATTGTTACAAGTTCCCATTTGATGTGTGTTAGTTATGACTGAAAACAGCCCTTCAGTAGCAGTGGTCTTGTAAATAATGGAAGTTTCCCAAACACCTCTTTTCCCAAATTTGAAAATGAAAACCACACTTTGAGAAGGAGAAAGAAATGGAGAAGAGAGAAGGCTGAAAAAAACAACCAGGCTTGCCTGTAAAAACACCAAATCCCTCCTCCCCTTCATTAAAATAGATTTTACTTCCACTAATACCTCTGACTAAGTTTTTCTTCAATTTCCTTGAATTAAGTGTTTTTAAGTTCTCAAATTGTATTCAAATGGTTTTCCTTCCCAGTAAATTCAAACATTGAGTGTCTGTTCTGTCATTAAATAAAACAAATATTTTATACTTAGGAAACCATTTTAAATGACTGGATTATATAAAGGAATGGACAAGACTGGTGGCAAGGCAGAAAAGGGTATCACCGTGGCTGTGTCCCTCTGTAACTTGCCCACTTCCTCAGTTCCCAACTCCCCCAGAAGTGCTCCCCCAACACTACATTCTTGGTAAGTGGCATAATGTATAGAAGGAGGGATTACCAAATGAAATATCCAAAAGGCATAATTCTTGGCTTCATGGAGTTCATTTACTTTTATCTAATTCATTTACTCATAAAATTCATTAAATGTGCATTATCTGAGAACTTCTGAATATCTACACCAACTGTTAAACACAAAGATGTTATTGGATCCTTAAAAATCTTCATTTTGTAATGATGAAGACAGGTAGTTAGGGTGGGTGAGATGTCCACAATCAGGCAGCAAGCTGGAGACATACAGCCCTCTGCTGGCACTCGGTGAGAAGATGTTGACTGGCTGTGTGGTGGCATGCATTCCTCCTTCTCCATCTGCTAGCTCAGTGACTGGCACCACCATGCACCATACTTGGCCATCTAACTTGGGGACCTGGAAGACTTCTTTGGTTCTCCTTTCACCCTGCCACCAGATCTACTTGCTTTCCAAGTCTTATTTGGTTATAACTCTCCTTTTTGCCTCCTCCTCCCCTTCATTCTCACCATCATTTTCAATCTAGCTATGATGATTTCTGGCCTAGAACACTGTAATAGCTCCTAGTTGGAATCTTTTAAACTCCCTCTTTTAATCAAAGATAGAGCTCTGCACAAAACTACTAAATTTAGACACTTACTAGTATTATCATGTACTGCCTTTTAAATGATCCAGGTAGCATTCCTGTATGCCTAAAATGTGGGAGCATTCTAATTACCATATGATCCAAAAAAGGACAAAATTTTACCCCTAAACTCATCGTACATTAAATATGTACAGATTTTGATGTCAGTCATACCTTAATAAAGTGGTGGGAGGACATAACTTTTAAAAAAAAATATGTAAGCATCTTTTTCATTAACATTAATCATTTTAACTTCCTTCAAACATGATCTCATTAGATCTTAATGAAAATGATCCTTTGTAACTTAGTGGATTTTCTTAGATCCAAAAGCTATTGCTAATGCATTTTACTATATCTAGAAGTGGAAAATGATTTTCCATTTCTACTCTGCTTAAGTTGCTCCCTGGCATATTTAGTTAAGTTTCATTCTGGTTCCCCAGAACAAAGGCATCCCTGGCTGCCTTGGAGTGAATGCTTGCATTGTCTAACTTTATTGTGTCCTATTTCCATGGGGAAAACTCCAGAAGTGATGGGGGAGCAAATTGTACTAGCTTGTGGCTTTCCTCCCTAGCTAAATACTTGAGGAACAGGAATGGATTTAGGAATATGAGAAATAAGCTAAAATAGGGCTTGGAATCCTGTCCTGTTTGAAATATGGAATTGGATGGGAAAGCAGTGAAGCAAGAGCTTGGACCTGCCCTCAACTTTCTTGGGGATTTTCCCAGTTTTTACTCAAGTCCTCCTTCTCTTTCTCTCTCCTTTCGCTGCCCTTCTCTTCCCTCTCTTGTTTTGTTTGTTTGTTTGTTTTTGTTTTTGGTATTTTGGGAATCAAAGGGAATAAATATTAATCTTGTTTCCAGAGACAATATTTTAATGGAGAAGAGTCCAATAAACACCATTTCTGATAAAAATACCTGCTCAACTCTCAAACTGTCTCTCTCTTCACCCTTATTTTCTCCTTTCTTTATCTCTTACTATTGAATTTCATAGAACACCTCTTAACTCCTTTCATTCTTTGGTGTTTCAAAGTGCTGTCTTGCATTTCCATGCTTTTTGTTTTATATCTGGAACTAAAAGTTAAGTTTCATTTGGACTGAAGGAAAAGATATTGAAAAACAAATTATTTCAATCTCTACTAGTATTAACATCAAATATATTTGGGGGTCTATCCCCTTTCCTATGTGTTCCCTGCCATTTGGCCAGTTGTGAAGTCTTATACAGAACGGTAATCAGTCAACACTGTCCTCAGGTTTGAAATCTGTTATTTTAGTTCAAGGGTAAAGTAATTTACACCAACTTGATGAGCCTGGTCTCTACTCACTTACCTAGGAAAAAAAGATGTGTTTTTCTGTCACCTCAGGCATCTGGGAAAGGAGTTTGGAATGTAGACAAAAACCCCAGCTTTTGCCCTAGATTGCAAACAGAGTGGAGTATCTCTTAGTTCAGGAGTTTGCACTGCTCAAGAGTTTGCACAAACACAAAATTGAGAAATATTGCTTGCTGAAGGGGGTGTGACAAGCAAAGGAGAACCGATTGTTCCCTGAGGTAGAAACATTACTGTGTTGGCTTTAGCTGTTCCAGACTGAATCCTTTGTGGGCATAGCTGACCTAAGAGTTGCTCTTCTCTATTTGGTGTATTACTTAGCTTCTTTAGAACCCAATTTCATTACCTTTAAAATTAGGGGTGAGAGCACATGTTCTTTAAGATTCTTTCATCTTGGCTGTTCTATGAGTTTATAAGATTTATTTTCCAATAAGTGCACACCCAAAATAGTACTGTAGTCCTCAATGTAGGCCTTACATATATTCCTATAATCTTGTAATCACCCAAAATGAGGAGGGAATATTTGAGGAAGGGGGCCTCCCTCCCCCTGCCTTCCTTCTTTCCCTCCTTCCTTCCTTCCCTTCCTTCTTTCCTAACTTCATCACTTTTTTATAGCCTAAATTACTTTCCACAATCTTTTATCTGTTGAGGCTAGAGTTGACTTTTATAAATAGCCATTTGAGCCAGGTCTTGTGAATGAGTGAGTGGTCAGGCATGCTGCCACAACTTTGGCTACAACAGTTTCCCAGAGAGTGTGCTGTGGACTGAAATGCTGTCCGCCAGTCACTGGGCCACAGTTCACACTTCTTGCCAAATTCATAATTGCATATGAAAAATATCCTGAATGTTAAGGAGTAAAGCATTGGGGCCTTCCCTTTGTTTTAATCCATTTTTAACTGGAATTTTTAACTGCTGACTTTGATGTCTGGTTTTGGTTATACTGTACACTCCCACTACTTTTTTCTTTAAAACCTGTCAATTTATCCAGCTCTTTAGAGAGATCTTTGGTGTTTCGTATGTCAAAATATGTGGACTAATAATTGCAGAAACATTCTACTTAGTCCAGGTTACTTTAAAAATTAGATCAAATTTTATTTACAATTTACTTTTAGTTTTCATCAAAGCAGTTAACCATTATTTAAAGAGAATAGAATCTTCTGACTTTTCTACCATTTTCACAGCTTATAAGGTGCCTGAATGGGAATTAGTAGATGTTAGCAGGCTGATATTTTCTAGCCCAATATAACTAGAAGAACATTTCTAACCATGTCATCGTACAGATGTAGAATGAAAAGCCACCCGATAGGGGCTATTTCAGGAATTCAGGCATCATGTGGGTGGCTGGATTTACAGGGCCTTTTCTTTTCAGCCAGAAAATTCAGCAATTCTGTGATTCTGACCCATTCTCTACTTTCTGTACACCATCAATGGTAAGCAGCTTCTGATGTGGCTCCCAATCATCTCACCTCCTGGTATTTACACATTTGTATGATAACCCCCTCTTAAGTATGGGTTAAACATGATGACTTGCTTTTAAAGACTAGAATGCCACTTAACAATAGGGATATGTTCTTCATTGATTTTTGCCATTGTGTGAACATCATGGAACGTACTTATACAAACCTATATGATATAACCTATCACACACCTAGATTATATGGTATAGCCTATTTCTCTTAGGCTACTATATAGCATGTTACTGTACAAAACAAAACAAGATAAATCAAACACAAGAGAACATGATGCAATCAAGAGACACGGTAAACATGAGATGTAAGAAGCTGCTGCTGGCATACTCTTTTACATTAAACTTTTTTTTGATAAGTAGAAAGGGTATGCTTTAAAATAATGATAAAAAGTATAATAAATAGATCAACTAGTAACAGAGTCATTATGTACTGTACATAATTGTACATGCTATGTTTTTAAAGGACTGGCAGCACAGTAGGTTTGTTTATACCAGCATCACCATAAACATGTGAGTAATGGGTTATGCTGCGACATTATGATGGCTACAACGTCAGTGGATGATAGGAATTTTTTAGCTCCATCAAGGAAATGATTTCCTCAGTCCAACAACCAGTGAGGAAGAAAATCCTGCCAAAACCATGCGAGGAAGCTTTGAAATAGATCCTTCCGCAGTTGTAACTTCAGATAAGACTACAGCCTGGGCTACCACTTTGATGCAGGCTTGTAAGAAATCCTGAGACACAGCTAAGTTATGGATTCCTGGGAGTCTGGATTCCTAATTCAGAGAAACTGTGATGCAATAATTGTTGTTTTAAGCCACTAAATGTTTTAAAGTTTGGGGTAATTTGTTATGCAACAATAAATAACCAATGCATCATTCAAGACTGTCAAGAACCCTCACTCTCTTAACATTATTTTATCTGCCATAACTCCTTTCAGTGTATCAAGTGTTTTTCTTCCAGATTTAATTGTACTGAAATTTTCTATCAAAGGGATTAGACTCAGTCATCTTGAAAGTTCCCTTCAGCTATAAATTTCAGAGTCAAATTCTTTGCTCCAAAAAACAATCAATCACTTTTTCATCCTTTTGAGATAAGAAGGCTTAACTGACTGCAGTTGCTGGCACAAAATTGACTGGATGGCTGTGCAGAGGGCTGCTGGCATGAGCAGATTCAGGGGCAGAATGTGCAGCCATGACTCTTACAAGCTCTTCTGTACCTCCACCCACTGTAGAAGCTCAGGGTCCTCATTGTCAGCCACCCCTCTCCCACTCTGGTGAGCTCTGACTCAAAACACTTAACATTGATGCTTATTGTGGTTCTTGTCACGTAGCATTATTAAAGATACTCTTAGGATTTCTCTTTTGTTTATTTTTCAGGAACATTTGAATTTATGAAAAATAAATTTTATTCTTCCTTCGAGGACATTGAGGCAGACAGGTTAAGTGGCCTGCCCCTGCGTAGACTCTGGACTCTTCCTTCTGTATGTAAAGGCTTCCCTAATCTGGAAGCACCTTTAGGCCTGAACTTTAGGCCTCCCTTAAAATGGTGATGATGCTACCAGCACACCCTGAATCACCAAACTTGAACACTTTAACGCTACTGGTGAAATTCTCTAGAGTTGTATAAAAGTGATACTGTCAGCTTTAAACTATTTTCCATCTTTCTTTCTCTATTTTCCCTATTTTCTGTCCCTTTTTCCCTCTCTTCATGCTACCTTCTTATATCACCTGCTACAGGTATTAAAAGAGCTTTAAAAAAATAAATTGATAGTGATCATTAAAAATTTAAACAAACCACAAATTCCAGAATTCTTTCCCTTTTAGCTCTAGGCATTCTAACAAGCCCTGATGGCCCCCATTTTGAAGTTACATACAGTCTGTGCCCAGGGTCTAGCCTTCACTCCGGTTTACAGTGAAGGTTGTGGAGCAACAGGCTTCCTGGGGCTGCATCAGCCTGCAAATAAATGGAAGGTCATGTCAATAGTAATGAAGATCTCAAATATCTCTGAGTCTCACTCTCATTCACTATTATAGGATCTTCCACCTTGAAGAGGGTCTTCTAGGATGTGTTACTGGTATTCCTGAGAACTAGTAGGTTTGCTACCCCTGGGGTATCCGCCATGTTCTTCCCCCTGCTCTGGCCTCTTTGGCTAATGTCCACAGCCCTTTGGCAGGCCTTACCTCTGCTAGGCCAGTGGCATCTATTTTGACCCTGGTGTCCCTGCTTAGGGCACTGTGCTTTGAAGCTTTTAGAGTTAAAAATGCTTAAAGTATCAATATTAGTAAAGGCCCTATGGACAAGCATCACAATCAACTCTGGCTCATTTAAAGAGAAAAGAAAACATTAAAAGGATATTGGATAGTTTGCAAAATTCCTGGATGGTCAGGGAAAACATGATAGGAAGCTCTAATGAAAGCAACAGAGGCCCAGATCCCATCTGGGAGCTGCTCTGGTGAAGATACCCCTCCCTGATGTCCTGGCTGGACACCAGGTCTGCTCCCACTGGCACCAGAACCCTGTCACTGTCACCTCCAGAAACTAGACATAGATTCTGCAGTCACTGCATCTACCCTCCCTGACACAAAGCCTGTGGGTCTCTCCCCACATCCTACCTACAGAAGTGCTAGAAAAAGCAAGTGTCTGGTGTCCTCAGCTTTCAGTGGGAGGTGGGCTCTGCCTCCTTAAGTGGAGATTGTCCAAATGTCAGAGAAGTTTAGATTCTGGGTACCTACCTAGAAGAGAACCAGATGTCCACTACAGTTGGGCTAGAGCCCCTGCTGCTCTTGATACTCGGAGTCCTCCAGCCCCTCTGAACCACACTGACATTTGTGCACCAAAGTGCATGATATGGGCTCCAGTGCCCACAGAATCACTTGTGAGAACTACTCCTTCAGCCTCCAACTGTGGTCCCACTTTCCCCAAGAGTAAATCTTACTCTGAGTGAGCTAGCTCTTCATGCCCCTTCTCACCCCCTTTAAAACACCTGCTGAAATCTGTTTCTGGTAGGGCCATCTCATCCGTCTAAGGCAATAATTCTCCTACCACATCAGAAGCCAAGGAAATCATGAAAACTCTCTTGGCCAACTCTTGAACAGGGAAGTGATTGAGAGGGTTATGGTAGGTGTGGCAGGGTATCCTGGCAGGCAGGGGCAGGGACTTAAATGTGTTCAATGTCTGGACCTAAGTGACTCCCTTCATCTTAAGTATGCATTTGCACCTATTGGCTTATATATAGGACTCCGGGGAAAAACTAACTTCAATCCTGTCCACTATTTAGGACTATATGAATATGTAGGAAGGACTTGCTGGGACCCAGCAGAAGCAGACTGTGGAATCTACCATATTCCTAATGGTACTTGCTATACTAGTGAGATGTTTAAACAGGGCCAGGGGAAGGAGGGAAGAGAAGGAGTACAGAGGGAACAGCATTGGGTCTGATGTCAGAACCCATCCTGGGAGTGTCTGCTACAGGGAGAGGAGAGGTAATTGAGAAAATGGTTTTACTATAATTCATCATTTTGGGCCCAGACAACAGCCTCCACAGCTGAGCATAATAATGAGGGAGGGAGTTGTTTATTTGTTTGTTCGATTGTTTTACTTGCTTTTTAAGGACATTCATGGCTGGGGAAATCAGAAGGCATTTGCCCTCAAGGTTAAGGTAACGGCAGGATATGGGGGCAGGTCAGCTCACTGGTGACATGATTCCTCTGTGGAAATGTTGGTTTGCCTGTCAGCTTTTGGAGTTAGTGGCAATAATTATGCTGAGGCAGTGGCAGCAGGAGATTGCAGCCAATCAGTGTAGTATATACTCACTGGCATCTCTGAGAAGCTGTGGGGACCAGCAGCTACAAAGTCTTGGCTCAGCCAGCAGGGATACTAAGATTTACAGACAATGACAGTGATTCAGGGAAATAGAGACAACAGGCAATGGTGTACTTGGGCTCAGAGAGCACTTCTGAGGACCAGTGTGGGCCATGACTGAACAGTACTGGTTCAGTGAGCAATGAAAAGATTGTTGATGATGATAATTGTGATAATAACAGTATTTATGTAGCATGCCAGATATTATTGTAAGTGTTTTCCATGTATTTGTTCACTTAGTCCTCACTACAACCTATTAGGTAGATAGTATTACCCTTTTACAGATGAGAAACTTAGGCATGGATATGTTGTTATGTGTCAGATTGCATTTTCCAAAGATGATTGTTTCCTAATATCTCCTAATCCACATGTTATTCTGCAGTGTGACCTTGATTCTCCTACCACTGAGAAATGGGGTTTATTCCTCTCCACTTGAATCTGGATAGGCTTCTGACTCTCTTGTAACCTATAGAATGCAGCAGAAATGAGGTAATGTGACTCCCAAGGCTAGGTCAGAAAGGGAGTGTACTCTTCACCTTGTTTACTGGAATACTTATCCTATATACTGGAATACTTACCCTGGAGCCGAGAGATGCCATGGAAGAACTCTGACTGCCCTGAGGCTACCATGCTGTGAGGAAGCTCAAACTAAACTATATGGAATGACTGCACAGAGTGGTTCTGAAACTACATGAGGAGGGAGAAAGAGATCCTCAGCCAGCCCAGCTGCTCCATCCATCTGCTGCTCCAGTTCCAATCACTATCTGATTTCAATCACATCAGAGACATTGAGCTAACCAAGCTCTTCCTAAATCTCAACCAACAAAAATTGTGAGAAATAATAAAATGATTGTTGCTGTTTTATGCCACTAAGTTTTGGGATAATTCGTAAGGCAGCAATAGATAAGTAACTGGTAACTTGCCCATAGCATATAGGAGGTAGAGCTGAGATTTGAACAATTAGTGTGGTTAACCAAAAAACAATACATGTACATATGAATACACTTTTTTTTGAGGTCTCCAAATATACCTGGGGTGGGGGACTGATTCTTGCATAATCATCTGGTATTTATAATTCACAAGATTCAGTTATAAATTTAATGTGAACTTGTTTGCATCTAAAAGTTGTTAAGGTCTGGGATATTCAAATTACACAGCAAAGTAGGACTTTTCCTTTTAAAAAATATGTCTGGCTTCTCTCTACATGTGAATGACAAGAGTCAAAAGTGCTTCTCAAAGACTAACCCTGGAAGGAAGGGCTGATTAGAAAATGCAGATACCTGAGTGCCACGCTCTTGGAGGTAGGACAAGGAATCTGAAATTTTAACAACTTCCCAAGTTATTCTTAAGCATGTTGGAATTTGAAAACAGCTGCTCTATGGCCAACATCATTTAACCTGGAGAACATTTAAGGTAAGGCTTACAAATTACCCTCCCCAGGAAAATCATGCACTCACTAACCCTTCAATCAATGTTACTACCTGAATTTGCCTGATCATAAAGATCATCTAAAGGGCTTGACAAAAATATACATTCCTAAGAGTCTCTGATGGACATCAGCAAGGTCCAGGAATCTGCATTTCTTTTTTTTTTTTTTTTTGGATTAAACTATTTTTTCTACCATCCAGTTTCCTTCAGCTACCATATATTGGCTCCCCTTTACCCACTTCACTCTCCCCCTATCCCCCTATATTTGACACTCTTTACCCTGTCTACCTCTTCCCTCCTCCCCCACACCCTACCCTCTGGTAACCACTAGACCATTGTCCATGTCCTTGAGTCTCTGCTTGTCCTGTTCATTTGTTACTTTAGATTTATATCCCACATATAAGTGATATCCTGTGATTTTCAACTTTTTCTGTCTGGCTTATTTCACTTAGCATGATTATCTTGAGGTCCATACATGTTGTTGCAAATGGCAATATTTCATCTCTTCTTATGGATGAGTAATATTCCATTGTCTATATGTACCACAGCTTCCTTAGCCAATTATCTATCATAGGACACTTCAGTTGCTCCATGTCCTGGCCACTGTGAATAATGCTGCTATGAAAATCAGTGTGCAAATATCTTTTTGTATATGAGTTTTCAAGTCTTTGGGGTAAATAGTAGAGGGATTGAAGGATCATATGGTAGATCAATTCTTAGTGTGTTGAGGAGCCTCCATACTGTTTTCTATAGTGGCTGTACCAATTTTTAGTCCCAACAGCAGTGTATGAGGATTCCTTTTTCTCCACATCCTCTCCAACATTTGTTATTACTTGTCCTGTTGATTATAGCTATTCTAACAGGTGTAAGATGGTATCTCATTGTAGTTTTGATTTGCATTTCCCTAATAGCTAACAATGTTGAGCATCTTTTCATATGTTTTTTGGCCATTTGTATGCCCTCTAGTGTCTGTTCATGTTTTCTACCCAATTTTTGATTGGATCATTTGTTTCTTTGTTGTTATGGAGTCATATGAGTTCTTTGTATATTTTGGATATTAGGCCCTTATCAGAGGCACTGCTTGCAAATATATTTTCCCATTCGGATGGTGGTCTCTTTACCTTGTTGACGGCTTCTTTTGCTGAGCAGAAGCTTTTTAGTTTGATGTGGTCCCATTTATTTATTGTAGATTTTACTTCCCTTGCCTTTGAGGTCAAATTCATAAAATCCTCTTTAAGTCCAAGGTCCTTGAGCTTAGTTCCTATGCTTAATTCTATACATTTTATTGATTCTGGTCTTATATTCAGGTCCTTAATCCATTTTGAGTTAATTTTGGTGATAGACAACAGTTTACTTACATTCTTTTGCAGGCGGCCTTCCAATTTTCCTAGCACCATTTATTGAAGAGGCTTTCCTTTCTCTGCTGTATGCTTTTGACTTTTTTGTCGAAAATTATTTACCCATATAAATATGGGTTTGCTTCTGGACTCTCTCGATTCTGTTGCGTATGTCTGTTTTGCTGCCGATACCATGCCATTTTGATTACTGTCACTTTGTAGTATAATTTGAGGTCGAGCAGAGTGATGCCTCCAGCCTCATTTTTTTTGTCAGGATGGCTTTGGCAATTCAGGGTCTTTTGTGCTTCCATACAAATCTGATGTTTTTTTTCTCTTTCTTTAAAAAAATGCTGATGGGATTTTGATAGGGATTTGCATTAAATCTGTATAATGCTTTAGGTAATATGGTCATTTTAAGTATGTTGATTCTTCCAACCCATGAACACATCTTTGCATCTTCTTTGACTTTTTTAAATAGGGTCTTATAGTTTTTATTATATAGGTCCTTCACATGTTTCATCAGATTTATTCCTAGGTATTTGATTCTTTTTGTTGCAATTGTAGAAGGAATTCTTTTTTCCACTTCTTTTTCTGATGCTTCATCATTAGAGTATATGAATGCTATCCAGAGACTTTACTGTATTTGCTTATTATTTCTAGTAGTGTTCTTGTGGAGTCTTTATAGTTTTCTATATAAAGAATCATGTCATTTGCAAATAGTTGCAGACTTCTTCATTTCCTATTTGGATGCCTTTTATATATTTCTCTTGCCTAATTGCACTTGCTAGGCCCTCCAATGTTATATTGAATAACAGTGGCAATAGTGTACAGCTTTGCCTTATTCCTGATCTTAGAGGGAAGGTTTTTAGTTTTTCACCATTAGGTATAATGTTGGCTGAGGGTTTGTCATAGACGGCCCTTATTATGTTGAGGTACTTTCCTTCTATACCAATTTTGTGAAGTGTTTTGATCATAATTGGATGCTGTATCTTGTCAAAGCTTTTTCTGTATCTATTGATATCATATGATTCTTATTTTTTAATTTGTTTATGTGGTGTATCACATTGATTGATTTGCATATGTTGAACCATCCCTGTGCCTCTGGGATGAAGCCCACTTGATCTGGTGTATAATCTTTAATATGTTGCTGTATTTGGTTCGTTAGTATCTTATTTAGGATTTTTGCATCTGTGTTCATGAGAGATACTGGTCTGTAGTTTTCTTTTTTTGTGTATTCTTTACCAGGTTTTGATATCAGAGTAATATTGGCTTCATTAAATGAGTTGGCAAGTATTGCCTTCTCTTCAATTTTTTGGAGGAGTTTGAGAAGAACAAGTATTAAATCTTCTTTGAATGTTTGCTAGAATTCACTGGTGAAGCCCTCTGGTCCTGGACTTTTACTTTTTGGTAGGTTTTTAATGATTGTTTCAATATCTGTACTGCTGATTGGTCTATTTATATTTTCCAGTTCTTGATACAGTCTAGAAAGATTGTATTTTTCTAAGTACTTGTCCATTTCTTCTAGGTTATTAAATTTGTTATTATATACTTTTTCATAGTATTCTTGCATGATCCTTTGTATATCTGTGATGTCAGTTGTAATTTTGCCCTCTTTCATTCTTGATTTTGTTTATTTGTGTCCTTTCTTTTTTTTTCTTTAGTGAGTCTAGTCAGGGGGTTGTCAATTTTATTAATCTTCTCAAAGAACTAGCTCCTTGTTGAATTTATTTTTTCTATTGTTTGTTTTCTATTTCATTTATTTCTGCTCTAATTTTGACGATGTCTTTCCTCTGCTGACTTTAGGCCTCATTTGTTCTTCCTTTTCTAGTTTTTTAAGATGAAGCATTAGGTGTTTGAGCTCATTCTTGTTTTTTGCAGATAGGCCTGTAATTATATGAACTTTCTTTTTATGATTGCTTTTGCCATGTCTCAAAGGTTTTGATACGTTGTACTATTGTCATCATTTGTTTCTATGTATCTCTTGATTTCTCTTTTTATTTCTTCTCTGACCCAGTTAACCTTCAGTAGCATGCTGCTTAATCTCCATGTATTTGAGATTCTTTCTGATTTCTTTTTGCAGTTGATTTCTAGTTTCAAAGCATTATGATAATAGAATGTGGTTGGTATGATTTCAACCCTCTTATATTTGTTCAGGCTCTTTCTGTGTCCTAGTATGTGGTCGATTCTTGAGAATGTTCCATGTGCACTAGAGAAAAATGTATAAGCAGTTGTTTTGGGATAGAAGGCTCTGTAAATGTCAATTATGTCCAGTTGGACTAATGTGTGATTTAAGGATGTTATTTCATTATTAATTTTCTGTTTGGATGATCTGCCCATATCCAACATTGGGGTATTTATGTCCCCTACTACGATGGTGTTTTGGTCTGTTTCTCCCTTTAGTTCTATTAGTAATTGCTTTACATATTTTGGGGCTTCCTCATTGGAAGCATAGATATTAATAAGTTTTATTTCTTCTTGGTGTATGATTCCCTTTATTATTATGAAGTGCCCCTCAGTATCTTTCCTTACATTTTTTATTTTAAAGACTATTTCGGCCGATATTAACTGCTACTCTTGCTCTTCTCTGAATATCTTTTGCTTGTAATATCATTTTCCACCCTTTCACTTTGAGTCTGGATTTGTCTTTGGAGCTGAGATGTATCTCCTGGAGGCAGCATATGGTTGGGTTTTGTTTTTTGATCCAATCAGCAACTCTGTGCCTTTTTATTGGTGAGTTCAGTCCATTTACATTTAAGGTGATTATTGAAATATGAAGTATTCTGTTAGCCATTTTATCTTTTGCTTTCTGGTAGCTCGGTGTTCCCATTGCTTCCTTGTCCTTGTGTTTCTGTTTTCTTTATTTTGTTTGGCTTTTGTGGAGT
>CM053501.1:16693886-16752521 GCA_028627145.1 Eidolon dupreanum
AAAGAACTCATTCTGTTATCTCATTTTTTTTAATTCTTGAAATTATTGATGTGACTCATTTCAAAATTCACTGAGTTTTTTCAGAAGTACTATCCTGAATCCTCCGTCATTTAAGTCTCATATTTCTATGTCTGTAAGCTTATATCCTGGAGATTTTCCTCTTTCTTTCTGAGATTCCTTATCATCTTGGTTGTTCATGATATTTAATGGACTATTTCTCCACCTGGGCATTAATGGAAGCATATTCTGTTGTTTTTCCAGAAAGATTTACTATATAAAGGTCTCCCTTTAGGCTGCTGCAAAGTAGGTGCTCTTCTTTTGGTTTCCAATAGGTAGTGTCTAAGCTTCTTGGATCCCTGATGTATATAAAGCCTAAATGTCTTTTTTATTTTCTTGTAGATATTTTATCACACTTGCTTCTCTCAGTTTCAGTCCCTGTCAGTGTTAGCAACAGTTTGGTAGTGTTTGCTTAGATTCCACTGTGGCTCCGCAGTGTTAAGTCTCAGAGGATATGCAGGGAGGGGCCCTTTGGGTTGGGGGTCAGAGGCTGCAGCTCAGCCTTGGTTTTGTACCAGGGCCACTAAAAATCAACTGTTGTTTCTCTTCTGTCCAGTCCTGCTTCTCTGCTTTCTGCCCTGATGACTGGACCCTGCTGCCAACTGTGAAGAAGTTCCAGCACTTCTAGGCAGGCTTATCAGGGAAGTCGCTGCACCTTCTTCCCTTCCCCTCCTCCTACAAGGAGCTCTGGTGGTGGCGTTGGGAGGCAGCTTCTTTATCTCTCCCAGTCCACCACCCAACACCCGGAGTTCTGACCTTTGGTTGTTCTTATGCAGAGATCCCATGTTGAGATGT
This sequence comes from Eidolon dupreanum, assembly GCA_028627145.1. Taxonomy (NCBI): domain Eukaryota; kingdom Metazoa; phylum Chordata; class Mammalia; order Chiroptera; family Pteropodidae; genus Eidolon; species Eidolon dupreanum. Next base: position 16,694,739 of record CM053501.1, read on the forward strand.
GCTGGTGTGCAGTTTGGGTGTTTTTTGTTGAGTTTTAGATGTTAAGCTTATTGTTGTTTCAAGGGGAGAGATCTGAGGATGTCTCTCACTCCGCCATGTTTCCCCGCCTTTCCTCAGGAATCTGCATTTCAAATTTGTTGTTAAATTTTCTTCTAAGTAACTATACAAATTGATATGTTTCATGGAGTTATTGGAATATAGATCCAAAATTAAATTTTGGATACTATTTATCAACTATGATAATTTTAGTTTTCAAATAGCCATTTCTTCTGGAAAAAAATTCACTAAATGCTGCATTTTTCTTTACCCGTGGAAACAAAGATTAAGATAACAATTGTTAGATTTATTGAGCCTTTACTATGTGCCAGGCGTCATATTTAATCCTAAACCCTCTGAGGCATTTACTATTGGCATCCCCATTTTATAAAGGAAGATATTGAAGTAGAGTTAGGTTAAGTACTTCTCCAGGCAAATGCATAGAGGTAGAACTGCAATTCCAACTCATGTTCTAAACCAATGCAGTACTACCTGTCTGTCTTTATTCCAGATCATTTTTTTCAATGCTCAATATGTGCCTTCATGCAATATGCTTTTGTGAAATGCATTTCTTATATAAAAGAACAGGTTTACTTTATACTATATGCAAATCATGGCTAAAAAGTTGCTAGAATAGGCCTTGTTCCTAACACACAGAGTCCTCTTCTAAAAAATATTTTCTGTGCCAGCAAGAAAAGATTACCACGAAATTATGAAGAAAAGTAAAGCCTTTGTTAATTACTTTTTAATAATTTATTCTTGGGCTTCCTGTGAATTGTTGAGGAGTTCACAGAATGTTTTGGGAAGTCTCTAATTAGGGCATTTTAAAATAAATGAAATGATAAACATTCATAGGCCTTATATTTGAAGACAACTGTTACAACACATAATCCCACTGGGGATTCAGCATCTTGACAGGGGGCTATTTATTATATATTTTACTTTAAACAGAAGCATGCACACTGATTAGCTCAAAAGTGTTCTTGTCCTCATGCAGTAATGAAAATCCATACAAGATAAGAAAAATGTGGTATACAGGGAAAGCCAGGCAGAGCTGGTATTTGGCTTCACTGCTGGCTAGAGTGTAAACCACAGGCAAATTAACTCACTTCGTTATGGGTGGCAAATGAGTTTCCTCAGAGAATCTCAGAAATCATTAGGGAGGGAACCCCATAAAGTCAGGGCTTACTGCAGTCACATAAACTGAGTATTCAAGGTGATAGAATGCAGGAGATATTTAGGTTAGCCAAGCAGGATGAAAAATGGTCTGAAAATAAACATGAAGAGCAGAAAGGTGCCCCACTCCATTCCCTGCTGGGACTATGGAGAAAACAGTGATTAGGGCACAGCTGGTTTCTAGAGAGAGACTAGGTTTGGTGAATGAGAGAACCAGAGAGCTAGAAGGAGAGTGTTTTAGCTATTCTTGCTGGGTAATGCATAACTTCAAAACTTTAGAGGCTTAAAACAACAATCTTTTTTTTTCTTTTTTCTTTTTTTATGGTTCTGGGAATTGACTGAATTTAGCCAGGTGTTTTTCACTCAGGTCTCTCATGCAATTGCCAAAGCTGGAACTACAGTAACCTTGAAGGCTTCTTCAGTCTCATGTCTGGTGACTGATATTGGCTGTCAGCTGAGACCTGGCACAGTTGGCTGGAAAATCTCAATGCAGCCTCTCTGTGTAGCATGGGCTTTCTCACAGCATGGAAGCTGGTTTCAAAGAGCAAGCATCTCAAGAAGGCCATAGAGAAGTGATATCACTTTTATAATACATAATGAAGAAGAGGAGAATATGGGATGGGAGATATTGTTGCAGTCATCTTCAAAAATGCAATCCTCCATGGAGTTTAAGTACAAAGTGCAGAATATTGGAGTGTAAGATTTCGAAAATCTGGCCCTTCAAAAAGATTGCAAAGGCAGCAAAGATCATGAGAGTTAAGGAAGATATGGGACGATGAGTCAGGGGAATTGCATGGCCATCCTCATAGACACTGATATCTTAAGGAAAGTAGAGAACTTAAGAAAGGTATGGTGAAGGCAGAGATGCAAACACTATTGTAAAACCTTTCTGGGTTTTTGCTTTTTGTTTTGGGATGATGAGAAAAGTAATCTCTGTAGGGAGGACTTCTCTTTTATTTGGGAAAAGATATTTGCTATGAGCCATTGTTTATTCAAATATACTAACATTTTTTTTTCAGGGTTCATTCAAACTGTACTTACTGGGTACTTACTGTGATCAGCTCCTGTTCTAGATGCTAATACAGTAGTTTACAAAGCAGACAAAAATCTCTGCCCTTGCCCTTTTGGGCTTATATTCTAGTGGGACAGACAGAAATGAAAGAGATTTTTTAAAAATATATAATACATATTATTATATGGTGATAAATGCAAGGAAGAAATCCAAAAATCTATGTGCATATTAGTTCATAGCATAGGAGTTAAGAGCCTAGATCTGAGAGCCAGAGTGCTAGAGCTTGAGTCTTAGTTCTGCAACTTATTAGGTATATGATTTTCAGCATGTTACCTAGCCTCTTTAAGCCTCAGTTTCCTTATCTGTAAAACACAGATTTGTTGTCAGGATTAAATGAGTTGATGCAGGTAAAGAACTTAAAACAAGATGATAGGGATATGAGGCCTGGTGGTGGAAGTCATGGGCTTCAGGCTTCCTACTGGAGCTCTGGAACCAAGCTTAGGCTTGTGATCAGGGTGTCCATGCTGGGGTTCATGGATTTTGGGAGGAAAGGTCCTGAGTGGAGACACATTTTAGGGGCCTCAGGCTGCCCTGGAGGTACGTCTAAGATGGCAGTGTGCAGATAGAATCTCAGCAGAATTTAACCCTGGGTCCAGCCTACTGAAGACCACAGGGAAATACCTGTTTTCACCTTGAGGCAAGAACAAGGAAAGACTTTGGAACTCACTTACTCTGACAGAGTAGAATGAAAGGGGAGGGTTGGTGAATAACCCATTCATTACATTCTGGTGACAAACAGGGCATCCATGTCAAATTGAGAAGTGGTTTCTCAGGGAGAAGTCAAATGCACTGATGGAAAGAGGAGGAACACTTGAATCAGACAGGCCTGGGTACTAACTACCTCTTACAGTAATTGGGCAAATTACTTAACCCTCTGAGACTCACTTTTCTCCCATGAAAACTGAGGATAATGATATCTACCTTGTACAGATCTTATGAATTTTAAATATAAAATATCAAGAGGCTGACAGTGCCTAGCACGTAGACATATGCTCAGTAGACCACCTCTTTACCTTGTGAGTCAGCGGGTCATTTGTGTACAGGGGATGGTTTACTGGTCCACTCCTCATCCAGTACTTTAAAAATGAGCATTTCCTCTGTACTGACAATAATATCAGTATCCAGTACCCCTTGAATGAGAAAATGAAACATCTATCCCCTCTCTGAAAGACATTCACTCTGAGTGGTGTTTTCCTGAAGGACTCTATCTACACACAGACTCTGCTAAAGAAAGATTTCTGGCCAGCTACTGCCACGCCTCAAGATTCCAGCTGTGTCTTGTTGTAATCTTTTCCAAAACTTTGGTTAAAAATGTAGAGTACAGCATTCTAACCCAGCAAAGCAAGTCTGGGGTAATAAACTGGCATATAGAAATCTTTTTGGATATATTTCTGGCACGGTAGATAAAGCCAACAGAGAAAATACAGAAATAGAAATACAGAAATACCAGATAAAGTATTCTAAGGAAAAAAAAAAAACACACATAGTGGAACTTGGCCTGAAAAAGGCCATTGAGTGAAGATTCGTCAGCATTGAGATACCTGCAGCCTGGTCAACTCCTTGATTGCAGCCTTGTGGGATACTTTGAGCCAGAGGACCCAGCTAAACAGCACTTAAATTCCTGACGCACAGAAACTGTAAGAAAATAAGGAGTTTTGTTTTGTTTTAAGCTGCTAAGTTTGGGGTAATTTGTTACCTGACAAAAGATAATAAAAGGACATCGATTACTCAAAATCACTACATGAAAGCAGATTTGACTAAATGAAATCTGAGAGCAGCAACAAGGAAAAAGCTAACAATCGCCAAGAAGGGTATATTTCTTTCTTCTTAGAGACACTCAGAATAACAGGTGTGTGTTTTCTTTCTAGTCTTGGCCAATAGGAAGCTCAGAGCCAAACTTATGGCTCAATTGTAGTAATTGTACAAGATCCTATGGTCTGCTTATCTGTGTTCCTACTTCCGATCTTTCCTTTTATTCTGACTTGTTTTTTTAATCATAATTTTTCAGTTCATTTTTATATTTTTCTATATTACATGAATTATGTTAAGGCATCTCAAGTTCAGCTTACAGAGATGCAAAGCATTCAGAAATACTTTTAAAAAAATAGTTAATTTTGCACCTGTTGAGCACGCTGTGCCTTGAAGTGGTGATGGAGGAGATCAGGTAATGCAAGCGTAGCTCAGGGGTCTGGACATTTTGGCAAGATTAATTTGGGTCGGGTCAGAAAATATCAAGTGATTAAAAAAAAGGATGGCAATTGATCACCACCCCCACGGGCAGGCAGGACCAAAGGCTCCTTTGAAATTTATTCATTGCACTCAGTCCTCTAAGGCCCTCCCTGCCACCCCTTCCCTCCCCACTATCCCATCCCATCCCATCCCTCCCCTCCCCTCCCCTCCCCGCACCCCTATCCCTCCCCGCTGCCCTCCCCTCAACTCCCAGAGCGCCACTCCTCCCTTACTCTGACCCCGCCTCTCCCCTAGGCCCCGCCCCCTACGTGCGCTGCACCTCCTAGGTCTCCGCCTGTCAGGCAGGTCTTCCCGGCGGTTGCGCGCTCCGCCCCCTCCCTCCGCGTCCGCGCGCGCCGTCTCCGCCTCGCGGAGCTCTCTTTTCGGGGCGGTTGGGCCGCGCGCCTGTTGGGGCGGGGCCCAGAGGAGGCGGTCGAGCCAATGGGGCGAGGCGGCGGCGGCGGTGGTGGCGGCGGCAGCAGAGGCGGCGGCGGTAACGGCGGTGGCTGGGTCGGGCCCCGACGGGCGGCGGTGGCTGAGGTGGAGGCGGAGGGAGGCGGCGGCGGCGAAGGAGGCGGTGGCGGCGGAGGGGGAAAGATGGCGGCGCCCGTCCTTCTGAGAGTGTCGGTGCCGCGGTGGGAGCGGGTGGCCCGGTATGCAGTGTGCGCCGCCGGGATCCTACTCTCCATCTACGCCTACCACGTGGAGCGGGAGAAGGAGCGGGACCCCGAACACCGGGCCCTCTGCGACCTGGGGCCCTGGGTGAAGTGCTCCGCCGCTCTTACCTCCAGGTATCCCGACTGGGGGAGCGGGCCGGGAACGGCCAAGGGGAGCGAGGGCGGAGGCTGGGGGTGGGGAGCACGCGGCGGGAGCTCAGGCCTGGAGGTCGATGAGGAACCGGCCGCGGAAGGACCCACGGCGGTGCGAGGAGGGCTGGATGTGGGGCAGCGGTCGCTGCCGCGGCTAAGGGCTCCGGCCCAAGACCAGGCCGCCGGGGCGGAGGTGGTGGGGCTGCGAGACCTCTGTGGAGAGATGAGGTGGCACAGTGCAGTCGGGAGGCCGGAGCGGACTGGGAGCAGTTAGTTAAGCAGGCCGAGTTGGGAAGGAGCAAGAGGGGCTCGCGGATGGTGGGACCCAGCCGGCTTGACAGATTTCCTGGTTCTGGCCGGGGTAGGCGAGTCATGGGTGTAGGACTGTGCCAGAAGGAGCCGTGAGCATAGTGTCCACTGCTCATCTGGGATCGCTGCACTCCGAGGCTTTGCGGCCGGCGTGGGCTCAGGGGTTGCATTTTCCACTGTCTTCCCCGTGCTAGGACAGGTGTTTCCATGGTTAGACCTCTTTGTACCGTAGCGCTAAGGAGAATTTGTAGACTTCTTCAGATGATGACATGTGTGGGCAAAGACTAATTTGACCCTACTCTGGAAGAAGATACCACCAGCACGTAACATATTTGATTTCTTAGATTCTCCCCTCGTGTATTTCAGTGTGCCTGCATCGGGGAAATGGCCTGAGTTTGGGTCTAGTTTAACCTTTGAGTAAAGTATGAGCATGCCCTCTGTAGTGGCATTGGGGTGACTTAAAAATTGTTGGTTAGTGTAATGGAATCCACAGAAAATTAAAAGTACATGCATTGCAAAACTGGAGGGATTGGTTTGTTTTGCTGATATTAGTGTTTTTTTAGTGCGGTAGTTAATTTATCGTTACATTTTATTTTCTGCATTAGATTTGCCTAAGCAAATTTAAAAAGGAGACATTTATATTCTAAAAGTGGCTGTTGTTTTGTTTTCTTTTGTTTAGGAGGGTTCATTTAAAAAGGTAGCAAAAGCAATGGAAATGATTTCAAAATTGACAGGTTACAGTTTTAATAAAGACATACTATGCCTAATGCTTTGAATTTGTTAACATTAGTCACCTTTGAACAGTTTCTCCCTCTCCTGTTTTCTGTAAATTGCTGGATAAACAGTAATGTTAAAGCTTACTAGTTTTATTTTCATCTACATATTGGTGATTACACAAACAAGCTAGCATTGGAGTTTGTCTTGTAACTATTTACAGACTTCATACTTTTAATGAAGATACAGAAATTTGGAAATTTATAGACCAATTTTCTTTTGGAAGTAGAATAAACATTAAAAGTTTTTTATTTTGTGTAAGTGAAAAAGGTTTTAAAAACAGATTATTGGAGACCTCGAACAGTTCTTTTTATATGACTTAAGTATTGATTGTCATTTAGCAGCCATATTAAAAAACGTGAGTACTTTCGGAAAAGAAAGTTTGAGCGGAGGTTCGAGTAAAAGTGAGAATAAAAGATGAGAAAAGTTAACCCGAGGAAAAGAATCCCGAAGGAAGTCTTCTACCTGAATCCAGCGTGAATTCATGTGACTTTGGATTGCTGAAACTCACTTTATTCTCAGTTCGCTGTCTCAGTAGAATAGAGATTAATGAGAGAATCTTGAGGGTGTGTGTGTGTGTGCGCGCGCGCGCGCACGTGTGCGTGCGTGCGTGAGCGTGTAAAGTCCTCTAGTATTTTGGAAGGCATCACTAAGAGAAGTAGTTCCCAGACTTTTGGATTCAAAAGAAACATTTACCCTCCAAATTGGGAGATTGTAACAGAGTCGCCAGTTTTTTGTTCTGTCAGGTATATCCAATAAAAACAGCAGCAATAAACCACACTATCCACTGTCACTATCATTTCACTTAAAAAAAAAAAAAAAGGATATTTTAACTCAGTTTGAAAGAACAGAATCTCAGCATAAAAGCCCTTTAAATGAAATCATTTAGCTTTATTAAAAGTTTACTTTCTTCTCCTTGTTTTCCCTAATTTGTATATAGATTAGTAAAGACGCTGTGGTAAACCTGCACCAGTGTGCCAGCCAACATTAAGTAACCCCTGTCTGGTGCACTGAGCTCAGATCCAAAGGTTCAGAGTGGGCTCCTATCTCTGTAATTTGTTTGACTGGGAGGTTTCATCCTTTTCTTATGTTAAATGGGAATACTAAAACTTACTTTTCCAGATGAATGGTAGGATTAAAGGTGATTCATAGAATCCACACCTGGAATAAAGTGTATACTCAGTTAGTTACAGCTGTTATCATTGATTGACGGTGTTATTTACTTTTTTTCTTACAGTGTCTGATAATAAACACTTTTAGTATAAGTTTCCTGTTTTAGGTATAGTCATTTATGTATTTTAAATGTAAATTAGTGTATTTTATTGCTCACTCCATGGCATAGTAAGTTACTTTAGACCCCTTCCAAGAAAAGATTTTCCGTAAAAATAGTACCAATGATCTTGAAAGATTAAAAGGCTTGACAATTCTACAGTTCTTAAAACTAAAAATAGTATTTAAACACCATCAAGTTCTTAAAAAGTTGCCTTATTTTGCAAAATTTTTAACTAGTATCTCTCAACGTGTCTTTAAAAAAAATGAGTACCATATACATACTACTCCCCACCCTACTGAGATCATATAGATTTAGAATTAGAATAGAACCTGGAAATCTTTTCTGCTTCTCGCTTTGTCCAGTTGTCCAAGGTAACACAGTGGCAAATTGGGACTAGAAGCCTGGCTTTTTCAGTTATGTTCTTGTGTAGGTATTACATTTGTTGCTTCAAATTCAAAAGATACTAAAGCATATACGGTGAACAGTCTCCTTCATACCCTTTGCCTCAAATATGTAGTTCTTGTTCTCCATAAGTTGCTATTAAACTTTCTAGAGCCATTTTATGCATATACAAGCAAAAATGTGATTATATTATTCTCTCCATTTTTTAAACAAAATTATCATATATTCTGATCTGTACTTTACTTTTGCTAGCATTCTTTCCCATCACCACCATACTTTAAGTGCTTACATTCATATTCGGTAGAATGTTAATAACTGCTAGTATGTACAGAAAAGTTTGTTTTAGTAGTTAATTGTTTTAAATAAAACTTTTTAAAATTACAGTTGACATACAATATTGTATTCGTTTCAGGTGTACAACATAGTTATTAGACATTTATATAACTTATGAAGTGATCACCCCAATAAGCCTATACCTGTCTGACACCATACATAGTTATTACAATATTATTGAGTCTGTCCCCTGTGGCATACTTTACGCCCCCCCTTTTAATAACTGCAATTTGTGCATCTTAATCTCTTCCCTATTTCTCCCATCCCACCAACCCCTCCTCCCATCTGGCAGTCATCAATTTGTTCTCTGTATCTATGGGCTTGTTTTTGTTTTGTTTTAGATTCCAGATATGAATGAAATCATACAGTATTTGTCTTTCTCTGTCTGACTTATTTCACTTCGCATAATTCTCTGGGTCTATCCTTGTCACAAATGGCAAGATTTTACTTTTTAGTTTTATGGCTGAGCAATAGTTCATTGTATATATGTACCACCTTTTTAATCGTCTCTGATGGACACTTAGGTTGCTGTGGTATCTTGGCTATTGTAAATAATGTTGCAGTGAACACAGGGGTGCATATGTCTTTTCAGATTAGTGATTTGAATTTCTTCAGATAAATACCAGAAGTAGATTGCTAGGTCCTAAAGTAGCTCTTTTTAATTTTTTGAGGAACTTCCACATTGTTTTCTATAGTGGCTGCAATCCCACCCACAGTGCAGGAGGGCCACATTCTCACCAACACTTGTTTGTTGATTTTATTGATGATAGTCATTCTCACAGGTGTGAGGTGCTATCTCGTTGTGGTTTTAATTTTCATTTCCCTGATGATTAGTGATGTTGGGCACCTTTTCATATGTCTGTTGCCCATCTCTCTGTCCTCTTTGGACAAATGTCTCTTCAGCTCCTTAGCCCTTTTTTAATTGGATTATTTTTTGTTGTCGTATGGGTTTCTTATATCTTTTGAATGTTAATGCCTTATTGGATGTATCATTGGTGATATAGTCTTCCATCCAGTAGGTTGCCTTTTTATTTTGTCAATAGTTTTCTTTGCTGTGCAAAAACTTTTAGTTTGATGTCATTCCATTTGTTAATTTTTTTCCTTGGTTTCCCTTGCCTGAGGAGACATATCCACAAAAATATTAAGCGTGATGTCAGAGAGTTTTCTAGTAGTTTGGACTAAGATAAATTTATTTTTTAATTTTTTTCCAACTTTATTGAAATATAATAGACAATTAGTTGCTCATATTTCCATCGTACAATTCATTGAATTTTTAAAAAAATTATAGTTAGCATACGATGATATACCAGTTTCAGTTGTATAGCATAGTGATCAGAGATCCACATAACTTGCAAAGTGATCGCCCCACTAAATCTATTACCCCTCTTCCCCCTTATATATTTATTAAAACATTAATTATTTTTCTTATGCTACACTTTGTATCTCCATGTCTATTTCCTAACTACCCATTTGTACCTCTTAATCCGTTTGCCCTTTTTTGCTGTTCCCCCTAACCCACCTCCCATCTGGTAGACCTCAAAATATTCTTTATGAGTTTATTTCCACTTTTGTTGTTATTGTTGATTTTGTTCTGTAGATTCCACATGTGTGTGAAATCACGCAATATTTATCTTTATCTGTCCCATATCATCAGCATAATACTTTCTAGATCCATTAAGGCAGTATGTTTTCCCATCCCCTTACCTTTAGTCTGTGTGTGTCTTTTAATCTGAAGTGAGTCTTTCGTAGGCAGTATATGTAGGGGTGTTGTTTTTTTTTTATCCATTTAACCACTCTATCTTTTGGTTGGAGCACTTAATTCTTTCCCACATGAAGTACTTGACTTAGTGATAGAAATGTAGTTATTACCATTCTTTATTCCTGTTTTTGATACATGTTTTTGTTTCTTAAATAAGTCCCTCCAGCATTTCTTGTAATACTGGCTTGATGTTGATAAATTCCTTTAGCTCATTTTTGTCTGTGAAGCTCTTTATCTGCCCTTCGATTCTTCATAGATAGCTTTGTTGGGTAAAGTATTCTTGGTTTTAGATCCTGGGTTTTCATCACTTGGAATATTTTATGCCAAGCCCTTCTGTCCTGCATAGTTTCTTTTGAGAAATCAGCTGCCAAACGTATGGGTGTTCCCTTTTAGATAACTAACTGCTTTTCTCTTGCTGCTTTTAAGATTCTCTCTTTTATTTAACCTTTGGCATTTTAGATGAATTTAATGCACAAAATATAGATCCTTATGTTATCATTGTTCCTTGGTATGGAAATTTCAGGAACAGTATGAACTCAGAGTTCAAGAGGAGTAGAGAGGTACCACAGGGAGGTGAATCTGGACTGCCATGCATTAGAGATAACTGTTAATACTTACTTAATGCTTACTGTGTGCTAGGCAGTATTCTAAATGCTTTACATATATTAATTCTCATTACAGTCCCGTGAGGCACTTTTGTCACCATTTTACAGATGAGAAAACTGAGTTACCCAGAATGTGAATGAAACTTGATTTTCATAATACAGTTGCAGAGGCCTGATTCTAACCCAGGCAGTCTGGCTCAAGAGTCCAGGCTCTTTACCAGTACTTTAAATTGCATTTAGATCTCATATTGATATAGCCAAATTTTTAAAAATATGCAAACATTGGTGCCATTTTTCCTTTTACATCTGTATATCAAAACTCATTCGTATTACAGCTTTTATGTGTTTATAGCTTTTTGGAAAAGCAAGGACATTACATGAAGGCATGATGTTCAAGAAGAAAGAGTTCCTGAAGAATTTACCTTCTAAGCCTAAACTTCCGAAGATAGGGTACTTGTCACACCTAGTTAGTGAACAGATATGTAGTGGGTTGAGTCATCAGGAAGACTTAACAGAATACCCCAGGGAAAAAATATAAAATAGATCTAGGCATAATGAGTGGAGAGGGGAGGGGGAAAAGTTAGTTTAAATTTGTACTGGGGTGTGGTAGCCTTTTCTGAGAGGTGTTGAGTCATATAGACCTATTGCAGGAAGATAGGAGATTTGGGATAGGGATGTGGTGCTGGTTAAATCACCATGTGAACTAGGAATTCAAGAGGTATTCATTTCCGTGATGATTCAGAACTCTAGGGAACAGCATGAGGAAAAGCAGAAAGTCATGGCCATTTGGGGGAATATTTGAATGTAGCATAGACCCGTCTGTGTTGGGAAAGAGCTTGCCGAGAAGAATGTGGTATCAGGCACATGTTCTTGTAAACACAGATAAGACATAAGCAATGAGCCTTGGGTTTCTCTTTTTTATGGTATCTTTACTATATATCAAAGAAATAGACTTGTTTTAGGTTATCAATTTTCAAAATTTGTTTCCCAGAATCCTAGTTCTGTTGCAGTATGACAGGGATTTCATAAGCATTTGATTTACATTTTAAACTTTAAAACACTATATTTATATACACTTAAATGCACATTATGCTAAATTTTAACACATTAGAGACCACAGATTTGTACTGCCAGGTTATCTCAAAAAGTCATGTGAAAAAAGCCAGTCTTTAAAGGTTACATGCTATATGATTGCATTTACGTAACATCAAAATAAAATTATAGAGATAGAGAACAGATTAGTGGTTACCAGAAGGTAGAAATGGGAGAAGGAGTGGCAGGTTATAGAGATAGTGAGGGATCCTTGTGGGGAGTTCTGTATCTCAATTGAGGTTACTTGAAGCTACAAATGTGATAAAATTATGTAGAACCACACACAACACACACACACACACACACACACACACACACACACACACACACATATACACACACACGAATGCATGTAAAACTGATGAAATCTGAATAAACCCTGTGGATTGTACAGGTTCAATTTCCTAGTTATGATATTGGACTAAAATTTTGCAAAGTGTTACCATTGGGGAGGTTAGGTGAAGGGTGCTTGGGACCTTCCTGAGTATTTTTTACAAACTCTTATGATGCGTAATTTTAAAATAAAAAGTACAAAGGCCCCCTCTGAGAGAGAGAGAGAGAGAGAAGGGGAAGGAAAGAAAGAAAGAGAGAGAGAGAGAGAAAGAAAGAGAAAGAGAAAAAGGGAAGGAAGGAAGGAAGGAAGGAAGGAAGGAAGGAAGGAAGGAAGGAGGGAGAAAAAGGAAAGAAAGAAAAGAAAGAAAGAAAGAAAGAAAGAGAAGAAAAGAAAGAGAAAGGAAAGAAAGAAAGAAAGAAAGAAAGAAAGAAAGAAAGAAAGAAAGAAAGAAAGAAAGAAAAAAAAGAAAAAAAAGAAAGAAAAGAAAAGAAGAAAAGAAAGAAGGAAAGAAGGCGGAAGGGGAGGAAGGAAGGAAGGAAAGAAGGAAAGAAGGAAAGAAAGATACTGTATTTAGACTATTTAAGATAAATTAAGCAAAAGGAAAGAAGTTAAAATTATCCATAATGTCAACACCCAGGATAACAATCCTTGTAGTAGAGTTTTTGATTCCTTTGTGTATATACTTGAATTAAAAAAAATTCTTTTAGAAAGATTGTAGCTTTATATTGGTATTTAAAAATTCAGGCCAGTGCTTGTTTGTCCATTTAAAATCATAGAAGGAAATTCACTACTATAGAACTCTTATTGCAGTATGCAATAATGCGTGACTGCCTGCCTTACACGTAATATCCTGGTATCATGATTAGTATATGCTTAAAGATTTTTTTTAACAAAATATTTGTGATTACCAAGTCTTCATATTCCTTAATACTATTAGAGATTTAACTTAGAGATGTTCTTTCTACTTCTTAGACTTCTGGACAGGTGTAATAAAATCCTTAGGTAGCATTAACGTGCTGTTTTTTGAAAAAAACAAAAAGCTCTTATTTGCAGCTGTTGATCTCTGTGAATCAGGTTTTTCTTGATAATTGTGCAAATAAAACAAATTGGACCGCCCCTGTCATTCATGATTTAAAGTTTGTGTTCTTCCAGAAGAGCTTTATTGTAAATGTTATAAATTTGAGCTTTAAAAATACAGTGATAGAATAAAATACTGCTTTAATCTGTTTCTCATATTGCATATACACACAAAATTTCATTTAGAAAAAGTTCTTTGGCTAAAAAATAATTTTTAAGCCATTGTTTTATGATCTATAAACTTTCTTTTGTTATTAACATCTAAAACTTAAAGGAATTTGAAGGACACTATGGTTGCCATTCTATGATTATAGACCTTTTAAAAGGGAGTCATTTGAGAAGTAAAATAGTGGAAGATCCATGACAAAAGAGGAATTGAAGTTAAATATACTCAACTCCACACTGTTTTAAGAATTTTATTTCCTCTTGTGCCTCGTGCTGATAGTAAGATCATGGACTCTAGAGCAAGAGTACCTGGGTTGAAATCTTGGCTCCATATCTCTTGTCTGTTTCCTCCTCCGTAAAATGAGGGTAATAATAGTATCTAATTTAGGATTGCTCTGATTATGGAGTGCACCATTGCACCAGTACCTGTAAACAGTTTTAGCACAGTGCCTGGCACAAGAGTAAATGCTCATAAAACTTATCTATTATTTTAAAAACTGGCTGAGAGCACACTGTATGTATTTTATATATTTTTTTCCTCATTTAACATGTCACAATTATTTTCTCATGTTATAATTCCACCAATAATAGAAGAGACTGTCAGATGCCCTCTATCCTTGCCAGTATTGGGCAGTCTCATTTTTTTTACCTTTATCAATTTGATATATAAAACTGTCAGCTCATGGTTTTGATTTGCATTTTTTCCCCAAACATGAGCAAGGTTTAGTGGTTTTCATATTTTTATTAACTGTTAGCATTTCTTTTTGAGTTTTGCCTGTATAGATCTTAGATATTTTTGCCACTTTAGTTGTTTCATTACTTTTTGTAATGCATAGGTTTTTTTAAGTATATGAAAATTTTAGTTTTTCTTTGTAATTTTTTCCCATAGGTTTAAATTTACAAGAGCACTTCTCATTCTGATATCAGGTGAATGTGCACTTACAATTTTTTAGTTTTGAAAAAAGTTCCTTAATCCTTTAGAATGTAACTTATCAGGTGTTCGATGAGTTTGTAAACTAATTTTTGTAGACATGTTTGATGAGCATTTGTATTTCTTCTGGATATTACCTGTTTATACCTTTACCTTTTTTCCTTTTTGGGTTTTTGCCTTTTTTCTTATTGGAGAGCAGGAGTTCTTTAGATACATTAGTTAATCCTTTGTTGTATGTGTTACATTTTCTCCTAGTTCCACACTTGTGTTTTAATTTTGTTTATGGTACTTTATATAGAGGTTTAAACGTTTTTTGTGGCCTCAGCTTTGACTTCTTTGTAACTTTTGTCCCCCCGCCCTTTAACCTTGTTCTGCAAAATCTCTACCATTCCAAGTTTTTTTTTAAACTGATATATTTTGTTTGAAAACATTTTTTCATATTTAGCTCTTTTAATTTGTGTGGAATTTACTTTTGTGTCTAGTGTGAGGTGAGGATCTAACTTACCTTTTTATAATTTGATAGGTTTTGCCTATCTCTACTTATTGACTTGTCCATATTTGAAATGCCACAAGAATTTCCTTATAGGGCTTTTTTTTTTTTCAGGATTCTCAGTTCTGTTCCACTGATATGTTTGTCTGTGTTCTACACAATTCCATTACCACAGTTCCCTTCTCCCCTGTGGCTTTATATAGTCAGTTTTATATCTGACAGAGCAAATATGCTTGTTTTCTTTTTTTCTCTCTCTCTTTTTTTTTTGGGGGGGGGTCTATTCTCATGCATTTACTGTTTCAGGTGAATTTTAAAATTTATTTTGATGAGCTCTTAAAAGAAATCCCATTGAGATTTTGATTAGAATTGTACTGAATTTATAGATAAATTTGGGGAGGAGACAGTTCACTCAAATCTTCCCATCAAGATGCAAAATTATTGTGTCTTTTTGTTTATTCTGGAGTTGCTAATCTGATATCATTTTAACCTAGGTAACCATTGTGGTTTTGTTTTATATGCGATTTATGTGGTGCTAAAAATTGAGAAATTTTATGATGGTGTTCTACTCAGGGATCCTAGGAATATTAGAATCCTCTTCAGTTAGCAGCCACTATTTTCAATTCTATAGGCTCCCTGAAAGAAAGATTTGTATTAAATATTTGTAGTGGCAAATGCAAGACCAAAATACTTTGCATTTTATTTTTAACTAGGTGTTGGGTACCAAACTCTTTAAAACAAAGGCTGGGATGAACCCAGTTGGTTTGTGTGGAGACATTTTTTTTCAATCTCGTTAAGTTTAATTTTTTTCAAACTGAAACAGACCATGAGATGGACCCCTACCACCTCCCCAGTTCTCACACGCAGCTAAATCTATCCTTGTGATGTGAGCACAGCTTGCTCTAATTCATTCCTATCGATGCTGAGGGCTATGTAACCAGAGAGAACCCATTTGCCCTGGCTGACTGCTGTTCTGCTGTTGGCCACTTGCCTCTGACCTTTTTTTCCCAAGTAGTACGTTTAGCTCTGACTCTCCTTTGGAGAAGGGAAAGCCGTCCCTTGAAGACTTCTGATACCACTTAAGTCATAGAGAAGAAGCAGAAGAGTGAGCCCACATCTGTGTGCTGACCTTTTAATGGTGATTTTACCCAGTAGCACATAGACCCAATTAGTCTCAAATCTGTCACCTTTCATCTGAGTGAGAGTCAAGGAGAAAGAGTGAGGGGGCTTTGATTCCTCTCTTTTAAAGATAACACAAAAACTTCCAGCCATTCTCAGAAGCATTGGTTTTCTCTTAGGCTGTTGCTTGTCTCAAGCCAACAAGAAAGAGGTGGAGTAAAAACTGGTTTGCTGAGTATTGCACATAACCCCTATCCTTTCTTAACTATGCATCGACCTGCAGTGAGGGACTTATTACTCGTTAGACGTACTCTTCCCTTGCTTAATCGTTCGTGACATGTTCTTAATTTTCCGCCAGCCACTTGGTTCCTTTTTGGTTTTCTTAACTGGTTTATTCTTGTATACATGCCCATTAAATGTTGATATACCCAGGATCAGTCCTGCACTCTCTTATCTGTCTTCTTTCCCTAAACAGTCACATCCCTGTCCATTGCTTTACTTACGGATGAATCCAAATTTTATATTCAAGCCTGAACATCTAGATCTCTAGAGCATTTGAACTCTAGATCTGCATATCTGATTGCCTGCTGGACATCTCTACTTGGGTGTCTCAGAAGTACCCTAAATTAAACATGTCCAAGATTTAATTCATATCTTTGCTTGAAAAATGCTGTTTTCTATCTCAGTGAAAGGTATAACCGCTCAAGCAGTTGTGCACGTCAGAAACCTGGGAGTTGTCCTTGGTTGTTTCTCCACTCCCCACCAAATCCAGTCAGTCCCCAGGTCCAGCTGATTTTTTAAATCTTTTTTTTTTTTTGTTCTGATTTGTAACATATATACAGAAAAGTCATTGAGCTGTGCATTGTTTTTTGATGTAATAATTACCAAGCATAATCTTTGTAACCAACGTTCAGGTCATCAAATAGATGATTGTCAGGGCTCCAGAAAGCCACCTCTTTAAACACCCTCTTCTTTCTCAAGAGTAACTTGTCCTGAATTTTATGATAATCACTTTCTTACTTTTCTACCTAAGGTTGCATCCAAACTTGGTAGTTTAGTTTGCTTGCATTTTCAACTTTACATAAACAGAATCATTTAGTTTATATTCTTTACCCTGGCTGCTTTAACTCGACGTTATTTTGTGAAATTCATCTATGTTTTAGGGAGCTGTGGTTTGTCATTGCTGAATATTCCAAAATATGAATATATCACAATTGGCTTCTTTACTCTTTTTTTGAATGGACATTTAAATTGTTTGCACTTTGCAACAGTTACGAATACTGTTGCTCTGAACATTTTTGTGTATCATCAATTTCAGTTGGTAATACCAGACTGTTTCCAAAGTGGTTGCACTATTTTAGATGCCAGCCAACAATGTGTAAGATTTCCCATTTTCTACCTCTTAGCTAAGCCTTAGAATTGCCAATCTGTTAAATTCTATTAACCATTTTGATATATATGTAATGGTTTTTATGTGTAATTGTGATATATTTTCATATACAACAAAATGCAAAGATCTTAAATGTTGGACTTTTTTTTCCTATCCATGTACTGCTACCCAGATGAAGATACAGGACTTTTCCACCACCCCTGAAAGTTCTCTCATGCTCTTTTCCCTGTCAGAAGCTGTTATTCTGATGTAAATGTTTTGACTTCTTCCACTATGATTTGTTTTGCCTATTCTTGAACTTTATGTAAATGAGCTCATAACAGTATGTGCTCTTTTCTGTCTGGCTTCTTTTGCCAGGCATAATGTTTGTTGTTGTCAGTTTTATCAGTTTTTTTTTGTTGTTGTTGTTGCTTAGTTCCATTGTGTCTTGTTCTTATTGTTTGTAGGCTTTGGCTATTGTAAACTAAGCTGCTGTTAACATTCTTATGCAAATCTTTATACACACAGAGACTCACTTCTCTTAAGTATATACGGAGGAGTGGATTTTTTGGGTCGGGTTGTAGGGTAGGTGTTTAATTTTATTACAAACTACAGAATATCCCAAAATGGTTTTAATTTGCATTTCCCTGTTTACTAATGAGATCGAGCAGCCATTTATATGTTTATTGGCCTTTGGATATCTTCTCTTTGAAAGGTTCAATAAAGTCTTTTGCCAGTTTTTCTATTTATAGTTCTGTCTTTTATTTGCATTACAGTTATCCTCTTCTACTCAGGCTTGCCCTGCATTTCTTTTTTTTTCTTTCCACTATATTGTAATATAATAGACAGTTCCTCATATTTTCATTGTACAATTCAATGAGTTTTTTTCAGTTCTTGGCATACAATAATAGTTTCAGTTATACAGCATATTGATTAAAGAACTATATAACTCACAAAGTGATCATCCCACTAAATCTAGTACCCCTCTGCCCCTTGCAGTTTATTACATTGTTAATTATTTTTCTTATGCTACACTTTATATCTCCATGTCTTTTTTATAACTGTCCATTCGCACTTCTTAATCCCTTTGCCCTTTTTCATGGAACCCCTCAACCCCTCTCCCATTTGTAACCCTCAAAATAATTCTCTGTATCTCTGAGTTTGTTTCCGTTTTTGTTGTTGTTGATTTTGTTCCTTAGATTCCAAATGTACGTGAAATCATGTGGTATTTATCTTTCTCTAACAACTTCATTCAGCACAATACCCTCTAGGTTCATCAAGGCAATAATCTTTTTTCATCTCCTTCCTTTCAGTCTATGTGTGTCTTTTAATCAGAAGTGATACTTTTGTAGTTAACATATGTAGAGATCTTGTTTTCTTACCCATTCAGTGTTATGTCTTTTGGTTGGAACACTTAATTCTTTTCTATTTGAGTAATTGTTGATAGGAATGTAGTTATTACCATTCTTTATTCCTGTTTTTGATACACTTTTTTTTTTTTTAAATAAGTCCCTTCAGCATTTCCTGTAATACTGGCTTGATGTTGATAAATTCCTTTAGCTTATTTTTGTCTGAGAAGCTCTTTGTCTGTCCTTCGATTCTTCATAGGTAGCTTCGTTGGGTAAAGTATTCTTGGTTTTACATCCCGGGTTTTCATCACTTGGAATATTTTATGCCAAGCCCTTCTGTCCTGCATAGTTTCTTTTGAGAAATCAGCTGCCAGACGTATGGGTGCTCCCTTGTAGGTAACTAACTGCTTTTCTCTTGCTGCTTTTAAGATTCTCTCTTTATATTTATTAACCTTTGGCATTTTACTTATGATGTGTCTTGGTGTGGGCTTCTTTGGGTTCCTAATTTTTGGGACTCTCTGAGCTTCCTGGGGTTTTATGTCTATTTCTTTCACCAAGTTAAGGAAATTTTCCATCATTGTTACTTCAAATAGCTCTTCAACTTCTTGTTTTCCTTCAGGTACTCCTATGACATGGATATTTTTACCTTTAATAGTGTCCCATAGGCTCCTTAAATTATTATTACAGCTTTGGCTTCTTTTTTCTTGCCATTCTGATTGAGTGTCCTTGGCTTTCCCATCCTCTGTATAGGTCATTTGATCCTCTTCTTTATTCACTTTGTTTATTCCATTTAATATAATTCTCATCTCATTTAATGTGTTCTTCATTTCTGACAGGTTCCCTTTTATAATTTCCATTTTTATGTCTTTTTATCTCTTCGTTGAAGATCTCACTGAATTTATCTACACTTCCCCTAAGTTCATTGAGCATCTTTATAACCAATGTTTTGAACTCTGCAGCTGTTAGATTGCTTGACTCCATTATTTCTGGATCTCTGTTCTGTTCTCTCATATGGTTTCTGCTTCTTTGTCTTCTCATTTTGGCTGTCTTTCTGTGTCTGTTTCTAAGTACTAAGCAAAGCGCCTAATTCTCCTGGTCTTATTAGTGTGGATTTGTGTAGTAGGTATCCAGTGGTACAGCCCTGAGAGGAGTTCAGATGCAGGCCAGTTTTAGCCCCAGCCTGTGCCCCTCTGGGATCACCTGTTAAGATTCAGCAAGCAGTCCACAGATGCTGTGCTTATAGTTGCCTCAAAAGGCCACACCAGAAACCAAGGCCCAGTGTGAGTCCTTGAGTCGCTTCAGCAAGGAGCATTAGACTCCCTGAGCATACAACTGGATGTGGCTTGGGTGAGTCCGGGAGTTGAGGGAGGCAGAGTTTAGGGAATCCTCTGGACAGAGCTACATCTGTTATCCAGTTTGATGACATCTCACCTATGGCCAGCAGTGCTGAATCCGTACACTAGGGTCGGGGAGGGCTCAACAGAGGAACATTGGATACCAGCAGCACTTCTGCCTGGGTGAGAGCCTCGTGTCTGGTGCTTGCTTCAACAGCTCAGTGTTGCCCTGTAAGTCCCTGGTGCCCCCGGAGCAGCTGACCTGGTGTTGGTGCTCAGAGTAAGCAGGTCCATCACTGCGAAAGTTCGCTCGCAGACACGGCCCCTCCAAGAGGCGTCTGCAGCTTCCGGCTGCCACTGCTGCAACCTCTGGACCACTCAGCCATTGGGGACTGAGCCTTGGGTCTTTGCCCCTTCCTACCTTCTACCGTTGCAGGGTGATTTCTTATTTCTCTCCTTAGTTGTAGTACTTCAGTTCATCTAGACCCCAGGTGACTCTGCTTGCTCTTTGCTCCATGTTTTATCACAACTGTGATTTGGTCACAAGAGGGATGAACAAAACCTCTATTATCTACACCATCCCCACCCCCCAATTGCCTTGCCTTTCATAAGGGTATCTTTTGATTAACAGAAATTCTTAATTTTAATGAAGTTAGATATGTTGACCTTTTCATAATTAGAACATTTTATGTCCTGGTGATGAAAATATCCGATACTATTTTTTGTTTTGCTTTTGTCATTGAGATCAACCTATGTGGAATTTTTAATGGTGTGAGACAGGGGTCAGTATACTTTGTTCTTGTATTACTATCTATTGTGGGACCAGCACTTACCGAAAAGACCATTCTTCCGTTCTCTGTAGAGTCACTTTTGTTATGTATCAGCTGATTGTATGTATATATACAGGGATTTGTCTGGGCTGCCCTGTTCATTCTTTTATTTGTCCTTGTGCCATCGTACCACAGTTTTAAGTGCTCTATTTCACTTGTTCTCCTGAGACCTTTTTAGTGCATCTTTGAGGTCAAAACTATTTTCATAGTAATAATAAGATGTTATGTACTTTATTCACTCATTTTTTCATGAGTGTGCAGTAACTTTTTCAGAAGCTGCATGACATGTGATATTGAAGCAGATTGAATATAGAAGCGGATGAGAATCCAGCTGTCTCCTGTTAAGCCAGATGTTAGAGACTTACAAAAATGTAAAACAGTGCCATTTTTTTCACTAAACTTTTTCATTTTGAACAGTAGTCACTTTTTTATAATAAATGTTTTTTTGTTAGCATGTAATGAGCTTCTTGTTTTTAAATGAAAAAATAAGTTTTTCAAAAATTTCTGTTTTACTTTGGAATGTGATAAATATGGATAAATTCACAGAAACTAAAGCTCTTGAGTCTTGGTAATTTGTAGGAGTTGGAGAATTACTCAAAACAAAAGTTCGAGAATTACTCCTCTAGTTTTAGGAATCTTGATATCCAGTAAATAATAAGTCTTGGTTATTTTTGACCCCTTGCATTTGCATCTACATTTTAGAATCAGCTTGTGAGGTTCCACAAGGATACCTGGTAGGATTTCGATTGGAATTGCACTAAGTTTAGAGATAATATAAATCTTTATACCATTGAGTCTTGCAATTCATGAACATTATTTCTTCATTTGTTTTTGGTCTTTCATTTTTCTCTCAGTAATGTTTTATAGATTTCTAAATAGGGGTTTTGCACATGTCCCAACAGAATTTTTGAAGAACAAAAGGTCTACATAGAAATAAATTTAACAAGAAAATGAAGGCTATCTTTGAGAAATATCGTAGAACTACCAAGGGACATACAAGAATTGAATAGATGCTGAAACATAATTTTTTCATGGATAGGGTAACTATCACATTGGAAAGATATCCTTTTCCCCTCTAACCTGCTATATTTCATATCGTTATATATACGTTTGCATTTTGTCATTTCTAAATTTGAGATATGCCTTTAAATTTATGGCATCTTCCAGTAATCACTTCTGGCCATGTGGTAGTGGTGAAGAATTTTTAGGTATATAACCAATTTATTTCACTCATTTTTCTTTTGTTATAAGCACAACTCATATGTGGTGTAGAGACAAACCAGTATTTAAGTCTAAAAGAGCTCTTCCAATAGGTATGAAATAATTCTCAGTCATAAGGCAGCATTACTTCATAATGTGATGTCTTATTTTAGTGCTTATAATATAATTGTATATCTTACACCGAAGGTATCTTGAGTTGATAAAATAAACCCTGTAAATTCAGTGTAATTTCAATTAATATCTGAAGACTTCAAAACTGCTTCTAAAGTTTATGTGACAAGTGCAATTTCTTATAAAAATTATGAAAATCAATAATCGTGAAGGAGGGATTAATGCTATTAAAATCTGTATTAAAGCCAAAGTTATTTAGAGCACCAGAGTAGACAGATTATCATTGGGAAAGAACTGAGATTATTGAAGTAGCTTCATTTACAGATATGTTATATGTGATAAAGAGAAAAACAGTAAATAGTATTGGGTCAACTGAGTACCAATTTGGGGAAAAAAGCTTGTTATCTCGCATTAAAAAAAAACTTTTATTGAGATGCCATTCACAGATAGGAAAGTACACATATTTTAAGGCATCAACTCAATTCTTATGTGTGCACAAAATATCTAGCACCTAGCTCAAGATATAGACTATCTCCAGCACCCCCAAATTCTCCCTGTGCTCTCCTAGCCAGTACCGTCTCCTGCAGCGATAACCACATTTCTGACCTTGATCCATGGATTAGTTTTGCCTGTTTTTGTTCTTCAAATAAGTTGAATTATATGGTAAGTCTTCTTTTGTGTCTTAGCTGCTTTTACTTAACATGTTTTTTGAGATTTATTTAGGTTATTTGTAGCAGTTCTTTTTTATTGTGTGATGTTATGTTGTGTTAATATGCCACACGTTATTCTGCTGTGATAGACATTTTGGTTGTTGACATTTTTTTGGCTAAAATGAATAAAACTGCTATGAACATCGTTGTACATGTGTGGTGAACTAAGCACTTATTTTTTGTTGGAATTGAGTGGAACTGCTGGGTCATAGGATACATGTATATTTAATTTTAGCATATATTGCCAGTTTTCCAGAGTCACTGTACCAGCTTAATACTCATACCAGCAACATGTGAGAGTTTCAGTTGCTCTAAGTTTTACGAAACCTCAGAAACCGTAAAGAAAAAAAAAGGTGATTAGTTTTCATAAAGACAGACAAAACCTATGCATTGCCAAAAACTAACATAAACAAAGTTGAAACTCCAAAGATAAACTGAGAAAAAAATATTTGCCATGCATCATGGTCAAGTAGCTAATTTCCTTTAAAAAAACCAAATCAAACAATCCAAGAGTCCTTTTAAATCAAGACAGAAAAAACCAACAACTGAATAGGAGAGTGGGCGCGGGACATTAAAAGATAGTTGAAAGTAAGAACAAGTAGTTCTTCAACAGGAAATTATCATCAGTTTCAGTCATGATAGGAGAAAAGCAAATAGAAACTATATCGAAAGCATTTCTGATAGACTGACAAAGATCAAACAGTTTCGTTAACTTGCCTAAGATGTAGAGAAACAGCTACTTCCATATAGTAATGTTAGGATTCTAAACTATGGAGAGCAGCTTGATAATATCCACTAAAATTATGAATGTACATACCTCAAGAGAAGTATGGATGAATAAATCATGATGTATTTACACAATGGAACGTTAAACAGAACAAGAATGAATTAATCACAATTCACATACAACATAGATGATTCTCACACCTAATGTTGAGTGAAAGAGCTAGACACAAAAATACAAGTTCAAACATCAATCTATGGTGTTAGAAGTCAGAGTAGTATTACCCTTGAGGGAGCTCACTGAAAAGGAACACAAAATGGGCTTTGGGGGACTTGGAATGTTCTATATCTTGATATGGGTGCTAGTTACATTGTTGTGTTTACATTGGGAAGATTATCAAGCTATAAACTTAGAATCTGTGTACTTGTCTGAATGCATGCTATACTTATGCACACAGTCATAAAGAATATGCACACCCTTTGTTTTAGCAATTCCCTTCTATGCTTATAAACACATATGCATCCTCACTTGTACATGTGGGAATTAACTTGTATGAAGACATTGCTGTGTATGTAATAGCACATTTTGGGGACAAAACCTAATTACACATCGGTAGGGAACTGGTAAAATAACTGATGGTATAGTCAAACAGTGAATTAGTAGCAGCTTTTAAAGAGAGGCAGCCCTATGTGAAATAATTTAGAAATGTCTCTAAGATGTATTAAATGAAAAGAACGAAGTGTATGAACAATATATGTAATGTGCTACTATTTCTGCATGGATATTTTTCAAGGCATGTACATACAAGCATATATAAATATCTCTAGAAGGATAGAAAAATATATGCTGGCTTTCTCTGAGACGTGGGTGGCTGGGGGACAAAATGGACAATACTGTCTGTTGTGACTAAAAATTTTAAGGTTTTAATTGTGGCCAAATACGTATAAATTTACCATCTTAATCATTTTAAGTGTACAATTCAATACTGTTAAGCATATTCACATTGCTGTACAACCAATCTCCAAAACTTTTTCATTCCCATTAAACAACTCATTTCCTCCTCCCTCTGACCCTTGGCAACCACCATTTTACTTTCTGTTTTCTATGAATTACACTACTCTAAATACCTCATAAAAGTGGAATCAAAAGTATTTGTCTTTTCATGAATGGCTTATTTAACTTAGCATAATGTCTTCAAGGTTTATTCATACTATTTTGGGACCACTGAATTCTGTACCATGTTTATTATAAGATTGCCTATTTTTAAAAGAACATTAAAAAGGTTATGACCTTATCTTTCGGAACTGGTTAATTAATTACATGATAAAAAGTTGATATTGTCTATTAATTTAGCTCAACGAATGCCAGTTTTGGCAGCAAAATTACTTTATGCACAAGTGCCATTCGAAGCCTTATTTCACTAGATGTTTCCTGTTTTTTTCATCTATAGTTGCCAAACCAAAATGCAGGTTCATCAAGCCCCAGCCTCAGGACCCTCAGTCTGCTTTGCAGTTTTCCCCTTGGGATCATTGTATAACTTTGACCCCCTTCTTAAAATCTACCTCTTTGCCCCAGGCATGATCTAATTCTGTGCCAAGTGTTTTGCTTCCTTTTTTTGTAGATTTCTCCTCTGTCGCCAATGTGGAAAAAAGGGTGGGGGGTGTTATTCTGCTAGTTATCAGATGCCGCTTGAGAGCAAATCTAGAGTTTGTGCAGTAATAATGTTTCCCATGAATAGAAACTCATTGTTTGCATCAGGATTGTTGAATGGATGTGGAGACAGGAACAAGTTGAAATGACATTGAAGTTAATGGGAGGACTTTGTACCATTAACTAGAACAGTGAGGGACAGGCAGACTCTAGGTGGAAGATATGTGACTGGTTTTTGAAAATTTTGATTTGAGACACTGGCCTACAAAACAGCTGGAGTTGTGAGCTAGAAATGGGGGTTTGAAAAATAACATTATAAATTTAGTGTGTGTGTGTGTGTGTGTGCGCGCGCGCGCGCGTGCGTGCACGCACGCATGTGCAGAAAATAGAGAAGTATAAATAAAAATTATAAAAGAATCATTCTTAACATTTTAATTGAATTTTTTTTTCTGGTTACATACATGTAAACTCACATTTTAAAATACAATTGAGGTTGTACATCTTGTATTCTGCTTTTTTCTTTGTGTTCTATTCATGAAGAAGTCCAAGAAGGCCAGTTACGTATTATGGTGCCTACTGTGTTAAGAGTCAGCAGTGTTAAGGACATAAATGAAATTGTGGAGCTTGTTAAAATTACACACATTGAGACCCTGCACAAATGGGACTTTGGAAACTTGCCTGTATTTGAGGATTCACAAAGAAGAAATAATCAGAAAAGTAGGAGAATTAAAATAATGCCAACCTGAGAGTGGAACTAATTCCAAGAAAAAAAGTAGTTAGCATTGTTACATATTTTTAAAAGGTAGAGCTGGGCAAATGCTAAGACAAGGGCTTGAGATAGGATATTGCGCAATCACTAGTTGATTTACAAAATTAAGTTTGTCCAGCAATGATGGAATAACAAGGACTGAATTTACCTGGCTACTTTAAACAAGTAGGAGACATAAGTTTGAGGGGGCCAGGGCAGCTATAATTTGTGGGCCAGAGTACCAGAGAGGAGGATGTTGCATAGAGGACTCTAGAAATATGCAGAGGTTTCTCCTTGAGTCCAGCTGAGTACGGATCTGCACATGAGAGACCAGAGAAAGAACCCTACTGAGAAACAGTAGGCTGGGACTCACAAAGGGTTAGGAAGAATCTGTGTTCTCACCAGCATGAGTATACACAGGGCATTAAAAAGGAGTTACTTTGGTGATAGGGCTAAATTAACTGCAAATTAAAGGCCGCTCTGGACCTGCCTTAACAAAGTATAAAAGTAAATCTTGGAGGAACCAGCCGATTCCAAAAAACTTAATTGTATGCCACAACAAAGCCAAGCACTGTTTAAAGGACTAGAGCAAAGTCCTACACCCAAAGTATAAAATTCACAATGTCTGGCATCCAATAAAGTTACCAGCTGTGCAAAGAACCAGGAAAATATGACCTATAATCAGAAAAATCAACCAACAGAAATAGACCCAGAAATGACAGATAATGGAATCAAACAAGGACATTAAAGCAGCTATCATAAATATGTTTTATATGTTCAGGCAGGTAAAGGAAATGTTTGGCATAATGGGGAGAGAAATGGAAGATGTAAAGAAGACCTACTAGGACTTCCAGGGATGAAAATGGAATGAAACTACACCAGTGTGATTAACAGCAGATGAAGCACAGCAAGTCACTGAACTTGAAGATGTAACAATAAAATCTGTCCAAATGTAGAAAATGTGAGGGAAATTAATAGGTATCAGTGACTAAAATAGGGAGTCAAGAACAAAAACAATTTAACATATATTGGAGCCCTAGAAAAGCAGAAAAAAGGGAGAACAAAAATGATTTTTAAAAATAATAACTCGAAAATTTCCTAATTTGATGAAAACTACAAACCCACAGATCTAAGAAGCGCAACAAATCCCAAGGAGAATAAAAAATATAAAGCAAACTACACCCAGGCATGTCGCAATCAAATTGCTGATAACCAGTGACGAAGAGAAAAATTGGTGCAGACTAACAAGAATGTCTGCAGATTTTCCATCAGAAATTGAGCAAATCAAATGATAGTGAGAGACTCTTTAAAGTGTTTTAAAAAAAACAAAACTGTCAGCCTCGTATTCTTTACCTAGGAAATACCTTTCAGATAAGGGAGTGAGAGCATTTGTGTCAAAGACCTGCACAAGAAATGTTAAAGGAAGTTATTCAGGCAGAAAAAAAATTATTTAAGATGGAAATTTGAGTGTTTATAAGGGATTGAAAAGTACTGGAAATGGTAAATGTGGGGATAAATATAAAAGGCATTCTTATTTTTAAGCCCTTTAAAAGACAATTGAATTGACAGTGACTGCTGACAGGTATGGGGTTTCTTTTTGGGGTGAAGGAAATATGGAATTAGATAGTGGTGATGATTGCACAACTTTGTGAGTTAAATAGTAGCTTTAAAAAGATACTTGGTTGTTTAAAACAATAATAATGTATTGTGGAGTTTGCTGCATGTAGAAGTAAAATGTACGGCAATAGCACAAAGGATAGGAGGGAGGGAAATGGAAGTTCTTACACTATACATGAAGGGCTGTACTATAGGAAAGCAGAATGATAAAGATGTCTAATGTAAAGCCTAGAGTAACCACTACAAAAATCAAACAGAAGTATAACTAATAAAGTAATTGTGGAGATAAAATGGAATCCTAAGAAAATACTCAAATTAATCCAAAAGATGGCAAGAAATGAAGGGGAAAGGAATGAAGCACAGATGCAACAAATAGAAAACAGCAAGATGGTACATTTAAACAACCGCATCGAACTTTCATTGCATTAAATGTAAATGGTCTTGAAAAATTCATTCTGGTTTAAAAACAATTTTGCAAAGTAAAAATTACCTCTGATTTCACCACCATTAACATCTTAGTGCACTTCCAGTTGACTTTTTTGTCTACATATGTATGTGTATACATGTGTAGATGTGTGTATATATTTGTATATGTACATACAGATGTATATGTATACATATGTGCTGTCCATTTATGTCCATTTGTTTATTAGTTTTGCCATGAACCACTTTGACATACAACTAAAATGTGGTTTCACAAGATTTTTAGTAGTGGAAAGTGGGGCTTAAGAGCTTCTACAGTCATGCACTATATAACATTTGGTCAGCAGTGGACCGCTTACATAATGGTGGTCCCACAAGATCATAATGGATTATAAGCAAAAATTTGTGATGTCGAAAGAAAAGGCTGAACCCAGCTACAATGTTAAATTTACTTCTAGCCCTGGGTGGTTTAAATGGATGAGGAAGCTCAGTATGCTGTACACTTACCTGCCAGCCATGTGCGCACCAAGGGCTGGAGCCTGAATTGGAGAGGGCAGAGAGGAGTAGGCTGGGGAGGAAGGAATCTCAGGAGCCCACCCAAGCTAATCCCTGTGCATGCCTGTGCACATACACACACATGTACACAAACTCACTTCCCTCCATTTATTTTTACTTGTGTTTTTTTGTGTATAATGGTTTTTAAATTTTTATTTATTTATTTGTTTGTTTATTTATTTATTTAATTTCAAGTATACGGTGTTGTTTGGCATTTATATAGTTTATAAAACAATACCCCTAATTGCTCCTTCTCTCCTCTGGTTTTCCACCTAGCCAATGTATTAATGTTAACTGCAGTTCCCATGCCGTGCTCCCCATCCCCATGACCATCTATCAACTACTAATTTGTACTTCTTTAACCCTTCACCCCATTCTCCCAGCTCCCTAACCCTCCTTTCCTCTTGTCCGTCACCAAATTGTCCTCTATATTTGTGAGTCTGTTTTTGATTAGTTTGTTCTTTTTGTCCCTTAGATTCTGCATATAAGTGAAATCACATGGTATTTATCTTTCTCTGTCTGACTTATCTCACTCAGCATAATAACCTCTGTTAACGGCTGAGTAATATTCCATTATGTATATGAACCACAACTTCTTTATCCAGTCGTCTGTTGATGGACATTTAGGTTGCTTCCGTATCTTGGCTATTGTAAATTGTGCTGCCATGAATTTTGGGGTGCATAGATCTTTACGAATTATTGTTTTGATTTTCTTCGGACAGACACCCAGAAGTGCAATTTTGGGTCAAAAGGAAGATCAGTTTTTAATTTTTTGAAAAACCTCCATACTGTTTTCTATAGCAGCTGTACCAATTTGCTATCCCTCCAACAATGTGTGATGGTTCCCTTTTCTCCACATCTTCGCCAACATTGTTGTTCTTTGATTTATTGATGATAGCCATTCTGACAAGTGTCAGGTGATGTTGCATTGTAGTTTTAATTTGAATTTCTCTTGACTAGTGACCTTGAGCATCTTTTCATATGTCTATTGGCCATCTGTATTTCCTCTTTGGAGAAATATCTGTTCAGATCTTTTGCCCAGTTTTTAATTAGATTGTTTTTTTATTGTTGAGTTGTATGAGTTCTTCATATATTTTTGGATATTAACCTCTTAACAGATATATCATTAGGGAATATCTTTTCCCAATCAGTCGCTTGTCTTTTTGTTTTGTTATTGGTTTCCTTTGCTGTACAAAACCTTTTTAGTTTGATATAGTCTTATTTGTTTATTTTTTCTTTTGTTTCCCTTCCCGGGAAGATATATCTGAAAAGAAATTACTGTTAGCAATATCAGAGTTTACTGCCTATGTTTTGGTCTAGAAGTTTTGTGGTTTCAGGTCTTACATTTAAGTCTTTAATCCATTTTGAGTCTAGTCTTGTATACGGTGTGAGATGGTTGTCCAGTTTCTTTTCTTCTTTTTTTTTTGCGCGTATTTGTTCAATTTTCCCAACACCATTTATTGAAGAGACTGTCTTTACCCCATTGTATATAATTACCTCCTTTGTCATATGTTAAGTGATCGTAAAGGCATGGATTTGTTTCTGGGCTCCCTGTTCTGTTCCATTGATCAATGTATCTGTTTTTAGGGCAGTACCATGCTGTTTTGATTGCTGTAGCCTTGTAGTATAGTTTGATATCAGGTATACTTCCAACTTTGTTCTTTCTCAAGATTGCTGTGGCTATTTGGGGTCTTTTATGGTTCCATATAAATTTTAGGATTATTTGTTCTAGCTCTCTGAAAAATGCCATTGGGGTTTCTGTAGGGATTGCATTGACTTTTCGCTCCACTTGTCTTGCTTTCCTCCCAGTCCTATTTCCTCCAACACTTCTCCTTCTATCCTTATTTCTTTTCTCAAACCTTCTCTCTCTGGGTCTCTTTCAATCTCTGTTCTCCCTTTTTCCCTCCTTCTCTTCCTTTCTCCCTCCCTCCTCCTGACGTCTGCTCTTCCTCCTCCAGCACCTCCCTCCACAGCCATCCCTCAGCTCCTCCAGTGCACAGGAGTACACACTTTTCGATATTTAGATACACAAATACATACCATTGTGTTACAATTGCCTACAGTATTCAGTACAGCAACACGCTGTACAGGGTTGTAGCCTAGGAACAATAGGCTGCACCATATAGCCTCAGTATGTGGTAGGCTGTACCATTTAGGTTTGTATAAGTGCATGCTATGATGTTTGCACAACAATGAAATAGACAATGACACATTTCTCAGAACATATCCCTGTTGTTAAACAGTGTATGACTCTGCAAAGATTGCCACGTGGGAATATTCTAGACAACAATTGATTCTTGAGCTAATTTTTGAGACCTCAAAAAGTAGAGAACTGGATCAAAGAAAGAAATAATCAAATTTTGACTACGGTAGTTCCTACTTATCTGAGGTTTCGCTTTCTGGGGTTTCAATTACCCGTGGTCAATTATGATCTGAAATTATTAAATGAGAAATTCCAGGTATAAACAATTCATAAGTTTTAAATTGTGTACCATTCTGAGTAGCCTGATGAAATCTTGCAATTCTGCTCCATCCCATAGGACGTAATTTATTCCTTTGTCCAGCATATCTACTTTCCACCTGTTAGTCACTTAGTAGCCTTCTTGGTTATCAGACAGAAGAGTGGGAGAGGGAGAGAAAAAGGGGAGACACCACATTCACATCACTTTTTTATCACAGTATGTTATTATAATTGTTCTATTATTGTTTTTAATCTCTGTTGAATATAGATATTAAACTTTATCACAGATGTGTATATATAGGAAAAAACATAGTACATGTAGGGCTCAGTATCAATGGAACTGAGCAATGAAGTGCTTAGCAACCACATTTGTGTGCATAATTCTTAGAATCCTCATTACTTTTCACATTTAATGTGAAATTAATGTTAAAAACTTAAATTAAAATGGAGGTTTGAATATTTTTCCCTCATACCCTAAAGTATTCATTGTAGTAATATTTCTGATGGCCTCAGGCATCCTCTTTCCCAACACTGATTACTGTCTTGAAAAAGAATGGCTTAGATTTGCTTTCACATTCCTGACTGACCTAAAATAAACCTCCCAGAGTTAGGTTTTGACTTAGCAGCATATGCCACGGTGAATGCTGCTGTTTTTGTTTTGTTTTTCAATTATGGAAGACAAGTCTAGTTTTTTCATTGATATTAGTTAGGCTAATGCTCTACAGATCTCTGAGCTAGATGTTTAATTATTTTTCCAGTTTAAATTTACTTGAACTTCAGGGAGTCTGAGATTACCATCAGAACATTTTGGTATTTCCAAAGATAACTTTGTTCAGTTTGTTAACCTAAGCTAGATAGTTTCTGGTTTTCAGAGAAGCTCCCTCCATCAGTTTTTTTTTTTTTTTCTATCAAACACAACAGTTTCCATGGACAAAACACTGCATTAAACATAAAAATATGCTCTAGTCCAGGTTCTTATTATTTACTGTGAAAACAAACAAGCAATGTGTGGGACCTGTTAACTTCCCTAGTGCGTGGTGGCCACAACTACTCAGCATGTGAATACTAACAACCAGTTGAGACATTTTCCTGTACCCGTCAAATTTCCAAATATTTAAAAATTTGTTTACTTCAGATGTTCGCGAAATCTCAATTAATAGAGATTTCCTGAGGATTTATGTGGGATTACTCTGTTGACAAACTCAAGTTACAAGGATCTACTTAAGGCTAGCCCAGTGTTTCTCAAAATGTGGTGAAGGATGAGTTTTTAAAATTTCTCCAATTATGGACCAATATGTTTGAAATGAATTATTAAAAAATAAAACAACAGACGCTAAATATAAACTTAAGTAGTTTATTCAACTGACAAAATTACATTGAATATGAAGAATTATAAAAGCTATACAAGTAGCCAAGTTATTTTGCATTTGTAACTAAATAAAGTTATGAAATAGCAGTTGGGTGTTTTAAACCAGCAGTCCCCAACCTTTTTGGCACCAGGGACCGGTGCTCCTATGAGAATCTAACGCCTGATGATCTGAGGTGGAGCTGAGGTGGCAATGTTAGCTAGCACTGGGTAAGCGGCTGCAAATGCAGATGAAGCTTCTGCTTGCTGGAGGGCTGCTCAAGTCAGGGGTTTGGGAATCTCTGTTAAAACACCTAACATAGAGTACTTTGAACACTTACTGTACCAAATGAGCTTGCCTCTTGCTTGTTAACCTATCTAGATTGAAAACAGCACTGCTTTCAGGTGATAACATAGAGCTGACCTGTTGCTATGTCTTGATTTACTATACTCTTAAGTAGAGAAACCAGTGTTACTGGGATTGGAAGAAGAGATCTGAAAAACAATTTCATCAAACTCAGGAAATTTATTTAGAATTTTATCCAAAAAACAATTGACATTATAGTCTCAAATGTACCCTTTATCTTTCAATAGTAGCCAGTTCTAACAGTTTTGCTGTGAATAGTTAAATTATCTTTAAATCAAAGAAATGAATTTGGTTCTATCACATTTCCTAACTGTGGCTCTCCTTTGGTTTAGAAAATTAAATTTCTGGTTAGAAAATGAAATTTCAAAATGACCTGTTACATTTATAACAGGTATGATGGTAATCTGTTGAAACCGATCTTCCAAGTTTCCAACTTTCGTTTTTCTCTTTAACCTTACTTACCATTGAAAAGCATATTATATTTCTTCCTTAGAGGGAAGTCTTAAGATCATTAAAAGTACAGAAGATAGTAGACAAATTGGTTATCCAGTTCACATCTCTTAAAAGTTGGAAACAAACTTGTTTTTTATCTTGCAGGAACATTGAGTTCTTAATTCCAACTTCCTCTCAATAACCATTGTTAAAATATTGACATTGTTTTAACATTAATTCATTCAGTCTTTTATAAGATACCTCTTTATAAAAAGAATGATCTCTTATTTAATGCTTTAGCATTTACATTGTTGTGGATTTTATTATGACACTAAACATGTTGCTTAGTTCAGCTGAGTTTTTTGTACCAAGATTTTGTCATTGAAAGATGCAATGTGTTGATTTACTTTCTGGTACTCCTCCTTAAACTGGGGAGTTACCCCAGAATGTTTTCTTGTCATTGCAACTGTGCCATCAGAACATTCTCTACAAAACTATAGACCACTTTTGGTGACAGAGTAATTCTCATCGTTTTACCCATTTCAAAGCTAATTGTGCTTGTTACCTATAAAACTAAGAACAAGAATTCGTCCTTCATATCACCATCATGTTCCAATAACACATTAGCAGTATCTGTGCACTTGCCAAGATGCCATGGAAAATGCTGTGTTTTGTAAATTGGTCTTCCATGTCATTAGTTTCTAAATGTGGTGAGATCTGTGCTGTCACTAGAAAGTGCAGACTTAACCAATACTTTCAAGCAATCTCTTTAATGTAATTGTGTCCTTTTTTCTTAACAGTTGTAGCGTTTTAGTCTTAGCAGTCCAACATGCTAGGAAAGGAAGCCTGTGAAATAAACATTTATGAAAGTACTGAATATCTGTTTCCGTTAGCTTTTTTAAATTCAGTCCTTTCTTTCAAACAATTCTTTTGGTTTTGAGCTTATTTTTGTGTACATTTTGCATGTATATACTGCAAAATTTTGATGGTTTTGTTGCTCCATTAACCAATATACCTTTTCATCTAATGCACTGTGATGTTAGCTCCTCATTGTCAATTATGGCTACCAAACTGAACTCATTGAAAAGTATATTGCATATAAGGTATCACACTTCTAAGTGAAAGTAGGTCTCTTTTGGACTTTATCTGTTCAGAAGCACTGTCTTCACCCCCATTTGGTTTTCTGCTACTGGTGAATTCAGTGCATTCCATGAAACATGCTAAAAAATCCACTAATGCTTATTTGTCCAGGTGTTAATGAGGTTAAAAGTAATATAAATTTATTTCTCCAACTTAGTTAATGCTGTTAAATTATAAATTTTAAAACAGGCTTAAGATTAAAAGTATTTGTAAAATTAACTTGTTATAAAAATGAATAATCCTGTGCATTTATTTTCTCAGATTTTTATCCACCTTTAGGTAGTTAACAGAATAATCTTAAAATATCACATATAACTTAATTCTACTATGCCTGACTAGCACATGACTGAAAACAGTAGGATCTATCTATATTCTGATCTACAAGACAGATTCACTAATCATGCGCATTGATATCCTGGCAATGTCAAACTTCTGTAAAAGCTTCTTAGCGTGGGCTTTCAGTTTCTGAACTGATCTCATCATTGAATCTATAACAGATAATTCACAGACTGTCACTGGTTTGTGACCCATGCTTTTTATGGCAGTGGCCTGTATCACCCCAGTGGATTGTGTCACCCACAATAAAATCATAGGCTCTACATGCATTAGTACTTAAGTCTATAGGAAATAACCAGTTTCACTGCATCTTTTAAAAGGATTTCTTGGATATCTATTCTATTATATGACATACCAGAGCACATTACATACTATTGAGACATAATTCCATAAGAAGATAATATCAAGGTAAAAGAATGTCTTATTAGAAACAATAAGTACCGTAACTTATATTTAGTCATTATTGCACTTTAGTTTTCAAATATTTGACAATGCATTCATGAAAGGATTTTCAGGCATCTCCTGTTTTAACTGAAATTTCAGAACATTTAAGGTAGTTGTGAGCTGTTCCTAAATGTTTATGAGGTGTGAATTTACAAATGTTAACCTATTAGTGATGGTGAAGCTACTGAGTATTGTTTCTTGTGGTATAACTTGTGGCTCTTTCCAAAACTCGCAGTATTTAAAGCTGATAATTTTCAGTGCATATGTATCCCTATGTTTCTGATCTGGCTCCATTGGGTGTCTTGGATGTCTTCTGATTTATGTAATGGATCAGTGAGAATTACCCCGCATTTTATTGTGAAAATTATCAAACATACAGTTTAAAGAGTTTTATAGAGTGCCTATATACCTACCACTTAGATTCTACCATTACCATTTACTGTATTTACATTATTACATGCCTATACAAATATCTACCCCTCCATGCAACCATCACTAAAAACTTTCTCTTGAACATTTTAGCATGCATTATCATTAACTAGAGTTCAGTATTTATTTAGTTTTCTGTTGAGCCCAAAATACATACAATGCAATACTCATATTTTAAGTGTATGTTCTCTAACTCTTGTCAAGATATAGGGCAGTGTTAATCAATTAGGGGTGATTTTGCCTCCCACAAAATATTTGACAATTTCTGTAGATGTTTTTGGTTGTCCTAACTAGGTGGAGTAAGGGTGTGGTAGTAATGACATCTAGCGGGTAGAGTCCAGTCACGATTCTTTGTCAATAGTGCCACTTTTGAGAAATCTTGATAAAGAGCATATAACTATAACCCTGGAAAGTTTCATTATGCCTCTTGCCAATCAGTCTCACACCCCACACCCCCACCTTCTCAGAGGTAACCATTGCTGTGATTTTTTTTTTCTGCTATAGCTTTGTTCTAGAATATACAAATGGGATCAAACATTATATACTTCCTGGCAGTTTTGCCTAAAAAAGGAAAGATTGCCTATAAGTCTTCAGGGGAGACAAAATTTTTCCCATTCATTATAAAGAAATTTCTTGTAGGGTTTCACATAAGGGACATGATGTTTTCAGCAACATTCCTATAGGAAAGTAAAGGAGTTCATATGACTGTTTCCTTTAGAAATTACCAAGGCATAATTGCCAATATAAAACTCAGTGCAAGCATAGGAGAGAGAGTATTGTCCAAAGACACAGACTGCTGATGGTCCAGGTTGATTTCAAATTAAAACCCATAGTAGTAAATGATTGGGATGATCTTTAAACATTCCAGAAAGGGTAGGCACTTATATCAGCCAGGATCTGATGACACATACAGTGTCCATTTCACGGTATATATAGAATGAAGGTAACATGGTGCCAGTTAAGAGGAAATCTAGCAGATTTGGAGAACAAATTAAGAGGAAGCTTGCCTTGCTTTATAATATTAGCTATGCATTCTTTTTCTTCTTGAAGGCGGTCTTTGAGAATACCTGAAGATAAAAGAAGATTAAAAAAAAAAATCAAAACAGTGTAGTTGTGATTTCACTCCAACAGAAGCTCAGGTCCCCAAAGTTCTACACCACTTCTTCATCCTTGGTAGCTCTGATGGCTAATGGATGGCTAATGGTCATGTTTATTAGTCATCAGTTAATAAACTGATTCATTTATCAAAAGTTACTTGATGTCATTTCGTCTCATGACTTTAAATACCTAATTTTTATCTCTAGCTTAAAGTGCAAACTCATATCCAGTTGCCTATATGACATCTCTACTTTGACATATAAATGGCAATTCGAACTTGATGTGTTAAAAACTGAATTCTTTCTCTGACCATTTCCCCAAAGTCTTGTCTTTCCCATCTGAGAAAAGAGCAACTTTTCTTTCCAGCTGCTCAAGTCGAAGCCTTGGTATTATCTTAAACTGTTTTCTTTGTCTCACACTGCACATTCAATCTGTGAGCAGGGCCAGGTGGCTCTACCTTAAAAATGTTATCCTGGTTATAACCATTTCTACACTGCTATCATTTGGTCGAGGCCACCATCATCTCTTTCTGAGATTATTGCAGTAGCCTCATGACTAGACTCCATATTTCCACCATTTCCCCTCATAGACTGTTTCCAACACTGCAACCAGAGTGATCTTTTTGAAAACGGTGGCCAAAACCACAAATTAGCTCCTTACTTCATTTAGAGTCAAAGTCAAAGTGATGATAATGGCCTAACTATCCTACATGATCTGCTGCTACCCTCATCCTGTTTTTTTACTTTGTTTACTGTTATTCTCTCCTTACATTTGCTAACTATTCTATCCATACTTCCTGACCTTCAAACCTGCCAGGTAGGCATGGTTTGCTTTCTCACCTCAGCGAGGCCTTCCCTAAGCACCTGACT
Source organism: Eidolon dupreanum (assembly GCA_028627145.1). Classification (NCBI taxonomy): domain Eukaryota; kingdom Metazoa; phylum Chordata; class Mammalia; order Chiroptera; family Pteropodidae; genus Eidolon; species Eidolon dupreanum. The sequence goes on from CM053501.1 coordinate 16,732,283, forward strand.
TTAAATTTTAAGTGTACTCTTTAAAGTGGAGTTCTTTCAGCCACATATTCACTTTTTCCTGCTGTATTTGTTTATTCCTATCTGACATAGCATATTGCTTATTTGCTTTTCTCTCCTTTCATGAGAATGTAAATTCCATGAGGACATAGGATTTTGTAAATTTTGTTTATCCTGAGCACCTAAACAGTACCAGGAACATGGTGGGCACTCAGTATTTATTGAGTAAATGATTATTGAGTTTATACCCCACTACATGCTATACATTGTGGTAGGCCTTGGGTAATTAATAGCGAGTGATCTCTTTCATGGAGCATAGGCTTGTACAGGAGACATAGTAATTAAGCTCTCAAGGAAAGGAGCTTGGTTGTATGAGAGGATAAAACCTCAGAAGCTGACAGGAGGCATGGGGAGGCTGTTCTCTGGTCAGGTGTCAACAGCTTGGATCTGAAAGATGAAGTAGCTTTTTTTGTAAATGGTGTGCCCATTTTCATTCGTGATAATTGATTTTTCTCCTTTTTTTAATTGAAGATGGTTTATTCTCTTTTATTAATCTTCAGTTTGTGCTATAATACTTTTGTTTCCTATTTCCTTAACTACTTATCTTATATTTATTATTTTTTTCCCACTTGGGAAAGTTTAATTTGCTGTTTTTCTAACTTCTTCAGATTGATACTTAGATCACTGATGTGTGAATTTATGGTTATAAATTCCCTCTAAACAGTGTTAGCTGCATCTCACAAGTGTTGATAGGATTTTTAGTAGATATTTTAATAGACCTTTAACATGGTAGGTTTAATTACCAATATATTTGGATTTTGAAATGACATCTAACAATTTCCATTTCTCCCACCAGTTCCTGTGAGAGAAAAAGCTATCTCCGTTTTTTTTGTCTTCTCTTGGATTACTCAAATATTTTTTCTGATTCCATTTTTACCCACTGTATTATTTTATTCACTTACTTATTCATATACATTCATTAATATTCTCTTAGTCACTGCCCTACAGATTACACTGTGCATTCTTGGATTCTTGAAATGTAGTATAAATTAATAGTTTTATCACTTCTGTCAGTGCATGGACCTTGGAACATTTATGCTTCATCTACTCCTCTCACCTTTTTTAGTCATTATTGGCATTTATTTTAATTCTACATATCTGTTAACCCACAAGACATATTGTTTTATATAGTCAATCTTCATTTAGCTCTCCTTCATGTTTCTCCTTTTCATCTTCATTCCTTTCAGCTTGCAGTGCCTCTGCCTGGGGTCATATTTCTTTTGCCCGAAGAACTCTTTTTCATGTGTATCGACTAGTGGACGAGTTCAGTTTTTAGTTATCTGCAAATGTATTTTACCTTCATTGTCAAATCACATTTAGACTTAAATATAGAATTGGAGTCTGGCTGTTCATTGTCTTTTGGCTTTTCTTTCTATTGGTGTTTGCTGTCAGTCTTGTTGCTGATTTTCAGAGTAATGTGTCCTTTTCCTCACTCTCTGGCAACTTTTTAAAATGTCTCATTTTCTTTTGTTTTCTGGAATCCTAGTAGGATGTCCCTGCATATGTTTTTCTTTATATGTTCCATTTGGTTGGGGTTCAGCACTTGTTGAATCTATGGCTTGGTGTCTTTCTTCATCTTGGGAACATTCTTAACCATTATCTATCTCTTCAAATACTGCTTCTGTCCATTTTGTTTCTGGTGACAACAAAGTGGAGGGTTTGATCATGGGAATGAATAACAGAGTTATTAAAAGGGGGTAATTAATGTGGTTGGATGGTTCATCTATGAGATGTTGAAGTCTATCAAAAAGATGGTAGGACTTGGGAAAGGAGAGAAAGACTATGAAGCAGAAACTAAAGACTTCCTTGAATGAAAGGCATAAGAGTATGACTGTAAGTGTGATGATAGATTGGTAGGTTGCAACAGCGAGAGCGATGGCTAGGACATGTATAGTTATATTGAAACACACCTGCAGGGAGCAGGGAGTTTTGCAAGAGGGAAAGAGAAGCAAAGCCCTGAAAGCAAAAAGGAGAAGGAAGGAGAGTATCTCCATTCGAACAGGCTGCAAGGGAATTCGTGTTAGGGAAGAGCTAAGGAAGGCAGAAAAGAGTTTTTTAAAAGTTAAGAGCTTATCGATGAAGAGGAGGAATTTCAGAGGCCATAATAGAGCCTTGGGGGTTGGGGAGAGAAATGAGAAATTAGATTTTAATGGAAAGTACTGAGCAGTGTGAGATTTGTGTGATGATGGTCGACCTTCTGGCAGTGACAAGTAAAAGGGATGATGTTAGGCATAAAGAGATCAGTCCTGATAGTTTCTGAGATAAAGATGTGCAATCACATTTTCTACCCTGATTACAAAGACTTCCCTTTAAGTTATAGGAGGGCATGGGGTTGCACCTTCCTAAAGCTTTAAAATATTGGTTCTTATGAGCCTGTTGGATAGGTTGACCTAGCCAGGACAGGCTTCCTCGTAGGGACTCAGTATGCTCTAGTATCTTCATACATGATTCACTGATGCTGAACATAGAAGCTTCTCAAGGCTTTTCAGGATTTTGAGATTTTAAAACCCAAAGCTAGAGCCTGGACCATGGCTAATGCACCAAGCTCAACTTGGGGAGAAGGGTTGGGCTTAGTCTTTACCTTCCGTTAATCCAGATATTTTGTCTTTACATCCTATAACTGCATACTCTATCAATGGTGACATTATTCTGGTAAGATACAGGGGTTGGCTGGCATTTTCTTTAAAGGGCCAGATAGCAAATATTTTAGGTTTTGCGGACCCCATGATCTCTGTCCCAGCTAACTTGACTATGCTTTTACAGTGTGAAAGCAGCCAGAGACGACATGAATGAAAGTGGCCATGTTCCAGTTAAACTGTATTTACAGAAGCAGACAGTGGGCTTAATTTGACCCATGGGTTGTAGTTTACCAGCCTCTAGTCAAATAAAACCTCCTGTATATTTTTCACTGGAACCATTGTCAAACTTTGACAGTATACTTTGTAGTAAGTTTTTTGTATGCCACATGGTCTTCAAACTTTGTGCAAATCTGTCTAGCAATTTTTTCAAATGTGGTAACAGACAAATGTTCAAATTTATTTATATCAATGTTTAAGTTTATTTATATGAATTTGGTGGATGGTGATTGATAGCTGAGCTTACCCATTCTTTTAAGTCATGGTTAATTACTAGAGTAATTATTGAATTTAGGAAGTACTTTGTACTGTGTATTTACTAATCTTTTCCTTGGGGTTTGATATTGAATATTCTTCCTTAAATTCTCTCTTTCATGAATTTCTGTTATATTCTCTTGGTTTTCCTACTGCTCTAGCCGATTTTCAGTCACACTCATGGATTCCTTCTCTATCATCTTTTTTTCTGAATACTCACCCTGAATTCTTATTTGTGGCTGTAGTTTTTAGAACCACACTTTCTTATAAATTCCGATTTTATTTTTGGCTGCTTATTAACGATAGTTATCTGTGTGGCTCAGATATGTGAAAACTCAGCGTGGCAAAAGGAAACTCACTCATCTGCTCTTCCTCCTGTTCTTTGTCTCGTGAATAGCCTCACCATCTACCCAGTCATCCTGGAAACGTGAAAGTCAGTTGTCCTTCCTCCACAATTCAGTCAATTATGAAGTCTGTCAACTTAACTTCCTAAATATCTTTTGAATCCATCTTTTGTGTTCTTAGTCCTAGTTCACACCTGAATATTTCACATAAATTGTTACCATGGTCTCCTAGTTAGTCTCATTCTTTCCATTTCTGACCTCTGTTACCAATCTATGCTATAGACCAATGCCACAACTACTTGATACCCCTTTTAGGCAGAACTAAGCCCTCTTTGTTTAGGTACATAAGTACTTTATAGTATTTGTTACTATGTTTCTGAATATGATTTTTATCTCTATTCTTTAAAAACTAAGTTTTTTGAGGGTAGGGACTATGATTCATGTGTTGATATATATGATATATCTATCATATATCTGGAGACTTTACTTGCTTATTGTTTTTAGTAGTGTTCTTGTGGAGTCTTTAGAGTTTTCTATATAGAAAATCATGTCCTCTATAAATAATGACAGTTTGACTTCTTCTTTTACTGTTTGGATGCCTTTTATATTTTCTCTTGCCTTATTGCACTCACTAGGACCTCCAATGTTATATTGAATAACAGTGGTGATAGTGGACGGCCTTGCCTTGTTTCTGATCTTCGAAGGAAAGTTTTTAGTTTTTCACCATTAAATATAATGTTGGCCGAGGGTTTGTCACATATGACCTTTATTATATTAAGGTTCTTTCCTTCTATACCGATTTTGTGAAGTGTTTTGATCATAAATGGATGCTGTATCTTGTCAAAGGCTTTTTCTGCATCTATCGATATGATCATATGGTTCTTATTTTCTAATTTGTTCATGTGGTATATTACATTAATCAATTTTCGTATGTTGAACCATCCCTGTGCCTCTGGGATGAAGCCCACTTGATTGTGGTGTATAATCTTTTTAATATGTTGCTGTATTCGGTTCACAAGTATCTCATTTAGGATTTTTACATGTATGTTCATGAGAGATACTGGTCTGTAGTTTTCTTTTTTGTGTTACCTTTACCAGGTTTAGTTATCAGGGTAATACTGGCCTCATAAAATGAGTTAGGAAGTATTGCTTCCTCTTCAATTTTTTGGAAGAGTTTGAGCAGAATCAGTATTAAACCTTTTCTGTTTGGTAGAATTCACTGGTGAATCCATCTGGTCTTGGACTTTTACTTTTTGGCAGGTCTTGGATGATCATTTCAATTACCATACTACTGATAGATCTAGTTAGAATTTCCCATTCTCCTTGATTCAGTCTAGAAAGGTTGTGCTTTCTAGGTACTTGTCCATTTCTTCTAGGTTATTAAATTCGATGTCATATACTTTTTCATAGTATTCTTGTATGATCCTTTGTATTTCTACAGTGTCTGTTGTAATTTCTCCTCTTTCATCCCTGATTATGTTTGTGTCCTTTCTCTTTTATCTTTAGTGAGTCTAGCCAGGAGTTTGTCAATTTTATCAACCTTCTCAAAGAACCATTGTTTCTGTTTGTTTGTTTGCTTTCAGTTTCATTTAATTCTGCTCTAACTTTATTCCCTTTTGCTGTTTTAGGCTTCATTTGTTCTTCTTTTTCTAGTTTTTTAAGAAAAAGCATTAGATTGTTTATTTGGGCTCTTTCTTGTTTTTGGAGGTAGGCCTGCTTTTACTATGTCCCAAAAGTTTTGATATCTTGTACTATCATTATCATTTGTTTCTATGTATTTCTTGATCTCTCTTTTTATTTCGTCTCTGACCCAGTCATTTCTTCAGTAGCATGTTGTTTAATCTCCATGCGTTTGTAGTTCTTCCTGCCTTCTTTTTACAGTTGATTTTCAGCTTCAAAGCATTACAATCAGAGAATATGGTTGGTATGTTTTTAACCCTTTTATATTTGTTGAGGCTATCTGTGTGTCCCAGTATGTGGTCAGTCCTTGAGAATATTTTATGTGCTCTAGAGAAGAATGTATAAGCAGCTGTTTTGGGACGAAAGACTATAAATTTCAATTACGTCAGTTGGTCTAATGTGTCAATCAAGGATGTTATTTCCATATTGATTTTCTTTTTGGATGATATGTTCATATCCGACAGTGGGGTATTTAGGTCCCCTACTATGATAAGGTTTTGTTCTGTTTCTCCCTTTAGTTGTTAGTAATTGCTTTATATAATTCGGGGCTTCTTGATTGGGAGCATAGATATTAATAAGTGTTATGTCTTCTTGGTGCATGATTCCTCTTATTATTATGAAACATCCCTCGGTATCTTTCTTTACCTTTTTTGTTTTGAAGTCTATTTTGTCCAGTATTAGTACCACTACTCCCACTTTTCTTTGAATGCCGTTTGCTTGTAATGTCATTTTCCACCCTTTCACTTTGAGTCTATATTTGTCTGTGGAACTGAGATATGTCTCCTGGATGCAGCATAGGGTTGGTTTTTGTTTTTTTGATCCAGTCTGCAACTCTGTAACTTTCTATTGGTGAGTTCAGTCCTTTTACATTTAGGATGGTTATTGAAATATGAGATCTTCTCATAGCTATTATATGTTTTGCTTTCTGATAGCTTGGCGTTTCCATTGCTTCCTTGTCCTTGCATTTCTCTTTTCTTTTTCTTTTTCTTCTTAATTTGATTGGGTTTTGTGGATTCTTCCTCTGGTCCTTTATGCTTTATGTTATATATTTCAGTTCTGAATCTTCGATATATGGTTACCATTACGAATATGTAAAGGAGATATATATATATATCCATTTTCTTCTTCTGCACATGCCTTATCTCCATTCCCCTTGGCGAATTTGGATCTTTGAAGCCTCCCCTTTTCACTTATTGTTGTCTCAGTTTGTCCCTATGTATGTTGAACATTCATTACTTTCTTGCAATAGCAAATCTCTTTTTATTGTTTAAGATTATAATATAAGGGTTGCACTCCTCTGCTTCTATTTGCCTGATAGTCACTTTAGTCATAATTATGGGTTGTTGTTGTTTTTTAGTCATTTTGTTTTAGGTGAGCTGACCCCTTTCAGTATTTCCTGTAGTGCAGGCCCCATAGTGGAGAATTCCTCAATTTTCGTATGTCTGGAGAGGTCTTTATTTCTCCTTCATATCTAGAGGAGAGTTTAGCTGGATACATTATTCTTGGTTGGTAGTTCCTTTCACTTAATAGTTAAATATTTGATTCCATTCCTTTCTGGCTTGTAAAGTTTGTGCTCATGAGTCCGATGATAATCTAATGGGTTTTACTTTATAAGTTACTGTTTTCTTCTCCTTGGCTGCCCTGAGAATTCTTTCTTTGTTGTTGATTTTTAATAACTTTAATACAGCGTGTCTTGGCGAAGACCTTTTTGGGTTGGGATAATTGGGTGCTCCGTTGACTTCTTGAATTCCAAGCTCCAGTTCATTTCTTAGATTTGGGATATTTTCATCCACTAATTGTCTGAAAATGCTTTCTAATCCCTGCTAATTTTCCTCCCCGTCGAGAATTCCCATTCTTATTTTTCTTTTCCTGTTGATATCAGCTTGTTCTTTTATTTCTCTTTATTTTTCATTCTTTGGTCTCTCTCTTCTTCCTTCTGATTTATTTCTAGATTTCTGTCTTTGATATCACTGATCCTTTCCTCCATTTGGTCCACTGTATTTCCCAAGCTTTCTATTTCATTCTTCAACTCTTTTAGTGTGTTTTTCTTCTCCAGAGTTGTATTAGGTTCTGTTTAAAGGTTTCAGTCTCCTCACTAAAAAACTCATTCTGATGATCTAGTTGTTTTTTCAAATCCTGGAATTGTTGGTGTGAGTTATTTTGGATCTCATTGAGTTTTTTCAGAAGTACCATCCTGAATTCTTTGTCATTTAAGTTGCATATTTCTATGTCTTTGAGTTTATTTTCTGGAGATTTTTCTCTTTCTTTCTGAGTTGCCTTGTAACCTTGGTTGTTCATGGTGTTTAATGGACTATATCTCCACCTAGGCATTAATGGAAGTGTATTCTGCTGTTTCTCCAGAAAGAAGATTTATTATATAAAGGTCTCTCTTTAGCCTGTTGCAAAGAAGGCATTTTTCCTTTGGTTTTCAGTTGGTGGTGTCTAAGTTTCTTGGACACTTGCTTTATATAAAATTAATAATGCCTTTTTTTTTTTACTTGTAAACATTCAATTATGCTCACTACTATCTGTCTCAGTTCCTGTCTTTGTTAGCGAGAGTTTTGGTATTGTTTGCTCAGATTCCCCTGGGGCTCCATAGTGTTTGGTCTTGGAGGATATGGGGAGAGGTGCCCTCTGGGTTGGGGGATAGGACAGTCTCATGTCTTGCAACCAGTGCTTGTGATAATCAACTGTTGCTCCTCTATAGTCCCCACTTCTCTGCTTTCTGCCCTGATTCCTGGTCACTACTGCTGTGTGCAGTTCAGAGCTTTCTCCCCCTCCTACTGCAGCGAGCTCCAGCTGCGAGAGGCAGCTTCTTTGTTTCTCGCAGTCTACCGCCTGACTCCTGTGTTTTTGACCTGTGATAGCTTTTATTCACAGACTCTTCACTTAGACAGGTTGGGTGTTTTTTGTTGAGTTTTAGATTTTCAGCTTCTTTCAAGGGGAGAGGTCTGGGGACATCTCTCACTCCACCATGGTTCTGACGTCACTCTAAATGTAATGTATTTTATGCATTTATTTATTCTTACTCCCTTAGGAAACCCCAAGGAAATGAGAATAAAGGAATGAGAGAAATTGCATAAAGAACAAATAGAATGGGAAAGTAGACACAGCTCTAAAAGCACTAGCAGCCATGTATTTTCATCCTCATCTATCTCTACGAGTAGGAGACTGGTGAAATTTGTTTCTAGAGAAATATTTTTTTCTAAAAAAAAGTTCAAATACTGAGATTTAGGGACCCTTAATGATATGAGTAGCTTTCTGTCTCATTACCCATCTGTGATAACATCTAATGTTGACAGAACCGCACTCAATAATAGAAATTCCATTCTGCTTTTAAAATTTAATTAATTAAATTTAAAAAAATATTTTAAAAAATAAACAAAATAAAGATAATTGAAAAATTTAATTAATGAAAAAACTATATCTCTATACAATGAAATTCACTATTTGGTTTACAGTTTGATGAGTTGACAGATGCATACAGTCACGTAGCCACCAGTACAATCAAAAATAGAACAGTTCACCTTTGTAGTCAGCTTTCTCCATCCCTAACCTTTGGCAAACATTCTATTCGCTGTCCTTATAGTTTTGCCTTTTCTAGACTATCATTTAAATGGAATTTTACAGTATCTAGTTTTTGAGTCTGGCTTTGTTAACTAATCATAATGTATTCATGATTCATCCAAGTTGTTGCATGTATCAGTAGTCCTTTCATTTTGTTCCCTGGTATGTACCAGTTCATCCGTTTACTCATTGAGGAACCATTGGTTTCTTTCCAACTTTGGGTAATTATAAATAAAGTTATTATAAACATTTGCAAGCATTTTTGTGTGAGTGAGCACAATTTTTCTTTTCTCATGGGTAAAGAAGTGGGATTGCGTGGTCATATGATAAGTGTATGTTTACCTTCATAAGAAGCTGCCAGTTTGATTTCCAAAATAGCTATACTATTTTGCATGACCACCAACATGTATGAGAGTTCCAGTTGCTTCACGTCCTCACCAGCATTTAGGTGTGTATGTTATGTTTTGTTATATTATGTTTATTTACCATTCTGGTAGGTGTATAGTAGTGTGTCACTGGAGTTTTATTTGCATTTCTCTAATGACTGAAGATATTATATTCTTCTGCTCATGTGCCATATATTTGATGATGTGTTGATTTAAATCTGTTTGCTTTTTTTAAAATTGAGTGGTTTGTTTTCTTATTGTTGAATTTCTTGAGATCATCATTCTTGATAAAAGTCCTTTGTCTAATATGTAACTTTCAGGTATTTTCTCCCAGTCTATAGCTTATATGTTCATTTTCTTACGAGTGTCTTTCACAAAGCAAATATTTTAAGTTTTGATAATGTCCACTTTGCTGATCATCTCCATTGTGAATTGTTTTGAGATATGGGTCGAAGTAGTGTGTTTTTTTTGCTGCTGTTTGTTTTTGGCTTTTCAGCATGGTATGTTCTTTTGATCTGTGTGTCTGTCCTTTCACCAATACAGCACTGTCTTGATTATTGTAGCTTTAGAATATCTTGAAATTACTGTGTGTTCTGTTTTGGCTTCCCTAGTTACTTTACCTTTCTGTATTAATTTTTGTCACTACAAAAAATGCCACTGGTATATTAATTAGAATTACAGTGAATCTATAGGTCAGTCTGAGGAGAATTAATATCCTACTCGTTTTGAGTCTTCCAGCCTATGAACACAGTATTTTTCTACACCTATGTGGGTCTTTCATTTATTTTATCAGTGTATTATAGTTTTCAGCATACAGGTACTACACATATGTTGTTAGATTTATACCAATACATTTTCTTTCTTTATGTGTATGTATGCTGTTGTAAATGATACTTAAAATTTTTTTTACTTCCAGTAATTCATTGCTAGTGTATAGAAATAGTGTCAATTTTTGTATGTTGACCTAGTGTTGTTTGGCCTTATAAATTCACTCACCTATTAATTTTAGGAGATTTTATAGATTCCTTGTATGGAAATAAATGAAGACCACCCAAATGAGAACAAGTGGGGCATCAGCCACCATTACTTGTGTTTAGCGTAGACTCAAAAGGAAATCTAAAGGGAAAGTATGAAAACTTTATTATGGGAAAAAGAGAGCTTTCTGTTGTCCTAGTGGAAGTTGTTGGCATGGGGGAAGCTGGAGGCAGGCCTAACTAGAAGTGGGACATCTGACGTGATTGGTTAGGGGAGCATATTTGGTTTTCTCTGGTTGGTCTTAAATTGGAAGTGGGGGCAAAAATTAGGGAAGCTAGCAGTTATTGAACAAGTCCCGGGTGTTTGAATTTGACTGCTGCAGAGGTTGTGGTTTGGTTTCCTGGACTGGTTGCTGTAGAGGTTATGGATTAGAGTTCTGTTTTTGTATATAGTCTGGCTATTGTCTGTTTGTATAGTTACCCTCTCACTTAGGATATTCTATGTAGACAATCATGTGGTCTGCAAATAATATTTTGTGTTTCTTTTCTAATCTGTATGTCTTTGATTCTTCTGCCTTTATTGAACTGGTTAGGACTTCCAGTACAACATTGAATAGGAGTGGTGAGAGCAGACATCTTTTCTTTTGTTCCTGATCTTAGGGAGAAAGAATTTAGTCTTTCCCCCATTGAATGTAATGTTAACTGCAGGTGTTTGTAGATAACCTTTAGCAGATCAAAGAAAATCCCTTCTCTTCCTAATTTGCTGAGCATTTTTGAAACCATGAATGGATATTGTATTTTGTTAAATGCATTACCTGCATTGATTGAGATCACCAAGCGGTTTTCCTTTAGTCTGTTAATATGACGGATCACATTGATAGATTTTCGAATGTTGAACAAGTCTTGCATTCTCAGAATTAATCCCATTTGGTCATTATGTGTTATCTTTTATGTATGTTGCTGGATTTGATTTATAATATGTTATTGAAAATCTCTCCTCTATCTCTGTGTCTCTCTCAGTCTCTGTTTTTCCTTTAACTGCAGCTAAAGGTTTATCGATTTTATTGATCATTTCAAAGAACCAGCTTTGGATTGCATTTACTTTTTCTATTGTACTTATTTTCGATTTCATTGATTCCTGCTCTAATCTTAGTTATTTTTTCTTCTTTTAATCCTTTAAATTTCCCTCTAAGCAACACTTTAGCTGCATACCACCACTTTTGATATATTTTTATTCAGTTCACAATATATTCTAATTTCCTTGAGAATTCATTTTTGATCTGTGGGTTCATTTTAGAAGTGTGTTGTTCAATTTCCAGATAGTTGAGAGCATTTTTCAGATATCTTGCTGTTACCGATTTCTAATTTAATTCTCATTATAGTCTGAGGATATACTTTGTGGAGTTTTATTAATTATTTTAAATTTGTTAAGGTTTGTTTACAGTATGTTTATGTTTTGCTTACAAAATGGTCTAGGTGAATGTTCTATGTGTACTTGAAAAGAATAGTATTCTGCTGTTGTTGGGTGGAATGTTTTGTAAATGTCAGATCAGGCTGCTGGATTGTTCTGTTCAAGTCTATATACTTTCTGATTTTCTGTTTATTTGTTCCATCAGTAACTGAGAGAGATTTGTTGAAGTCTCTAAGTATAATCATGAAATCATTTACTTCTTCTTTCAGTTCTACAACTATTTGCTTCATTTATTTTAGATTCTCTTCTTAGAGGCATATACATTTAGGATTGTTTTGTCTTCTTGGTTAATTGACCCTTTTATCATTATATAATGTCTCCTTTTATTTTCTGGTAAGTTCCATTGTTCTGAAGCCTACTTTTCTTTTATGGTAATATAGCCACTCTGTTTGTTTGTTTGTTTGTGTACTTGTTTTCCTCATGGTGAAATTTCCATAACACAAATTTACCATTTTAACCATTTCTTAGCTTTCTTTTGATTAGTGTTGGCATAGTATATCTTTTTTATCTTTCTAATTTTAACCCATGTTCTATTTTAAGTGGCTTTCTCGTAGGCAAAATGCTTAGTTTTTTTGTTTTTGTTTTTAAGTTCACTTTGACAGTGTCTCTTCAGTTTTGAAAGGGGGATGAGTTTTTTATTGCTATGATTGACATACAACATTATATTAGTTTCAGGCGTATAACCTAATGATCTGTCTTTTGCTTGATGTATTCAGAAATTTACTTTTCATGTAATTTTGACAGATTTAGGTCTAACTTTTCATTTTTTGTGTTCTGTTTGTATCCTTTTTGCTCATCCATTCCCATTTCATACCTTCTTCTGGATGTTTGGATTTTTTTGTGTTTTATTTTAATCTATAGATATTTTGTTTATATCTCTTTGAATTATATTAGTTATTCTAGAGATTACGATATACATACGTAACCTTCATATTCTGTTTTGATTTAGTATTTAACAACTTCAAGGAGAATACAGAAATCTTACAACTATAACAGTCCCTTTATCCTTCCCCCTTATGTTGGAGGTGTCGTATGTGTTATATCTGCATACATTGAAAACCCCGCTGAATAATGTTATAACATTTGCTTTCAACAGTCTTACATATTTTAAAGAACTCAAGAGGAGAATAATAATCCACGGCATAATCTTCTTCAGTGCAAAGAACTCTTCTAGCATTACTCTTAGTGTAAGTCTGCGGGTAGTAAGTTCTTTTAGTTTTCCTGCTTCTGAAATGTCTTTAATTATCCTTGATTCCCTGAAAAATATTCTTACTGAATTTAGAATTCTCAGTTGACAGTTCTTTTTGTTTCAGCACTTTAAAGTGTCTGGTGTCTTCTGGCCTTCATGGTTTCTGATGAGAAATCAGGAGTCATGAATTATTGTTCCCTTATAGATAATGTGTCATTTTTCTCTGGATGCTTTCAAGAGTTTTTTTCCTCTGTCTTTGATTTATAACAGTTTACATTCTTTGAGTTTATCAACTCTAATCATGTTTACTGAGTTTTTCAAATCTATAAATATTTGGCTAAATTCAAGAAATTTTTAGCCATTATTTCTTCACTTTTTTTTGTGCCTCCATCTCTTTTTCTGCCCCCTTCTGGGACTCCCGTGACATGAATATTAGACCTTTTAATATTGTCCTTTAAGTTCCTAAGTCTCCTTTCATTGTTTTTTAATCTACTTTTCCTCCCTGTGTTCTCCAGATTGGAGAATTTCTATTAATCTTAAAGCTCACTGATTCTTCTCTTTGCTATCACTATTCTGCTATGGACTTCATCTAGTAGATTTTTAATTTCAGATAATGCATTGTTTAGTTCTATAATTTCCATTTGGTTCCTTTTTTATACTCTTTCTCTGCTGAGAACTTTGATCTTTCCAGTCATTTCTTGTTACTGTCACGTTGTAGAACTTAGATATAACTGTTTTCAGTCTTATTCTGATAATTCCAACATCTATGTCATTTTAGGATTGACCTTTGTTAGCTGATTTTTTCTCTTGAAAATGGTCACTTTTTTTGGTTCTTTGTCATGTAATTTTGGAGCATGTCTTCAATGTATTTTTAATCTTGTACTGTTAGAGCTGGGTCCTGTTAAAATCTCCTGGAGACTATTGATTTTGTTTTGTTAATCACCCCAGTTATATTAAGACTACTAATTCTGTCTCTCCCTCTCTGGGTGATGGTTCCAGTGTAATTTTCATTTTCAAAGCCTTTGTCATCCTGTTTGAATGTTCTCTCACATGCACCACTCAGTAGTTAGTCTGCGGCTTAAGTGGTGGTTCATATTGTAGTTCAGTTCTCAAAGACTACTGTGCTTCTTTAGGTCTATTCCAGGTATGTGCAGCTCAGGGGTGAATCTGGAACTTGTGTTAGTTCCTACCCAGGATTAGGGGATCCCTTCTTAGGCCCACTTCTTGCTGAGATTTTCCCAACCTATGGCCCCCAGTGGCCCTGTTCTCAGTTCCTCTTGCTATAAAGACAGAGTTTTAGCCCTCCTCATTGTCATACAGTTCCACATGATTGACTTCAACCTCAGGGTAAAGTGAGAGAAAAAAATAAGAGGGTTTCCCCCACATATATGCTTATGAAGACCACAGGAGTTCCTTGTCTCATTTCTTCCAGGCGGAGATAGGTTTTCTTTTAGGGTTTGAGGTGCCTGGAGTACCATCCCTGAGATGCCCTTCTAGAATTCTTGCTCACCTTTAGGCAAGGCCAGGAGAGCAAAAACAAATATGAAAACAAACTGTGGTTACTTCCACACTTTCTAGCCCACATGGCCAGAAAGAGCGGCCTTTTTGTTGTCTGTTCCCCCTGGACAATGTGTAACTTGGGCCACCCTTGGTTCAGTGACAGAACATAAGGGGAGGGAGGAACCCAGAAAACTCCACTGTGCTAGTGGTTCTTCGAGTTTTTACTTCTCTCCCCTATTTTTACTTTTTAGAGTTTCCCAGGGAGTTGCTTTTGTATTCTGTCCAAGTTTTAGTTGTAATCAGTGGGAGAGAGAGGCTATGGTGGGGATATTGCATTTTGGCCAGCACTGGAATTGGCATTCATATTTTTAATGCCGTGGCATTACAAATGGAGTGTCAGGTAAAGGTCCGCAGGTATTTGAGAAAAGTCTCCAGTATGAGAGAGACATATATAGACACATATCCAGGAACTCAGAGGAAACAAAATTAGTGTTCCAGAAGTAAACTTAAAATAAAGATAAGTGGTTTTATCTCCTTAGATCTAAGGAAATATGTTATCCTTAAATAAAGCAAGATGCTACTTGTGTAAAAGAAACAGAGAACAAAATATATGGTAGCCATAAGTTTTTTTTTTAATAGATGAATTTAATAGACTTGGAAGAGTACATAATGTTAATGTAGAAAACGAGAAAAGAAAAAAGGTGGGCTGTAGAAGAGAAAGGTAAAAAATATTAGAGGTTCAGTTTAAGAGGTCCGCCATTAGCTGGCATAATATGTAAAAAATTACTGGTATTGAAGAACATGGATTTCTACATCAAAAGGCCCTTCACAACAAATGACTGAAGACCCACACCAAGCCACATTCTTTGTCGAATTTTTAATCATTAAAATTAAAAAGTTTCTTAAAGCTTCATGAAAGACAAAAACATCATATTCAAAGATCAGAATGGCATCAGATGTTTTTTATTCTAAAGCACATTTACATTTTTTTTTTCAAATACAGTTCACATACAATATTGTTTTAGTCTCAGGTGTACAGCATAGTGATTATACATTCGTATAACTTACTAAGTGATCACCTCGATAAGTCTAGTATCCATCTGAAATCATCACAGTGTTATTGACTATATTCCCTATTCTGTACTTCATTTCCCTGTGGCTGTTTTTTTTTAACAGGCAATTTGTACTTAATCCCTTCACATTTTTCACCCAGCCCCGCAAGCTGCTGCCATCTGGCAACCATCAATTTGTTCTCTGTATCTGTGAGTTTGTTTCTGTTTTGTTTGTTTGTTGTTCAGATTCCACATATAAGTGAAATCATATGGCATTTAACTTTGACTTATTTCCCTTAGTATAATACTCTCTAGGTCCATCCATGTTGTAGCACATGGCAAGGTTTCACTTTATTATGGCTGAGTAGTATTCCATTTCATTTATATATATATATATATATATATATATATATATATATATACACATATAGACTCACATATGTACATATGTATTATAATATCTTCTATATTTATTTGTCTATCAGTGGACACTTAGTTTGCTCCCATATCTTGGCTGTTGTAAATAATGCTTCAGTGAACATAACGGTGTGTGTATCTTTTCGAATTAGTGTTTTATTTTCTTCGGATAAATTCCCAGAAGTTGAGTTGCTGAGTTGGATGGTAGATCTCTTTTTAGTATTTTTTTTTCTAAATTTATTTATTTTAATTAGTTTCAAATAATTAATTAGTTTAATTAGTTTTAACTAGACAGTACATTGGTTCGACATCTATATAGTTAATAAAATGGTCCTCGCAATTGCTCCCTCCATCCCATGACCCTCCACCTAACTAACATATGAATGCTAACTGCATTCCCTATGCCGTGCTCCCCATCGCTGTGACCATCCATCAGCTACTAATTTGTACTTCTTTAATCCTTCACCCCATTCTCCCAGCCCCCCACCAATACTCTCTCTTCTATCCATCACTAAATTGTCTACTATATTTGCAAGTCTGTTTTTGATTAGTTTGTTCTGTTTATTCCTTAGATTCCGCATATAAGTTAAATCATATAGTGTTTATCTTTCTCTGTCTGACTTAAATACCTTCTAGGTCCATCAAAGCAACACCTTTTTCTATCCCCTTCCTTTTCATATGTAGGGCTCTTGTTTTCTTACTCTTTCAGCCACTCTATCTTTTGTTTGGGGCACTTAATTCTTTTCCACTTGAGGTACTCATTGATTGAATGTAATTGTTACCATTTTTATTCCTGTTTTTGATCATGTTTTTTCTTCTTAAAGAAGTCCCTCCAACATGTCCTGTAATACTGGCTTGATGTTGATAAATTCCTTTAGCTTATTTTTGTCTGGGAAGCTCTTTATCTGTCCTTCAACTCTGAATGATAGCTTTGCTGGATAAAAAATTCTTGGTTGTAGATCCTGGGTCTTCATCACTTTGAATATTTTCTGCCAAGCCCTTCTGTCCTGCATAGTTTCTTTGGAGAAATCAGCTACCAGTCTTGTGGGTTTTCCCTTATAAGTAGCTGTTTTTCTCTTGCTGCTTTTGATATTCCTTCTTTGTATTTAACCTTTGGCATTTTAATTATGATGTGTGTTGATGTGGGCCTCTCGAGCTTCCTGGGGTTGTATGTCCATTTCCTTCACCAAGTTAGTTAGGGAAGTTTTCCATCATTATTTCTTCAAACAGCTGTTCAACATCTTGATTTTCTTCAGTTACACCAATCAGACAGATATTTGGACCTTTATTAGTGTCCCATATGTATGCCACTTAAATTATTTTTATTGTCTTGGCATCTTATCTCTTGCCATTCTGATTGTGTGTCCTTGGCTTTCCCGTCCTCTAGATAGGGCATTTGATACTTTATTCTCTTTGTTTATTCCTTTGTTTATTCCATTTAATATATTTCTCATCTCAGATAATGTATTCATTTCAGACTGGTTCCTTTTTATAATTTCTGTTTCCATTTTTATGTTTTTTATGTCTGTGTTGAAGTTCTCACTGAATGTATGTACACTTCCCCTAAGTTCATTGAGCATCTTTATAACCAGTGTTTTGAAAGCTGCATCTGTTAGATTACTTGACTCCATTATATCTGGATCTCTGTTCTGTTCTCTCATGTGGTTTCTGCTTCTTTATCTTCTCATTTTGGCTGCCTTTCCATGTCTGTTCCTACATACTAAGCAAAGCTCCTAATTCTCCCAGTCTTATTAGTGTGGATTTGGGAAGTGGCACAGTCCTGAGAGGGGTTCAGCTGCGGGCCAAATTTAGCCCAAGCCTCTGCCTGTCTGGGGCCACCTATTAAGATTCAGCAAGCAATCCACAGATGCTGTGCTTATAGTTGCCTCAAAAGGCCACACCAGAAACCAAGGCCAGCTGCCTCCAGTGTAAGTCTAGGCGCTGCTCAGCAAGGAGCACCTGACTCGCTGAGGATACACCAGGATGTGGCTTGAATGGGGCCATGAGTTGGAGAAGGCAGGGTTTCAGGGAATCCTCTGGCAGAGTGACTTCTGTTATCCAGTTTGATGACATCATGGCTATGGCGGCACTGTGTCTACGCTCTGGAATGGGGGAGGGCTCAACAAGGAACAATGGATCCTGCTGGCACTTCTGTACAGGGCGAATCTTGCTTTGGCCCTCACTCCGACAGTGTCTCCCTCTAAGTCCCTAGTGCCTCCTGCGTGCAGCCGAATTGGCACTGGTGCTCAGAGCGGGCCGGCCCGTCACCACAAAAATCTACTCATGGACGTGACCCTTTTAAGAGCCTTCTGCTGCTGCCTCCATCTCAGCCGATCGAGACCGGGCAGCCCCGTGTCCTCGCCCCGTCCTACCTTCTGTCGTTGCAGGGTGCTTTCTTGGATTTCTCTGTACTTGCATGGCTTGTTCTTCTAGTTCGCATGCTATTTTTTCTTGCTGCTGCTCCTGTTTCCGTCACAACTTTGATTTTTTCACCAGAGGGATGAACAGAGTCTCTCTCTATGCCATTTCTTTTTCCTCTTTTTTTAGTTTTTTGAGGAACCTCCATACTCTTTTCTATAGTAGCTGTACCAGTTTGTGGTCCCATCAACAGTGCACAAGGGTTTCCTTTTCTCCACTTGCTCACCAACACTTGTTTATTGATTTATCGATGATAGCCCTTCTGACAGGTGTGAGGTGATATCTCATTGTGGTTTTAATTTGCATTTCCCTGATGCTTAATGATGTTGAGCAGCTTTTCCTACGCCTATTGGCCATCTGTATGTCCTCTTTGAAGAAATGTCTTTTCAGGTCCTCTGCTCATTTTTTAATGCGATTTTTACATTTTGGGGGGTGTTTTATGAGTTCTTTATATATTTTGGATATTAATCCCTTCTCAGATGTACCATTGGTGGATATCTTCTCCCATTTAGTAAGTTGTTATTTTCATTTTGTTGATGGTTGCCTTCATTGTTCAGAAGCTTTTTAGTTTGAAGAAGTCCCATTTGTTTGTTTTTGCTTTTGTTTCCCTTCCTTGGGGGGACATATCCACAAAGTTATTACTCAGACCGATTACCTATGCTTTCTTCTAGGAGTTTCATGGTTTCAGGTTTTACATTTAAGTACTGAATCCATTTTGAGTTTATTATTATAGATGGTATAAGAAGATGGTCCAGTTTCATTTTTTTCCCATGTAACTGTCCAGTTTTCCCAACACCACTTATTGAAGAAACTACCATTTCTCCATTGTATATTCTGGCCCCTTTTGTTATAGATTAGTTGGCCATATAAGCAATATGGGTTTATTTCTGCGCTATTCTTTTCTATTGATCTGTGTGTCCATTTTTTGTGTCAGTACCATACTGTTTTGATGATTATAGCTTTGTGGTATATTTTGAAATCAGAGAGCATGGTACCGTCAACTTTGTACTTTTTTCTCAAAATAGTTTTGGCTGTTCGTGGTCTTTTGTGATTCCATATAAATTTTAGGATTATTTGTTTTAGTTCTGAGATGCATGCCATCAGTATTTTGACAAGGATTGCGTTGGATCTATAGATTGTTTTACGTAGTATGGTCATTATAAGAATGTTAATCCTTCCGATTTGTGAGCAGGGTATATCCTTCCATCTGTGTTCTCAATTTCTTTTTTTCATGTCTTATACTTTCAGAGTACAAGTATTTCACCTGTTTGGTTAAATTTATTCCTAGATATTTTATTCTTTTTGATGCAATTGTAAATTGAATTGTTTTCTTAATTTCTCCTTCTGGTCATTCAATATTAATGTATATAAATGTAACAGATTTCCACATGTTCATTTTGTGTCCTGTGACTTTACTGAATTTATTAATTCTATTAAATTTTTGGTAGATTCTTTACTTCTTCCTTTGCAATTTGGATGGTTTTTATTTATTTTTCTTCTCTGATTGCTGTGACGAGGACTTCCAATACTATATTGAATAACAGTGGTATGTGTGGGCATCCTTGTTTTGTTCCTGATCTGTTCCTCTCAGCTTTTCACCATCGAGCATTATGTTAGCTGTGGGCTCGTCATGCTGAGATAAGTTCCTTCTATACCACTTTGTTGGGAGATTTTAAAATAAATGGATGTTGAATTTGTCAAAAATTTTTTCCGCCTCTATTGAGATGATCATATGATTCTTATCCTTGGTTTTGCTGTTGTGAATTACATTAATTGTTTTCCTGATGTTGAACCACTCTAGTATCCCTGGTATAAATCTCACTTGATCATGATATATCATCCTTTTAGTGTATTGTTGAATTCAGTTTACCAATGTTTTGTTGAGAAATTTTGCCTCTATGTTCATCAGGAATATTGGCCTGTAATTCTCCTTTTTTTGTAGTTTCTTTGTCTGTTTTGGTGTCAGAGTAATGCTGGCCTCATAGAATGAGTTTGGAATAGTTTGACTATAGGTATTAATTCTACCAATATTTGGTAGAATTCACCTTTGAAGCCATCTGGTCTAGGGCTTTTG
>CM053501.1:16753021-16772409 GCA_028627145.1 Eidolon dupreanum
TTTTGTTGAGAAATTTTGCCTCTATGTTCATCAGGAATATTGGCCTGTAATTCTCCTTTTTTTGTAGTTTCTTTGTCTGTTTTGGTGTCAGAGTAATGCTGGCCTCATAGAATGAGTTTGGAATAGTTTGACTATAGGTATTAATTCTACCAATATTTGGTAGAATTCACCTTTGAAGCCATCTGGTCTAGGGCTTTTGTTTGTTGGGAATATTTTAATTATTATTGCTTCATTTTCATTGCTCTTAATTGGTCTGTCCAGATTCTGTTTATTCCTGGTCTGATCTTTGAAGGCTGTATATTTCCAGAATTTTATTTATTCCAGATTGTCCAATTTGTTGGCATATACTCGTTCATGGTATTCTTTAATGATCCTTTGTATTTCTGTGGTGTTAGTTGTAATGTCTTTAATATCTGATTTTATTTATTTGGGCTCTCTTTTGCTCGACGAGTGTTACAAGAGATTTGTCCATTTTGTTTATCCTTTTAGAGAGCCAGCTCTTAGTTTCATTGGTATTTTCTATTATATTTTAGTTTTTGTTTTATTTATTTCCACTCTGATTTTATTATTTCCTTCTTTATACTTACTTTGGGTTTTGTTTGTTCTTCTTTTTCTGATTCCTTTAGGTGTAAAGTTAGATTGTTTATGTGGGATTTTTCCTGCTTCTTGAGGTAGGCCTGTATAGCTATGAACTTTCCTCTGAATACTGCTTTTGCTGCATCCCATACATTTTGTAAAGTTGTGTTTTCATTCGTCTCAAGGTAGTTTTTTTATTTCTTGTTTGATTTCTACTTTGATCCATTGGTTGCTTAGTAACATGTTGTTCAATCGCCATGTAATTGTGTTTTTTCCATTTTTATTCTGCAGTTGATTTCTAGTTTCATGCCATTGTGGTCAGAAAATATACTTGATATAATTTCAACCTTTTAAAATTCATTGAGGCCTGTTTTGTGGCCCGATATGTGGTCTATGTGTTCCTTGTGCATTTGAGACAAATGTGTAATCTGCATTTGGGGATGAATTATTCTACAATTACCAGTTAAGTCAATCTAGTCTAATGTGACATTTAAAACCATTATTTTCTTATTAATTTTCTATCTGGGTGATCTATTTATTGAGGTAAATGGAGTACTAAAATTCCAACTATCATTGTATTACTGTTAATTTTTGTCTTTATCTCCATTAATAGTTGGTTTAAATACTTGTCTACTCCCATGTTGGGTGTCTAGATACTTACAATCGTTATATCCTCTTCTTGGATTGACCACTTTATCATTATGTAATGTTTTTCTTTGTCTCTTTTTGTCCTAAAGTCTGTTTTGTCTGAGTATTGCCACACGTCCTCCCCCCACCCCCGCCCCCACCAGCTTTCTTCTCATTTGTTTGCATTGAATATCCTTTCCATCCCTTCACTTTCAGTCTGTGTGTCTTTCCATCCAAAGTAAGTTTCTTGTGAGCCTGGGCCCAATGTGCAGCTGCACAGTGGCTGGAGGCGGGGTGGCAGTCCCTGCTGCCTGCCTGCTTCTGCTTCTGCTCCTGCTGCTCGGGGCCTGGGCCCCAGCGCCAGCAGCACCCCGACACACCACTGCTGATCAACGAAAACATGAAGCGCACAGTGGCCCTGAGCGGGTACCTGGCCAAGGTGACAGCTAACACGGTCCTGGCATCCACACCCCTCCAACGCCCACACCATCTCCTTCCTTCTGGTCTTGGAGTCAGAGTTCAAGGCTCGGCTGGCACACTTCAGTGTGCAAGTGAAAGAAGCAGATGAGAAAAAGAACGGTCTGGGAGTACGAGAAATTAAAATTGAGGGTAAAAATGGGATATTCTTCATGGCCAAGCTTTCATTTGCTCTTGGTACAAGATCCAGTCATTGTGGAAACAGGCTATACCCAGGTGCTTCTACCATATCTAACCCAAATCACTCAGTCAGAGAAACAGTTGTGGTGTTTGAGGACAATCATTATTTCTACTCTCCTTGTCCAACAAAGATACAAACCACGTGTCTGAAGCTGGCCTCTCAAAATGTGGAGGGTTGCACCAAGTTGGAGAACCTGCCATGGTCTGAGGACCTCTCGGATTATGGATCTTTCAGAAACATCCCTGCATATAGTCAGGATACTTTTAAAGTACATTATGAGAACAACAGCCCGTTCCTGACTATCATCAGCAAGACCTGAGTCATCGAGTTCTCTCTCTGGGATAATATTGCTGTGGAAGAAATGTGAGCTTGAAGCAAACAGGGGCTGTGCTTAAGGGGCCTTTTTCACACTGTGATTACCAGAGACAACCAGGTAGTGGTATACCCTCCATCTTTCTTTTAAGACTATCCTCCCTGCCGCTATCTGTGATGTTTATTTGTGGGATGAGATTAGCAGTGTTTCCACCAGCGACCTCCTTGTTTTGGATCAATCCATAGAGATGGAAATCCAGTCTCGCTTCCCTCTTTTTGACTACAATCTCCTAAACTATGAATACTGCTATAATTTGGGTGCCCAGTATGCACTGAAGATGAGGTTCGTGGACCACATGTTTGAGGAGCAAATGATAGATTCTCTTGCTATGAAGACCATCTTGCCCAAAGGGGCCAAGAACATCCAACTTGACCGTCCCTATGAAATCAGCCACCTCCTAGATGAGCTGCACTACACCTACCTGGACACATTTGGCCGCCCTATGATTGCTGCCTACAAGAAAAATCTGGTAGAAGAGCACAATCAGGAAATCGCTGCAAGGTGCCCATGCTGCAGACGCCCGTGCTGGTGACTGCTTTCTATATCTTGTTCTTCATGGCCATCATCTACATCAGGCTGGACTTTTCCATCACAAAGGATCCGTCCGCGGAAGCCAGGATGAAGATGGCCTGCATCACAGAGCAGGTCTTGACCCTGGGCAATAAGAGAGTAGGTCCCTGCCATCACTTTGATGAGAATGTCAATAGGTATAAGCAGTCCCAAGATGTGTCCACCCTCAACAGTGGCAAGAAGAGACTGGAAACGGAACACAAGGCCTTGACCAGTGAGACTGTGCTGCTGCAGTTCAGGCTGAAGACAGAGGGCTCTGACCTGTGCGACAAAGTGAACAAAATGCAAACTGGAGGCACAGGTCAAGGAGCTGGTGCTGAAGTCAGTAGTGGAAGCAGGGTGGCTAGTGGCTGGCAAGCTCAAGAAAGACATGGACGTTGGGAACGAGAAACTTATCTCTGGAAAGTGACAGGAACCGATCACCAAGGTCAGGCACATCCTGGATGCACTGTAGCCCCTGCCAGTTGTCCCCAGGGTGGGCCCAGGGTGCTGCACTCACAGATGGCAGGCACGTGTGGGGTGGGGTTTGGGCAGGGGTGAACATCGAGGCCAGTGAATGCTGGCATCTGTATTTTGTGAAAGGCCTTCAAGGAAGAGAAGCCAGGCCCTGCCTGCCTCAGGCAACACAAGAAGCTTAAAGTTTTTGTCCCTAAAGTGTTCCTTTAAAACAAACAAACAAACAAACAAACAGACAAACAAACAAAACCTTCCATTAAACATAAAATATCTTTGTGTTTTGAGCAAAGAAATTTTCAGTATTTAATTGGTTTTGTTTTGTTCTGCAGCCTAAGATATTCTTTCAAGCCTGTAAGCCCCTTGTTTTAAGCCCTTCTGATTCCTAATGTTTGGTTATTTTACAAGTGGGTGCATGTTTTTTAAAATGTGTGTGACCAGATGAAGGTAAAGCAGGCAGTTTGTAGATGGGTCTTATTTTTTGTATAATCTTTTCCACCACTTTGAGTCTACGACCATGGTACCCTGAACAAGCCCGGTCCCGTCTGATCTCAGAAGCTAAGCAGGGTTTGGCCTGGTGTACTTGGATGGGAGACCACCTAGGAAGACCAGGTGCTGTAGGCATAAAAAATAAAAAATAAGGGATTGTAAGCTGACAGGTCCTTGCAATCTGTGAGGTCAACCAAGGGTTGCCTCACCTAAAAAATAAATAAATAAAGTAATTATTGATAGGTATGTGCTTAGCGCAACGTTTTGTTAATTGTTTTTTGGTGGTTTTTGATTCTTCTCTATTTCTTCTCTTGATCTCTTTCTTTTTGATTTACTGGTTTCCTCTAGCATTTTAATTGAATTTCTTTCTCTTTACTTTTTGTAGGTTTTTAGATTATGGTTATCATGAGTTTCATATATATCCATCTATATCTATAGTATTCTATTTTCAGCTGATAAGCATTTAAATTCAAACATATTCTAAAAGCACTGTATTTTTACTTTCCCCTCCATTCCTTGTTTTTGACACCATGTTTTATGTCTTTCTGTTTTGTGTATCCCCTGACTGTTTATTGTATTTAGAGTTAATTTTGCTACTTTTGTCTTTTAACCTCCGTGTTAGCTTTTTAACCCTTTTCTTGTTTAGAAAAAAAAAGTGCAGCTCACTGCCAGCATTCACTTAACATCACGTACAGGAATGCTGTTTTCTAGAATTTGACAATTTTAGCGATCGAGAATTAACTGTATTTTGTAAATGGAAATACCACCACTAAAACAGAATGCTATAAATAGAATGATGCCATTTGTTTCCAAAGACTATCAATACACTAGAGCGATGTGAAAATAATAATAATAATGGCAGACTTTGGGGTAAGGTTAGTACTGTCATCCACAAGTTATCTTGGGGTAAATGCTGCAGCGCCAAGTATCGCTGGCGAGTATTCTTGGGGCACATGGGAAATGGGTTAAGTGATTGATTCCCTGTGTGTATTATATATTAGCCTTTACCAGTGAGATTTTTTTTTTTCTTTCTTGTATTTTCTTATTTCTGATTATGACTTTCTTTTCTGCATAAAGAAGACCCTTTAACATTTCTGGTAAAGCCAGTTTAGTGTTGGTGAACTCAAATACTTTTTGTCTGGGAAACTCTTTCTCCTTCAATCTGAATGATAACTTTGTTGGATGTAGTATTCCAGGTTGTAGGTTTCTTTCTTTCAGCATTTTTCTTTCCTGCCACTTCCTTCTGACCTGTAGAGTTGCTGCTGAGAAATCAGCTGACAGCCTTATGGAGTATCCCATGTATGTGACTTGTTTTTTCATTCTTGCTGCCTCTAAAATTGACTCTTTATCCTTGACTTTTGCCATTTTAATTACAGTGTGTCTTGGTGTAGGCCTCTTTGGGTTCCTCTTGTTAGGAACTAATTCTCTGTGCTTGCTGGACTTGGAGATCTGTTTCCTTCCCCTTAGGAAAGTTTCAGCCATTATTTCTTCAAATATACTTTGTGTCCCTTTCTCTGTCTCTTCTCCTTCTGGAATTCCTATAATGTGAATGTTAGCGCACTTGATTTTATCCCAGAGGTCACTTATTCTCTTCATTTTTAGAATTCGCTTTTGATTTTGCTGGGATGATTTCCACCATTCTGTCTTCCAGTTCACTAATCTGTTCTGTATTAACTGATCGATGTTGATTCCCTCTAATTTATTCTTCTTTTTAGTTATTGTATTCTTCATCTCTGATTGGTTCTTTGTTACATTTTCTAACTCTTTGAAGTGCTCTCCCAGTCTTGAAAAAGTAGCTTCAGTGTAGACTGTGTGTGGGATGGTTTTGGCAAGCAGGTTGTAGTTGGAGCAGGTGCGTGAAGCCTGGCAAGAAGGAATGGGTTCAGGGCGGGGCTGCTCTGAGTGAAGGCGTCGTAAAACCCTGCTGGCTCCACACTTTCTCTAGATGGGGCAGCCCAATGAGTGTGCACCACTGCACATCGCTAGTTTGCACCCTCTCCAGTTGGGGCAACCCCCCACGTATGTGGGCAGCAGTGCCCCGCTCACTCTGCACAGAGCAGCCCTACCAGTGGGTACTGTGATGCTTTGCCAGTTCTGTACCTTCTCTCAGTGGGGCAGCCCCACGCGCATGCACAGCAGTGTTCCAGTATCTCTGCAGTTTCTTTGGACAGGGCAGCCCTACAAGTGGATACCTCAGCATTTTGCTAACTCTGCCCTTCATCCAGCGCCCTGCCATACCTGCCGGATCAATCTCCAGGTGGAGAGGCCTCTTCTACGCATACTGTGGTGCCCTCTTGTTCATGCTAGAGCTAGCTCCGGGAGGGTTGGCTGGGTACATGCTGCAGCATCCCTGCAGGCTGGCCAGAGAACGTGGATAGAGTTTCACCTGCTGTCCAAGTGCAGGGGAAACAAACGGTAGTGCTCAGCCAGCGGTTCCTCTGGTTCTGGAGTGTTCTCATAGTTCCCCAACCTTATCTATGCAGTCTCTCTCTATCGTTTGTTGTGCAGAAGCTGTTCAGTTGGCCTTCAGTTGTCTCCCAGGAGGAATTGCTCTCTATATAGGTGTACGTTAGGTGTGTTCTTGGGCCTCTGTCAGTCTACATGCTTTGAATAAATAGGACAACTTAAATCAATGACTTTCAACTGAGGGTGATTTTGCCCCCAGGGGACATTTTTGGTTGCCAAAACTGGCAGAGTACTACTAGCATCTAGTGGGTAGGGGCCAAGGATACTACTAAACACGCTGTGATGCACTGAACCTCCCCTTACACAAACAGTGAGCATAAACGGTCAGTGGTGCTGCTGCTAAGAGACCCTAGCTGAAATTGAAAGAGCCTCCTGCAAATTAGCCATTCTGGTGACATCAGAAAAAGAATACTTTGTCTTACCTTTTGGAAAAAAAACACTATTTAGAAATTGGCAACTTAGAGATTCGGATGGGAATCTTGGTATGACATTCTCAGATAATTTTACGTTTTTCAAAATAGGAAAACTCAAATATAGGGTTACTGGTTTTCCTTATTTTACAGATGGGGTCGAGGATTTGGTCTTTTGGGTTCCATTTTTGGAAAGGATGGTGTATTAAATCAGCCAAACAGTGTCTTTGGACTTATATTTTATATACTACAGTTATTACTTGGTAAGTATGTATACAGTAATACAAAAATGAGCTTTTTTATTACCTCCCATTTACAAGTTTGTATCTTTGCCCTGAAGCGTGTCTTTATTAAATAAAAGCACATGATAAAACCAGCAGTTTCTTACACACTTTTGTGTTGTGAAACTTAATTCATTAAGATTTTGATGATGCTAATACTGATTTTGGTATCTGTTGGTGTTTAATCAGGGATAGTGGCATCTCATGATGATCAGAAAAACCTGTCCCACTCAAGGAAATTACTACTCCAAACAGTCTTCCCTGGAAACCTTTTTATCTTACTATTTTATAAACTCCGTAGTTATTTTTAAATATATGCACGAAGAAAACAATGGTAAACGATATCCATAACTCCATCACTTTTGCATATCTGCTATGTCCATTGCCTTCTGCTTTTTTCACTTAATTTTACAAACTCTTATATTGTCTGTCCTCTTAAGTGTTTTGTTGTTGTTGACATCAGGGTTTCAAATTTTTTTATGTTCTAAGTAACACGGTGGTGATCAACTTTGTTTAAAATCCCCTTTGAATTATTTCCGCAGAATAAATTTCCAAACAGGAAGAATGAGTCAAAATCACATTTTTAAATGGATCTTAATAGGTATTAGCGAACTTGCTTTTCCTTCAATCGACAGGTTTCCCAAAGCTTCATCTACCTGCATTTTTGAAAAATGTGTTCTGTAAAATACCTGATTGAATGGTTACCTATTAGTAGCTATTACTTTAATTTTACTATATTTTAATTTCCTTTTATTGCCAATTTAGTTATTGAGATTCTCATAAGTCTATTTTCATATTTGTTATAAACATTTAACCTATCTTTATCATTCTTTTATGTTAGTTTTGTGAATTTTGATTGTACAAGTTTTTATGCTTTTACAGTTATATCCATTTTTTGCTCTTGCATTTCAGTGGTTAATATTCCTATTCATATTTATGTATTCATGTGCATTTTTAATGTCAGTGTCTTTACCACTGGAGGCACATTTGAACTCATCAGTTTCCAGAGCGCATCATCTTTACTCCCCTCTAAGTGGTTAGAGATACAGCATTTTCACTTCAATATTTCCATACGTAATACGTTCACCTGGTTCAAAAGTTTAAAAAAAAAATGCTTTACACTGAAAACTCCGTTCTACCCTTGCCACCTTCTGTCCTCTGTCTGCTGCCTCTGATCCCTGACTGGTAGCTTGTTGTTGTCATCATTAGAGTTTCTTGAGGCATATACAAGAAAATATAAATATACATTTTGAGTTTTCCTCCTTTTTTAAACATAAAAGGCAGATGTTATACACACCGTTCTGTATACTTTATTATTATTATTTTTGTTTGACTTTGTATCATGGTGATCTTTCCACAGCAATACATTAAGTGTCCTCATTCTTTCTTATAGCTGCAAAATACTCCATTTATTTGGAGTTATAGCACCTTTTAAATTCCATCGGGAATTTTATCCTGAGCCACCAGAAACATTACATTAGGGCAAGTTTGGCACAAGTATTTAACTAATAGCTAGTATTTGTGGAGTGTTTCAAGTGTAACTATTAGCTCTTTTAATCTACACAGTAGTCTTAGGGGAGATAGTCATGATTATTATCCCAATTTTACAGTTAACAACTTGTCCATATTATTTTGAAACTAACTTTCATAGGTTAAAATTAAGGTGATAGCTTAATTTTTTGAAGTTTTAGATGTTTAGCATAGATGAGGTAAACAAATTTTTTTTTGTAAAGAGCCAGATAGAAAATAATTTAGTCTTTGTTGGCTGTCGCAGCTACTCAGCCATTCAAGTGTGAAGGCAGCCACAGACACTGCATAAAGCAATGAGCGTGGCTGGGTTCCAGTAAATCTTTAGAAAAACCTGTGGCCAGTCACATTTGCCAGTACCTGGCATAGGTAATCCAACAGCATCTTAGTCGTAAAGAACCTGATTAGTTCATCACACTTCTAGTACTAACTGATGTCATGGGCAAGTCAGGCCCCTGTGGCTAGACTGCAGCCCACAGGCAATTTCCCATTCACAGGCAGCAGGGATTTCAGCTCCTTAACTATAACCTCTTCAAACCTACTATCACCTATTATTTTTTTCTATTCCTTTTATTCTCACCCATTAGTTGTTGAGTATTTTAATATTCTCTTCTGTCTCCTTTCTCTGAAAATAAATGCATGTTCTCAGTACAAAACAATACATTTAAAGATATCAGATAGCATCAAGAATTCCAGCAAGTTTTTGTCATGAGGGCCCAGCTTAACACACCCAACTGCCTTTGTTCTTGATCTGGTATGACCCACATGTGGCCAAGTGGTCAAATGTGGTTTCCCTTATCGTCCAGGGTGAGTCCTTTCTGAAAGTTTTTTTTCCTTTTTCGGCAGCATGTTGGTGTAATCTTCTCCCATTATGGATAAATTTGATCTAAACATGAGAAAGCAAATTTTACTTTCTACAGATGGAGAGCCTGTAGTAAAAAGGCCAGGGAAAATGTGTCCTGCTGGGAAGAGAAGGTTGTGTTCCTCACGTTCCTTTATTCGTTAAGAAAGGTGGGGCTGTCAGTTTTACAAATCAGCTTCATTGTATAATGTAATTGCAAGACTGCATTTTTCTCTGTGTGCCTTAAGTTAGGCTAATTTATGAAATAAGTAATATTTTTTCTAGAATATTGACAAGTCAAAACCTTTGCAGCTATAAAATTGGTATTCTATATGCAAAGTCAACCTGCAAAATCTTAACAAAATAGGCCAGTAGCTTTGTTCACAAATTTCATAGTGTTTGCAGTAAGATCGATAGTCTAACGCGGTAGCAATTCATGAAGTGTTACCTTTTTAACTCAGAAACTTTCTCTGCAGTGTCTAGGTCTGATGGAGTCCAATGTCTCTTTCTCTTGCAGGCATGACAGCAAGTGCAGTTGCAGCTTTAATCCTCATGACATCCTCCATCGTGTCTGTAGTAGGTTCTTTGTACCTAGCCTACATTCTGTACTTTGTGCTAAAGGAGTTTTGCATCATCTGCGTCTTCACATACGTGCTGAACTTCATTCTTCTTATCATCAACTACAAACGACTAGTTTACTTGAATGAGGCCTGGAAACGGCAACTGCAGCCCAAGCAGGACTGAATATCTCTGACAGTCTGAAGATCCCTTTTCCATTGTTTATTTGCAACATTTTTTTTTTATTCACAACAGAAACTTTCCCTAAGAATCTTAAACTGATTTTTTAAAATCTTGTGAATTAGAAGGGTATTTTCTGTGTCAATCTTCGTTTTAAATATGGGTACAAAAACAAAACAAAACCAAAAAACACAGGCCGAACCAATCAAAGACAAGCTTTAACTTTACTTTGAAGATGTTTCTAAAATAATTAAATATAGCCCTAGCCTCCTTCCTTCAACTGTAAAGTGAGCAACCATTGCTAGTAATTCTCCAATGTGTATAAATTCAATTTCAGGTATAACAAATGTGATCATGACATGAAAATATTTTAGAATAGATACTGTATTAAATATTGCCATGTTTACAATATGTAATATGTTTTTAGCTGATGGATTTAAATATGTAGATTCAACTAGAATCCGTTTATGCTATATTTGTAAATAAAGGTAGAGATATTGGATCCAGCCCTGCAGAACTTACTGTACAGTTTAGTTGAAGAGTAGCAATGAAGGATTGTCAGCTCAACATTGACTCAAGAAACAGTGAAAATAGTAGGCCTTTACAGAGCATCTTGTGGGTGGGTGGTAAGGACTGACAGCTGTGGGTCCATCATTGACATCAAAAATAATGGAGTGGTTCCTTTTCCTGTCCTTCCTCTGAAAGGAAGAAACTATTTGGACACTCAAGTCAAACATGCCTAGTCATAAAACTGGATCAATTATAACCTTACAGAATGAGTCATGTGACCAAATCATCAAGTCCAAGCAAGGCCCTGAGGACACTAGAGATGGGGAAATGGGTAGATTTCTTTGGAGGATAGCTGGAAATATTAATATGGCATTTTAAGGTAAAGTCTCTTACAGCAGTTGAATTTTCATGCAGATATTTTGTCTTAACAGTGGTGCCAGTCAAACAGACAGTATTATGGCCCTGAAATAACCAGTATAAGCCCACTCACTCCAGAGTAGTATTGCTCTTGGGTAGCCCTGTAGTGTTTTCTGTTTCTTTCTGCACTAATTGGATGGCTAGGTTAGCTGTAAACCTGGATTTGTAAACTTTAGGGCTAACACACCGCTCAGTTTGCTTAATCAGAAGGCGCACTACAGGTAGAAATATTTGAAGGTGAAATACAGTAATGTTGTCACCACTCTTTCTAATAACTACACAAATGCAGAAATTTTAAAAGTGAATTCAAATGAAATTGTGACACTGTTTCTATGGTTAACATCTGATATCAAAATGTTAAAAGTGCCTTCTGTCTTAAATCTCAAACCAAATATTGTGTGTTGAACTAGGGCAGAAGTGTCCTTCTTTCTTAGCGTGATGTAGATGATTTGCATTCCCTAGAAAGGTTCTGTATGATCATTTTATCCTTTATATTGAGAAGCGGTAGCAATGTTTTTGCTTCCAGTTCAGTCAATCATCATGTTAAAAG
The DNA here is from genome assembly GCA_028627145.1 of Eidolon dupreanum. Classification (NCBI taxonomy): domain Eukaryota; kingdom Metazoa; phylum Chordata; class Mammalia; order Chiroptera; family Pteropodidae; genus Eidolon; species Eidolon dupreanum. The sequence goes on from CM053501.1 coordinate 16,764,508, forward strand.
TGGATCAGTAATTTGAGCGCTTTATTTGCCTTCTTTTTGAAGGGAGAGGACAGGTTCTACTCTGTAACATATGTGTAAAGTCGGCAGCTGTTTCCAACTGCCATAACTGATGCAATGTATTCTCCTGGCCCACAGCAGGTATAAAATCTGAATTGTAATGAACTATTGAGTTTAAACCAGTTTTATAAAAGATCGTGTAATTCAGATTTCATCCAGGCTGATGTTTTTCCCACGAATGTGAATATTTCGATGCCCGTTTTGTTCTTATTTCTAAAATTAGTTAAAGAACTGTGAAAACATTGATCGGACGTCTCGTGTTTATGGAGAAACAAGTCCTAATGCTGAAGTTGAACTGTGCAATGAGGTCATGTGGTAGCAGTGCTTCCAGTTCTACCAAACTGTTGACTGGTTCTCATTTCTAAGCTATAGTGGAAATGGCTTGACGGTTAAGACTTCTGTGGTGTGTATAGCACTGGTCGCGCTAAATAAGTTCCTCCCGTCCCAGTTTAACATGGTTTTTCAAATTTTGTATCAGTTGGCAGAGTATAGTTAAAGCTTGTCTTGATGTTGCATTCTTGCAAATGTCTTAAACTCAATGAGAAAATGTAAAAATGTTCAGCCAGACCCTTCAAGTTTTCCTTTGCTTTCCTAAGCTGAGGGGAAACACTACTGTTTAAGTTGTATAAAAAAATTTGCCACATTCTTATGACCCAGAATTAATATCCTTTTTCTCACTGAGCAGTGAGCACGTTCTGCCTGAAATAACAGCATTGTAATGCCAGTGTATCAGTAAGCAACAGAAAGAACCCTGGTGTGTGTTATTTGGTATTTTTGCCCTGGGAGAATTTAGGCACCCCTCTACACCCTCTATGCCACACCAGAAGAGGGGGGGAAACGCCGTGTTATAAAAGTTGAGGGTTGTTATGACTGTTAGACCAAATAGTTAAACATTGCAAAATTATTGGCCACCAACACTGAAGAGCAGATTAGGGAAAAAAACTAAATTTCTGTTTGGGGCAGAAATTCCATGCTTCTTGGTTTTTGAAAAAATTTGTAACAAGTGAAGTCTCTTATCTACTTGATAGTCACATCATTTGAATAAATAAGAGAGGTTGTGGTTAGATGATCAGTTCTAGGGAATCCAGGTGGTTTCGAGAATGTTTTTTTTTTTCCCCCTTTTTTATTGCAGCTAGATGCCGTCAGTGAGGGTAATCTTCTGGAGAAATAACTCAGGTTTAACTAGCTGTTTGCCAGGAATTACTTTTACTTGATGTATATAGCCTCTCCTTAAATCTGTTACTTTTAAAGATGGTGAAAGCATTGACTATTTTCGTATGAAGAGACAAAGATCTGTCGTTTGGTACAAGAGAGCTTTGGATCTACTAGGTAAGATACAGGACCAAGGCTACAGTGAAATCAATGCTCTTTGTTGGCTTACTTTGCTTATATTTCATTTATATTTATTTTTAAGACTCTCAGCAAAAATGCAAAGTTACCTTCAGCAGTTACTTCATAGCTTAGATTGGTACCACTGCTTGACACCCGTGAATGCTGACAGATCGTGAAAATCAGTATGAAACAGATGTCAACAAGAAACCCACTATCATTTTTGGCAACCTATTTGGGAAGGAGTACCTAATATGCAACCTTTGTCCTCATGTATTTTCCCCCAACATGCAAGCACTGGCAAAACATCTCCATTCAAACACGTTAGGCAGCACGTATGATTCCTAATTTGTGAGAACTACCCTTCAAAATGGAGGGAGGGGTGGGAGTCCAGGCTACTTAGTTAAACGTGTTTTTGACAAATTGGCCCAGAAAAGGTGTAATGTTTTGTTGTAAAACTGTATTAAGCATGGCCTAAGTATGAGGTGTATGATCTGTATGGTATGTTCCATCAAAAATATTTATTACTAGTGCTTTAAACTCCAGAGTAAACATTCATTTAAAATGGAGTTCACTAGGCAGATTTCCTCTTTAATACAGATGGGAATATTCTTTATCAGAGATTAGGACAGTTTTGCTAACTGGTAAAAAACAAATGTAAATATGTAAGAATGTTTATTTGTTGCACATAACTTTTTTGGTATAAAATAAACGTAGAAGTTACCTGTGGAAGTTGTGCTGCCATCGTTCTTATACTGAAGTATTAACACTTCAAAAAAGAAGCAGAAATGAATTCGCTCATAAACTTCTTGAAGTAACCTCATTTCTATAGGCATACTGAGTTGATTCTTCTTCTCTTAAATTATATGTAACTTAACACAAGACACAAGCTAAATTCTTAGAGATTCCAGTTCTAGGAATTCTGTAGGTTTATGAGGTATGTAGTTGTTAAGAATTAATGAAAAAGGTGTTACTGCTGTCAGTTCTGTAAGCATACAGAATGTATTAACCATCCGTTTTTCCACTGCTTTACTTTAGCTCACCTTGAATACTCCAGCTTACAGTTTTTCTAAAAAGGTAACATCTGCAAGAAAGGTGAATCCATTCGAAATACAGCTTAGTGATATTTTATTGAATAAATGTGTTCTGTGCTAGAACCTTAGGACCTAAGAAATGCACCTTACAAATACATTGTTTCTTGATAATTGAAATACTCTTTGCAAGGATACATTCCCTTCTATATTAAAAGGCAACACAGGAATTATAAGGTCTGAAAACCGAAACCATCTTTTCAAAATGTACCCTTCTGTTTCCTTTTACCCAATTTGGATACAGTTTTCAGAAAATAGAAGATAAAGGATGAGTAAAAGCCTAAAAGTAAAATGAGCCTTAAAACTCAGATTAACTCTGATGGTGCTAAGACATCAAAAATGAATGAGACACCTAGATTGAGAAAGATATAAAAATGCTCCGATCCAAGAATCGAGTATCAATCTATCTGAGACTTCCAGGCAGGATAGCGTACTGTGTCAAGATGGCGTAGTGGGTAGACACTGTTTGCCTCTCACGACCACATCAGAATTGCAACTTAACTAGAAAATAATCTTCACTGGGAATTACTTAAGGTCTGGCTGAACAGAAGTCCTACAACTGGGGACATACAGAGGAGGCCACCTCCAGGCTGGTGGAGATGCGAAATGGGTAGGTCCCACACCCGCGTGTGGCAGTTGAGAATCGGGAGGGATATCTTGGCTTCAGAGGTTCCCCCTGGAGAAGTGAGTGGTCCCAGCCTCAAGCTGGGACCCAAGCCCAGGGTTCCCATGCCAGGGAAAGAGGTCCCCACAACCTCTGGCTATGAAATCCAGCAGAGATCGTGGATGAGAGAAATGGAGGGCCATGGGAGTCACAGACGTTCCTTTTAAAGGGCCCGCACACAGACTTGCTTGCTGACGGACTCTCGCTGTGAGCTCAAGTGCTAGGGCAGCTGTTTGAGTAGCACCAGGGACATACAGGGAGGAACTGGATTGTCTGACTTCAGTGCGAGGACCGAGGGGTAGCTTTATCTTAAACAGAAGTGCTGGCAGTATCCATTGTTCCTTTATTGAGCTCTCCCCACTTCTGGTGTGCCAAGGCAGACGGCTGCCACCTCTGAGCTCCATAAACCAGACTAACACAGGTCACCTCGCCCATGTGATTCCTTGAGGTTCCATCCCTTCCATCTTGCCAGTCCACCCAAGCCGCCTACTGTGGTTTTTTCCATACAAATGGACCATCTTGGCTTATGCTATGGACTTTCCTAAAATTTCTCAAAAGGTTCACAAAACCCAAACAAGCAGCATCTGGCTTCAGGGTGCCCTGGGCCTCTTGCTGAGCAGCACCAAGCCCAGCATTTGCAGCAGCCAGTCTCAGTTCCCAGCTTGGCATCCCAAGACACCTCAGCCCAGCACAGGTGGCGGCCATCTATGGATTGCCTGTTGACTGTTGCCCGGTGGCTCCGGGCAGGGCACAAGCTACAGCTGAACTTGGCCTGTGGCTGGGTGCCTCCCAGGAGGCGCTTGGGCCTGCACACCCAGTGACCAGCTTTGATAAAGCCAGAGCACTACCCAGGGCTGCATCTGAGGCGGACACACTCAAAGGGCAGATTGGGCAGGTACCAGAGTCCTGTTAAAGTGAATCCTGTTCCACAGGGTCAGCCCCCTCACCAGCCAATACTCAACCAATCGGCCTGAGGGTCAGACCCTCCCACTGATGTGCGAACAGCAACCAAGGCTCAACTACAGTGAGAGGGCACACAGACACACCTTGGGCACCCAGCTCAGGTGACCAGGGAAGACTGCCACTGGGCCTCACAGAACACCTACTACATAAAGCCACTCTCTGAAGACTGGGAGACTTAGGAGCCCTCCCTAATACAAACAAATGCAGGGAAGCAGCCAAAATAGGGAGAGAAGTCCCATGTGAAAATAGACAAAGCTCCAGAAAAAGAACAACTAAATGGAGACAACCAGTTTACCAGGTGCAGAGTTCAAAATACTGGTTATAAGGTTGCTTAATGAACTTAAGGGAAGAGTAGATGAACTCAGAACTTTAACGAAGATACAGAAAATGTAAAAATGGAGGTAGAAATCATAAAAAAGAACAAATCAGAAATGAAGACTACGTTAGAGGGAATCAACAGATTAGATGAAGCAGAGGGTCGAATCAGTGATTTAGAAGACAAAGTAGCAGAAAACACCCAATCAGAACAACAGCAAGAAAAAGAATCCAAAAAAATGAAGCTAGTTTAAGGGGCCTCTGGGACAACATCAAGCGTAAGAACATTTGCATCACAGGGATATCATAAGCAGAAGAGAGAGCAAGAAGTTGAAAACCCATCTGAAGAAGTAATGATGGAAAACTTCCCTAACCTGGTGAAGGAAGATAACATACAAGCCCCAGGAAACGCTGAATCCCAAACGAGATGAACCCAAAGAGGCCCACACCGAGGCACATGATAATTAAAATGGCAAAGGATAAAGAGAGGAGCTTACCAGCAGCAAGAGAAAAGCAGTTAGTAATCTACAAGGGAGTTCCCATAAGACCGTCAGCTGACGTTGCAACAGAAACTTTGCATGCCAGAAGGGATTGGCATGAAATATTCAAAGTAATGAAAACAAAGGACCTACAACCAAGATTACCCAACAAAGCCCATTTAGAATCAAAGGACACATAAAGAGCTTCCCAGACAAGAAAAAGCTAAAGGAGTTCATCACCACCAAGCCAATATTACAGGACATGTTGGAGGGGCTTCTTAGATATATATATTTATTTATATATTAATATATATTATACAATTAATATAGTTAAATAATGTTATGTATTAAATATATTTATATATAAAATGAATAATAAAATGGCAACAAGTCCATATCAAAAATTCCCTCAAATGTAAAAAGATTAAATGCTCCAATCAAAACATAGGGCGGCTGAACGGATAAGAAAACAAGACCCTTACATATGCTGCCTACAAGAGACTCACTTCAGATAAAGACACACACAGACTGAAAGGAAAGGGATGGAAAAAGATATTTCATAAAAATGAAAATGAAAAAAGAAAACCTGGGGCAGCAATACTTAACACTAGACAAAATAGACTTTAACACAAAGGCTATCACAAGAGACAAAGAGCCCAGTAGTTCCTCTTCTGGGTATTTATCCAAAGAAATCCCAAATACTACTTCGAAGAGATGTGCATCCATGTGTTCATCCCAACACTATTTACAACAGTCGAGATATGGAGGCAACCTGGGTGTCCCTCAATAGATGAATAAATAAGAAGAAATGGTATACACACACACACACACACACACACACACACACTCACACACACACACATATACATACACACACATACATACACACACACACACACACATACATACATACAATAGACTATTAGCCATAAAAAAGGAAAAATGAAATCTTGCCACCTATAATAATAACATGGATGGACCTAGAGGGTACTGTGCTGAGGGCAGTAAGTCAGACAGAGGAAGACAAGTGCTATATGATTTCATTTACACGTGGAATCTAGGAACAAAATAAAACAAACGAACTCATAGATACAGAGAACACTGAGGGGTGCCAGATGGGAGGGAGTCTGGGGTAGGTGGGTGAAAGTGGGGAAGGGATTAAGAAGTACAAATTGGTGGTTACAAAATAGTCAGGGATGTTAAGTATAGCATAGGGAATATAGTCAATGATATTGTAAATAACTATGTATGGTACTAGTCAGATGGGTACTAGATTTATCAGGGTGATCACTTCATAAGTTGTATAAATGCCTATTCACTATGTTGTACACTGGAAACAAATATAATATTGTATGCCGACTATAACTGAAGAACTTAAAAATATTTTAAAATTTATCTAAATGTAATTATCTGCCTACAGGAAAACTCAGAAATAGTACATCCTGTCTTTACTTTGAGGGATCCCACTCATGAAAATAGTGTTCCCCCACGTTTCATTAGAAAATGAGCAGTCTGAACAATAAACAGTTGTAAACTATGAAGTAGAAAGTGTAACACTAGGGGAAATTCTGCAGTAAATAGCAGTGTTAAAGGGCAAATGTGAAGGGGTAATGAATGGCTGTCTTGGCTTTTAGAAAAGAAAAAGAGACTTGAAGTTCTAATTCATTATTATGATGCCTTTATTTTTGTAAAGAACAGAAAAATCCCTGACAGGTGAGCAAGACATATCAGGTTTGCTGATTTGTTTCTTTGGTACAAAAGGGTAGAACACCAGGCTAACAAAGCAGCCATTTGTTAAACATGTTCTACCAACAAGGAACTGTGCTGAGCACTGATATCCTACCATAAATAGGCAGGTATTTCTTCCACTGTAAATTATTGGGGGTTGGTACAAAGCTGTCTCATGTGAGTTAGCATCTTGCCCCTGTCTAAGCAGTCCTTGGGAGGTGTCCTCTGAAATTCCCAGAGCCATAGTTCTCTTACCAGAGTGTTACATTTAGAAGAAAGAAAGACTTAGCTCAAAGAGTTATCTATCCATCTCTCCAGCATTCTTGAGGTGAATCCAAGATCCTCTCTATCATAGTTTGGAGGTTTGTGGGTCTTTTAAGAAAACTAATCAACCTCTAGCAGCACTGAGGTCGTATTTACATGTTAAGTTGAATGTTCTATTTCAAAAATAAATGTTATTAACGTTTATTAATTATCAGAATCGAACAAACTATTTTACGTCTTAACACATTTTTAAAAATGTGTAAGCAACACATCGTCATAATAGAATTATATACTTATTGGCTGAGATTCCTAAGCACTGTGGTTCTATTGTTTTGTGCAAAACTCGAGGTTTAAATATAGAATATGAGAAAGGGCTTTTATATAGTAGGCATCATTGTATGGAAAATGACCCATGCGATTAAAAATATTTCATAGTTCCAGAGATTTTAGTTACAACTGGTGCTTGGATCAAATTTAAAAAACGGAAGGTGAGATCTGTATGAGTCTGTCAAGTAGTAATAAATACAAGGCCAGCTGGTGAATTAAGGCAGAATGGGCTTGTTTGCAGATTTTCTGATAACATTATAAGTAATGTGCTTTATTGTACTTATTTAACTGTACTTTATTGAAGTGTAAATATGTAGTAATGATATATGTTAAGTATTACAAGAAAATGTAGACTTTTGTTTGGGTCTTTTTCTCTGGCTGAGAGGAAACAAGTCAATGTCCAGTGAAGCTATGAACTCTTCCACTCTAAGATTAAAAAAAGAGAAAGAGAAGAAAGAAATGGGTCTTACCCCTAATTTATAAAACATTTACGTGTGTCTGTTATGTTTAATATTTTGTATTATTCCTTGACATTAAACCAGAACACAAAATTTGATTCCTTCAAGGTACTTATGTTGGGTAGTAAAAATAAGGAAGGGAGGGAGGGAGGGAAGGAAGGAGGGAGAAAGGAGAGGGGAAGGGAGGAAGGGAAGGAAGGGAAGGAAGGGAAGGAAGGGAGGAAGAA
>CM053501.1:16772509-16813390 GCA_028627145.1 Eidolon dupreanum
TTCTTTCACGAAGCTTGGAAAGGGAGGCTAAAAGGGGCATGTATCGAGACATGTGGGAGCAACCAAAAGGGAAGTGAATCAAGTTCTGTATTAAGAACTGTATTGGTTCATGGTCTTCGATGTAACTGGACACCAATAAGTATTTTTCAAAAAGCATTCAGCTTTAAACCGGAATTGATGAACACGAAAATCTTAGGAATAATGTACCTTACTTGCCTTCATGGAGCCTGTGAAGAGGAGAAAAGATTCCATAAGGAAAGACCACCCTCTGGGAGCAGGGCAGGTGTTGTCACCCAGAGGTACCAAGGCCTGGAGTCCAGCTGACCCTTGAACGTGAGGTGTTAGGGTGCCAACCTCCTACACAGTTGAAAATCCGCGTATCGCCAGGCCCTCCACATATGCAGGCCTACTTGTGGAGTTGACCCTTGAACAATGCAGGTTTGGACTACATGATAATAGAAAAAAAAAATGTATAAAGTGTACCCACCGGTTCAAACCCATGTTGTTCAACTGTACTTGTCTATAGCTCCAGCCTGTATAAAGAGGTCTCATGTTCAGTGGAGTTGGTTATGATGAGGCCAATGGGCTCTTATGCCCATCTGTCCATTTCTGTCAAGACAGGACTATATGGCTGAGGTTGGAACAACGTACTGGAAGAACTGGTAACGTCTGAGCCCCCTTCTGATTCTGATATTCCTCAGCTCTTATCTCTCTTTTATGCTTATTTGTCAGCTTAACTATTTGAGAACCAGTATATAGACTTTGTTCATTATTGCAGCATATCACTTTCTGTAAATTTATTGGGACTTCAGCCCATCTGTGGAGTTTTATAGCCATTGTGTTTCACTCTCACTCACTCAGTCAAGGCTGGCCTGGTTTGGTACATGAGCACAGGTGGCCCTAAGGCTGCAGGCTAAGTCCTGTGCAAGCACAGTCTGTAACCTGCAACTCTGCATGTGGTGTGAGTGTTGAAGCAGAGGTTTCTCAAGAGTCCACACACAGTTAAGGCTATGAAAACAGCTTGACACATAATTTCAGAGGCTTTTCAGCAGTACAGATCATTCAATTTATGGTCACTTCTGAGCCAAGCCTTTATTCCCATACCATAAAAGCCTTTATTTGCACAAACTCTAGCAAATTACTACAAACTCCAGACAGGAAACTTTCTGGTCTGCCTCGCGGTCCAGGGAAGCACTTTCTCTGTTTGCTGGGAAAGTCATCCCTTACTTGGGGAGAAGGGGCTGACAGAGCTGGTGTCAGGAAAGAGGTAATTCTTGCTTTACAAAGTAAATGGGCTCTTTCCCACACACTGTGACTTCAGAGCTGACCAGTGGTACCTGGTTTCATTCGCAAGTTTCCAGTATCTCTGTCTCAAAAGGAATGCTGCACTTTTTGGTTGTCTCTGACGAGTAAAGATCCCCTTTTTGTTCCCCATTACTCTCAGTGGTGCTAAAAAAAAAAAAAAAGCAAAACTTGTTTCAGATGACTTCTGATGGGCAAAATTAGAGCCAAGCTGGAGCCAAGCTGGGCACTAAACAGAAATATCCTCTTACAGTTTATGTTTGCTTGATCTGAAGTGGTATCTGATGTGGCCACTTAATGGGTTAAAGTTTTAACTACTACTGCTCCCCTAAAACACCTCAGTTCCCTGGTGTGTTAATTTCTCATCTTTTACAGGAAAAGATCCAAAATTGTTTTTCTCTTACTTGCAAAGTTAGGTTTGAAATATTATGGGTAGCCAGCTGCCTGAAGACTGGAAGGGAATTGAGACAAAAAGTTACCCTTGGAAAGACAGCTCTCCTAGTGGGAGCTAGCCTTCCGACCAGTCAAAGGTGCCTAGGTAAGATTTCCTACTAGATTTCAAAATCCTCTCAGGCAGATTCCAGCCATGTTCCCGCTTCCAGTAGTTGGTCGGCCAGAGTTGAAGCTGGGAAGGGAGCAACACCTTCTCTCCACCCCCAAGTGAAACCACAGCTTCTATGAAATGAAAAGGAGGTACTTCCCACCAAGAAGTTCAAGACAATAATTTCTTACACAATAAGCAAATGCCAGGCACTGTGCCAAGCACTTCAGCCAACGGCATCCCTACATCAACCTGCACGGTTGTAGGCATTATCCCCACTTTACAGGTTTATGAAAAGGTTTGGTAACTTGTCCAAGGTCACAAAGCTAATTTCTCACTACACAAAACCGGTGCACCTATTCATGAAACTAGATCGCCATCCAAGATATCTCCAAAAGTCATTAATCTTATTTGCCAAGAAGAATAGAGGCTCATGTTCTCATTCTTTCTTCTGTTTACCTCTCCATTCTAATTCTTAATTAATCCTGAACCTTCCAAAAGCCTGTCTTTCCCTCTAAGTAAAGTATTCGAATTCCTACTACCGCCAAATCCTCCCCACACCGCCCCCCTCCCCACCAATTGCTATTCTAAGTTTATCATATATAAAGAAACTAGTAATCTAGAGATGTAAAAAGAAATGAGAAACATTCATTTGGAACTTGACTGAAGTAGCCCTCATCTATCCCCACTTGAGAAAGACTACAGATGGTATTCTCTTTGAAGACTTTTAAATGCTCCCACATTCAAAACACTTTGACACATCCCTGTATTCGGTGAACCTGCCTTGTACAAGTGAATAATATAAACCAGACTGAACTGTCTTACGTTTCTCAGGCTTTGTACCCAACTCTGGAATAATGAGCGTATCTCACAAGTAAACCCAGCATGAGGTCATCTTTTTCCTTACTATTTTGAAACAGACAAGGCAAGTTAGCCATTTTGCCTCAAAATGGTAGTCTCTCCCATTTGCTTATTTTTTTATTTTAATTATTATTATTATTTTTTTTTTTTACCATAAAATGAATTGGAAAGGAGGCAAGTGATGCTGTTTGCTAAATGCAACTTACTTTTCCTAGGAAATGCTCTACGTAACTTACAATGACTTTCCCTCTCTTGTTTCCAGTGCTCTTATAACCAAATGTCCTGAACTGAAAGGCCAATGTGAAAAAATTAGAAATGGTACATTCCCCTCACCAAATTGCCACTTACACTGGTCAGTCATAAAATCAGCAAAATTCCAGATGAGCTCTCCAACCACATATTCTTTGCGTTTTTGATCCAGAACCACATGATACTGCTCTAGCAGATCTTTCTGGTACTCTTCACTGAACATCAGAGGTGGATCCTGGAATTCAAGGGAAAGAGAGAATTTAAGAGTCAGAAGTGGCAGAATTGTAAATGTCAAATAAAAATAAAGATCCACGTGAAGATGACCAAAATATCTGTCCTCAAGGTGGGCTATAGTGACTGATTGCAGGACTCAGTGGTGCTGGAGTAGAGACACAGCCAGGGTAGGATGTATGTAGCCCAGAGGAAAAAAAGGTTTTAAACAACCTTAATTAGTCACTATTTATAAATATAATTTGATACCTGCTTTATCTTACTTTTCTATCTCTATTCGCCAGTGTAGTTAAAGCTGAACTACGCTGGAAGTAAAACTGTCTTTGAATTATAATTTTTAAAACTCAATTTTTAAGTAGCTGCAAGTGTATAATTTGAGAACTAGTATGACTTAGATTTAACTCACCTCAGATTCATCTGTATCTGGTCTGGGTAAGTTGCTGCTGTCTAGCACATTCATTCGTTCAACAAATAACTATTTCGTACCTGCTAATATGGCAGGCATTAGAGAGAAAGTGATAAACAAGAAAGATGAGTTTCCCTGCTCTCAGGCTTTATAATCTGGCAAGAAAGACAGAGCTTGTAAGTGTAATGAGAGTAAATAAAGAGTGCAAAGCAGGAGCCAGGGGGATGTTTAGCAGGAGGAGTTAATTGAGACAAGGAGCCACAGGAAGCTTTCCTGAGGAATTATTTAAGCTAAGACCTGCCAAGTGAGGAGAAGGCTATCCAAAACAAAGGCAGAAGGCCACATCTACGGACTCATCCAACATCTGGTGAAGAGTTCCTATGCATCCTGTACTAGGATATAGTAATCTCTTATATGTTCCTGAGTCTGAGTTCTTGTTCTTGGGTCTGAGTTTCCACCTCAAGGGAATTTGAGGGGAAGCTCAAGCCTTAGATGCTGAAGGATGCAGCATTCTGACCATCTGTGAGAGAACAAAACCCTCTTGGCTTTCTCTTCCAATGAGAGGGATTAAAATGCTATCTAAGATGCACTGAAAATACAACTCTACAATTAAGCCATGTTTTGTTCCAGTTCCAAAGCTGATTTTGAGGACAGGGCAAAATGTATATTTTCTTACCTGGTTTTAATGGAAATGGCCTTGCATTGTCTAATACTAGTCACAAAGGGCTATTTAAATTTAAAAATAAATTAGACTAAATCATTCAGTCAAACTTGTCACATTCAAGTCCTCGATAGCCACATGTGGCTAGTGGGTACCCTTTCGGACAGGCAGAAATACAGAACGTTTCCATCAGTGCAAAAGATTCTATCAGACGGTGCTAACTTAGACTCTTTCAGAGTTTCTTAAAAATTCAGAGTTGGCTACACCTTTCTAAAGAGGGAGAACAAATGTGCATATACACCGTCTTCATAGGCTATATTTCCCCCTTTACCAGCTTGTACAAGTGGCATTCTGTGTAAGCAAGATGAATTTAAGGGTGTGAACAGAATAATACAGTCCAAGTTGGTAGCTGTTCAACATACCAAGGGCAAGCATATTAAGAAATATGTGTTAACAAAGAATCCCAGTAGTTGTGACAGGCCAGGGTGAGTTGGCTGGGGTGGAGAGGGGTGCCTGGCTGCGGTTCAAGAATCCACATGAAAATATCCTCACAAGACAAAGCAGCATATCTTTGGTGAAAAAATGGACAAAACAATGAAGAAACAGCTAGCCACAAAAACTTGCTCCAAGATTTCAACCATTCCCTTAACAAATACTGTTTAGCACCCGCTGTGTGCTGACCACTACTGACAGCTTAGGAAGCAACAATAAATAAGATGCATTCTCCCTCCTGGAGCCCACAGTCTGCTCAAGAAGAGAGCCAAAGAAATAATGACAGTACACCATGAGAAACACCGAGACAGAGACCAAACAGAAGGAATAGTTTCCTCTGGCTGGGGCAGGTGGGGTAAACCTCACCAAAGAGAAAACATCTAAGCTGAGACTTGAACACAGAATTAGAATCCATGACTTGGCAATTGTGGTACTAATGAGGGCATTCTAGGCAGAAGGAACAGCCAAAGCCAGAACAGGCACCATCGGGCACAGTGAAAACAGTCCAGTGTCAAGGAGTGAAGGCAGAGGAGGATGAAGACCTGGGAGAGGGCAGAGAACAAAGGACGTTGACTGCCCTGACCAGGGAATAGGGCTTTCCTTTGGGCCAGAGGAAGCCAATGACCAGACTTCCAATGTTTGGACTTGTTCAAAATACTATTTGGAAAGCTAATGGGAACAAGGAAACAAAGCCAGTAAGGAGGCTGCCTCAAGCAAGTCAGCCAAAGGCCTGGGTCCTGGGCAGCCATGAGTGCAGAGGGGCAGGCCAAGGTAAGCCTGAAGAACTGCAGGGAGAGCATCAGGACAAGGGATGGGGAAGGAAGCACATTTCTAACCTGGGGCAATGAATGACATCACTGCCTAAGAGTAAAAAAAATAAACAGAACGTTCTACACTACTTACATGGTGAAGCCCTGCAATGACTTCTGCTCCATACTCGCTCTGGATAATTGGCTTCTGATACTTCCTATACCAGTTCTCAAATTGGGTTGTCAGCTGAAGCTGAATCACCTCCAGGTGCCCAAAGTCATGATACCAAGAGAAGTAACTATTCACACAGATGACGTCCACATACGGTGCCTAGGATAAGAGCATTAAAGCTTGTTCACGAAGCAGAAGACTTCATAATACAGTGTTAGGACTCTCATACCCGGGGGCTCTTCTGGCAGAGGAGGTAAGAAGGGGAGGTCGAAAAGAATTCAGACGTTTACATGTGCTGGAAATAAGTCAAGAAGTGACCTGAATGGAGCAAGTCTATAATTCTAGACTGATGCTCCTGACCTGGCTGCAGCTGGGCTCTTGTGAGGGCTATGGGAGGCAGAGCACGCACCTGATGAGCTGAGCTGACCTCAGTGGAAGCCCAGGGCCCATCCCAATTGGATTCCGTTCCTCTCTAGGTAGTGTTCCTGTTGCTGGTCTTCCCTCATCTGGCCCTGGAGAAATGTTCCCAGCTGAGGGGTAGATGCAGTTTTTGTCTTTACAAAGAATATCAATTGGCCATACCATTCCGAGATCTAGTGCTGTGGGCCATCAAGTGGCTGGAAAATTTCCTACTACCAGAGTAGCCAAAATGATGGGGCAGGACTGCCGCAGGTCTAAACAATGCGGTAATTAGGACTGATGGGCAAAGACTCGACAGCCCAATGTCCAGACTCTAGCATCACCTGAACACACCCTTATCTCCAGAGCCTGCACTGGGACTGATGTGGTCCGTCTTTCCAAAGTGATTGTGGCCTCTTTCCAAACTGCAGTGGTGAAAAATGCAGACAGAAAGAGAAAGCTGGGGGAGGTACTTTTGGGTGGACAGATGCGCATGGATCACACATCCCACCAGATGAGTCTGGCAACCTTCTGAGGAGGCCAGGAATAGGGTGCCCAGGCACAGGCTTCCCGGTCCACATGAAAGACTAGAACAGGAGGAGATGCCACTCGGGCCCCAAGAACACTCAGGGCTGCCTTGCGCTACACGTGTTTTACCAGTCGTGATGCTTCTTTGAAGCGGGTATTCTCAAGAGATGGCAAAGGAGTGCCGGGGCTACAAATCTTTTTCCATGCATGTTAAAATGACAGTGTTCACAATTTGTATTTGTATACAGTGTTTTCTCATCCACTCTTCCTTTAGATGATTTCTCTTTCTGTAGCACTTTCCTCCTAAGTACTGGCCTTCAGCTTCCTAATGAAGGAACATTTTCTTGGTCCCATTTTACAGCTCTAGTGCAACTGAACACATTGTTTCTGAGGGACTGCTGTGCCCAGGGATGGTGAGTGAGGTCATGTGGTCCACACAGCTCTGTGAGCCTCTCTCTCCAACTCTCAGTCTGGATCTAGTCAAGTGGTTCCCAAAGCTGGTTGATGATTAGAATCACTGAAGAGCTTTTTAATAACTCAGATGCCCACCCTGGACTGACTAAATCAGATTCTCAGAATCCAGAGATCTGGACTCTCAAAAAGCTTTCCTTAGTTGTTCTGACAATCAGCCAGGTTTGAGAAACACTGGACAATGATGACTTTAAGCTCCCTTAAACTTTGCCATTTTATTATTTATAATAAACTGACATGCATAAAATTAAACTGAGGCGTATAAAATATTGAGTCTGACCTGAGAATCGATTAAATCTCCTTGGATTTAGGAAGCCACACTGCCTTGTGAATAAGCAGGTAGTTAGACATCTTTAACCCAAAGACCATCTATGAATATGCTGGACTGGCGGCTTATGGTTCTTTCCTCAGAGCGAGCCACAGAGTTCTCCTCCTGCCATGAGGCCCCACCCTGCGTCAGGAGGCTCATGCTGTACAACGTGTTCCCCAAATGCAGCAGGTCCAGCAGTCAAAAGGCTTACGGCATACAGTATGTTCCCCTATTAACACAGGGCCCCACACTGTGTGCCCTAATGACCCGGGGCCCCGCATCAGAAGGCTTATACTGTACATGGTGTTCATTGGAGCAAGCAGTAGGGTAGGACTAGAGAGGGCGGAGGAGAGAACTGTGTGGGAACCCCCAGGCTCACCCCCCGGTCGACGTCATAGGTACAGTTGGTCACAAAGGTCACCGGCCGGGAGGGGTCCAAGGCTTTGGTATGGGCAATCAGCGTCCTGTCCACAGAGAGCAGAAGTCAGCTTGCATCAGGCTGGGAAGAGTTCTCAGATACCCACCTCTCATCCTCTCCCTCCCATCTTCCCAAAACGAACAAAAGAACACTGCTCTCCTCCCTACCTCTAAGTGTATTTTAGGTAAATGAACATGTTCCTCCCGTCTTAGATCATGTTCCCTGACATCATTGTTTCTCCCTCCCAAATCCTACCCACACCCACAGAGGGGGCCACCTTGCAGGGGCAAGCAGGCACACTAAGCTGAGGTCCTTGGGCTGGGTGCCGCCAAAAACTAGGTTCTCAATCTCTGAAAAAACTCTTGAAAATAGAAACGGATGGGGTGTGGATTGGGATAGATATTAATGAACAATTAGGGAGTGTGTGCTAGGAAGCTGGCTATGGGCTATGTGCTGTGTGCCGGGCACTCACCAGAGACTTTAACAGCTACAGCTATAGCTTCACGGAGCACTGGGAAGTAGAATACTTGCACAAACGTTACAAATTGTAATTACAAGTGGTAGCAGGAAAGAGGGTTCTATGAGACAATAACAGATACATAACTGACGTAACAGTCAGTGACAGCCTCTCTGAAGAAATGGCATTTATGCTAAATCGCACTAACCAAGGAGAGGTGACAAGAAGAGACTCCCTACAAAGAAGAAGAGACTTCCTGACAGAGCAAACTGTCTGCGGCCTCCCCCATGCAGGTCACCTTCAATCACTGTTTAAGCCTATTTTTCTCTTCTCTTTCTTCACAGCTACTTTTCTTTCCTTTACATCCTTTCCCCATACTTGCTCTTCTCATTTCAAGGCAGTAGTTTCCACAGGCCAGCACAGTACCCCAATTCTCAAGTCCCAAAACCACACTCTGAAACGGCTTGTTTGTCACCTGGGAAGCTTCGAAGTCTAGCTGAGCTCCTCCAGCCCAGGTAGCTCTAGCCACGTCCTGCCCGGTCCCTGTTGCTCCAAACATCATGCATCTCCTTCTCTCTGCCTCCCAAAAAGGCCCACCTGGAACCTCAGGCACCCACTCCTGGGAGCCTACATACACTTTCACCCTCACAATAAAAACCACCACCAGGGGTGGCCCGGTGCACTCTGGAACTGCATGTTCAGAGTTGTCCTTTGCCCAGGCAGGTCACTCATCGGAGCCTTTCACAGATTTGGCTCAGCCCAAAGTACTCCCTGAAACTGGGATGCAATGTCTGCCTCAGGGAGTATTGTGATAACCTCTGCTGCCTCTACAGCAAGTGAAATAACTCCCCTCTCCAGGCCAAGTGACACCTGCACAACCTTAAGAAAGAGAAGGGACCAAGGAACACCCCCAAAGCCGGGCCTCCTACTTTGGGAACACTGCAATGCGGCCTTTAGTGAATGGGACCATGAACTTTAGATGGCTGGGTCCTGTCCAACAATGTAACTTTAGAATAGTTGGAATACGCGTCACTGAAAAACCCGTTTGTGTAGATAAGCTGGTTTGAAAAAGCCTAACTCCACTTTACACATAAACCCAAAGCATCGCAGTGTTTTTTGAAGTTTAATACACACTCTGTTTCTCAGGAATAGAGATGTCATTAAAAGCGAGGGGACATTATCCTTGGTTTTGTTCGGAAGTTTACCTAGAGTGGATGGCTATTTATGAAATGTGCAGCATTGAAGGGAACACTGCTCATGGTAACAGTAGCAACACAGCACTACTGCCGTCAGCTTTTGTAGATATGCTTTCAGGAGATTCCACAAGTAGGTACAAGCATCTGACCCATTCGGTGGGTCTGTGGGGAGCAAGGCCCATGCATCCATGTGTCATTCTATAAATAACTCTCATTTATATCACAGTTAGTTAGGCCATGCCACTAGTTTGTTTTTCATTTGAAGTTATATGTATAAGTAGGTTAGGTTAACTCTGGATTTCATTTCAGGTGTGAAAAGGGGACACTGGGTATCACTGGATTGATACCCAGCTTGGGTGGGTAGGGATTTGCTCCGCTGAATCTGACCAGGTATGGATACACCCTCTCAAGGGTGGGCCGGGAGCAGATGCTGACTCTCGCATAGCCCATGCCCACCTCAGGGTGACCTCAGCTCTCCAATGGCCACCAGCCAAGGCTGAGCTGGGCCAAAGGTGAGGTCTCTTCTATGACTCAGCCTGGGGCAGGAGGGGGCACTCACTTGAAGTAGTAACCAGCAGGCTTCAGGAAAGAACGGGGCTCATTGGCCACAGACCACATCACAACAGCTGGGTGATTCTTATCCCTGCGCACCAGCTCCTCCATCACCTCCAGGTGGTGCTGCAGAGACGAATTGCTGTAGCTCTGACTGTGGGGCAGGGTGAAGAAAGGCAGAATGTCATCGCCTACCAAGCTAGTCAGGCTGAGCAGTGTGGGCCCTGGGCACTCACTTCAGCACGATGCCCACGCCAGGGCACTCATCGATGACCACGATCCCATAGCGGTCACACAGCTGCATCACCTCCTCTGCGTAGGGGTAGTGGCTGGTGCGGAAGGCATTGGCACCAAGCCAGCGAAGCAAGTTGAAGTCCTTCAACAGCAGCGGCCAGTCAAAGCCCCTCCCTCGGATCTAAGAGACAGCAGAGTAGAATGACCCCCTGCTCCTGTCTTTATCCAAGATGCACTTCCTTCTACAGCTAGACCCTCAAGAGCCCTCTATCCAGCCCAACCACAGGCTCCATCAGGTAGCGGTTTTGAGCAGTTGGCTTAACTGATCTGAGTTGCCCTCAACCGCTTCAGGGAGCATGAGGAAGATGAGAAATGTCCCCCACAGGAACCCGGGGACCCCAACTCACATCTGCATCCTCATGCTTGTTGACCCCATGGAAATAGAAAGGTTTCCCGTTAATGAGGAACTGGCTCTCTGTAACAGCCACAGTGCGAATCCCCACAGGGAGAGTGTAGAAGTCAGACACAGGCCCAGCTGCCGTCTGCGCAGTCAGCCTCACCTAGAAAAGCCAAGCACAAACATGAGGCTTTCTTGATGCCTGGGCCCCACGTAGCCTGCCCATCCGCAGGAAGGGCCCTCGTAAACCACAGCGGTCCACCTCTGGCTCCACAAGCAGAGAGATGCAGAAATTACAGGCTTCTGGCATTAGCAAGGAGGAACCTTCGCCCACCCTCCCCCTGAAGCCTGCTCTTCAAACCTGGGCCACCACACCAAAAGTTGAAAAAATGAGGTTGGGAACACTTCAATCCAAATGACTAGAAAGCTCAGAGGACCATGCCTGCCCGCCCACCTGTTCTGCACTCCTGCTAAAGCCAGGTAAGGCTGCTGGGTGGGAGCAAAAGGCCTCCCATAGCCTCGGTGCTAACCACCATTACCTCCAACGAGTACAGGTAGGCAGGGTGCTCATGCATCAGGTATGGCCACCAGAGATGGGCACTGGGCACCTGCAGCTGGCCCTGGCCCCCCTTCCCCTGGGACACGACTTTGCCTTCCTCATCCAGAAGATACACTTCCAGCTGGAAGTGTTCACTGCCCTGGACAAAAATCTGGTAATTCACCAGCCCTGTGGGAGACAAGGGAGATCAAACAAAAAAGGTGGCACATGACCCAGGTTGTACAGATGAGAGTACCCTGCAGCCACCACTTTGAGGAGTGCACTTAGGCCTCAAGACCCCAGCCAACAACTGTTTATTTCTTGAGCTTGATCTGTGGTGAGGAAGGCTTGAACGAGGGCAGCAGAGTGGAGACAGGACATGGGATCCCCATGTATCCTGAGCAATGCGATTTTAGGCAAGCTCCACTTTTCATTGGGCTTTATTTATTTCCTCACAAAATGAGGTCAGACCAGATGGGTATTTCTGAAGCCCTTGCCAGCTTTGACAGGCTGGATTTTAGTTTCTTAGGTAAATGGGAACCTGTGAGTGTTAAGAGATGCTGGGAGAGCTTCTCCTGGGGCAACTTTCCAAAGAGGGAACAGACCACTGTGGGCCTGGCTGAGGGCAGATCCTGCCAGGAACCCTTACCAGTGTTTTGGTCCACGCTGGTGCCGATAGTGATATCATCAATGTAGGTGATGGGTGTGGTGTAGAGGAGCACTGGCCGGTGCAGTCCCGCATAGTTGAAGAAGTCAAATTGTGTGTTCTGGACAAAGTAACCTTTGGGGTACCTAGGGTGAGAGGACAATGGCCAACTGGGGCCTCGCTCTGAGGACGTCAACCTCACATCTGCTAAGTCTACTCTGGGAAGACCACTGGGCAGGGTGGGGATTGGGATGTGGGGGCAGGGTGCTGCTCACCTGGAGGTATCTGTCTTATAGACGATGGTCCCTGGTGGCAGGGTGTTGGGGGTGAGTGTGTTGTTGATGGCGATGGTAATGCGGCAGGAAGACAGGGGCCCACTCTGGACCAGCTTGCTGATATCAGCCTCAAAGGGAAGATGGCCCCCCTCATGCTCTGCTACATGGACCCCATTCACCCACTGCAGACACAGGGAGATATGGGGAGGGGTCAGCAGGCCAGAGCATGAGGAAGGGTGCTGCCATTTCAGACACTCCTTCACAGAGAGATGTCTTGTCAGCTACCACCTACCTCACCAGCCTGATAATAGGAATGGAGCTCCGATGGAAATTAGGCAACCCTCCCCGATCCAGGACACAGACCCTGGTGTGGGAAATGAGTATTTCCCCCATCCACCCCAGGAGGCACGCTGTCAGGGAACAGTTGAGAGCCAGACACCCCAAGGCAGCGCCAAGAGTGCTCAGCAAACTGCACCTGCCCACTCGCCCTGCCTGCTGCTTGCTGCACTGACCACAATGGCGTAGTAGTGGGCGCTGCCAATCCTCAGGACCACTCTTGTGCCCAGGTCCTGAGTCCATCGCTGGGGCAGGGTTGCCTCCCGTTCATACCACACCCAGCCAACAAAGCCACGCAGTTGCCAATCCTGGCCCACGTCGTTGAAGCTGGAGGGAACCGGCATGTCCAGGGTGGGGCCCGACTGGGGAAAGAAGGGTAGGGATCAGGTCCAGACCACCTAGGAATCTAAGACCAGAGCCCAGGCAGCCCCCTTCCCCAGAGACCAGATTCCCCAGCAACCCTGCCTTTAAGAAGGCTTCTCCCAGACCCTGGCATTCCAGGCCACACCACCACTGTTATTCTTTACCATCGAGTGACCTGTGCCTTTTATGGCGCTCATCTAATTCTCACGACTCCATGTAGTACACATCAGGCATTCACTCACTCAATGGACAGTGTACAGTGAACACCTGCAGTGCTGTTCTAGGTGCCAGGAATAAAACGGTGAACAGACCTCTGCTGTCAGGTGATCAGCTCTGTGAGAAGTGTGGAGAGGGACAGGGGACTATCTTAGGAGTCAGGGAAGGCCTTTGGGGCCAGCACCCACGGAATGCTGCCTCAGGACCACCTGGCAGAATTCAGTGAACCTGAGCCCCACAGACAATCCCTTGAACACATCAGGTAGAAGGCAAGACAGGAGCAGAACAGATGGCTCAGTGAGCCTGGCAGCAGCCTGGCTTTCCCTCAGACATCTGCTATTTGGCACGTGTGACCTCTAAGGAGGGGAGTATTTCATTTCCTCTGTCCTTCGCGGCTGCATCCCCAGCATGACACAAGCCCTGCCACATAGTAGGAACTCAATAAATACTGACTAAACGGATGGATAACTTGCCGACGAGAGATCAACTGCTAGGACGGTTTGTGTCCAAGGGCTAGGGAGGCCAGTTCTTTCTGAAGGCAGCCAACACCAAGCTCTCCACAAAAAGCAGTGAGCCCAGGGCCACAGTGCGTTCTGAATGACGCAAGAAGGATCTGCAGAGACCAGACCCTAAGAGGAAGATGATCAAGTGACAGCCCCATGGACGAAGGATGGCGGCGCACGGGCTGCTTTCGCTGAGGAAACTGTGAGTGGCGCCCAGCCACTTCTTCTTCCCTTGATGAATGCTGGGCGGCAAGGCCCTAAAAAGGAGCATGTCGAAAAGGCGAGCGCCATGTGGGCACACAGGCCTCCCCAATGCCCACTTCTCCACCGACCCAACCCAAAGTCAGCGGGGAGACCCGAGGTGGGATCCTTGGCTGGCTGGATGCCAAGCCCCGTGCTCTGCCTGCACCTGGAACTCAAGGTCCTGCCTGCCAGGGCAGAACTGGCCCCAAGTTGTCCAAAGCCCGCCCTCCTCCGGCTGCCCGTCTTGCTGACTGCCGTGGACCCTGCTCTGGCTCGGCCTCCCCGACTGGAAGGGCAGTGGGCGCCCGCCCCACACGCACCACATGGTTGGGTCCCAGACCTGACCATGTCCTCCTTCAGAATCGTCAAACATCCTTTCCCATGCCTCCAAGATTGTTCATCTTTAGCCTTCTGGACCGCAGCCCCGAGGTCAAGGGGACGCACGCCCAAGCCTAGCTTCAGGAGCTTCCCTGCCCCTGGAGCCCCCACCTCTCGCAGCGGCATCCGATACCACTGCTGCTCGAAGCCCTGGCGCCGGTTGTCGGAGAAGTCGGCGCGGAAGCTCCAAAGGCCGTCCAGCTCCTTGCGCTCCCGCGACGCGCTCTCTCGGGGGTACAACATGCCGCCTTGCAGCGCCAGCCCGCAGCCCCAAAGAAATGGGCCGAGCACGGCCCAAGCCTTCCCCAATCCCAGCACCATGATTTCCCCGTGACCGCCAGACGGTAGTCGCCGGGCTAAGAATGGTGCGAGAAGAGGTTCCGGCAAGGTGTCCGCCCACCTGAAGCCTCCGGAGCCATTTACCTTTAAGGCGGGTGCTAGGCCCGGAGGGGTCAGTGTATGCGGGTGGGGGTGGGGGCGGAGGTCGTGACCTCTCCGCCTGTCTGAGGGCGGCGGTGGTGGAAGGCCAGCGGAGAGCTCGAGGTCAGGGCTTTGGGGAAAAGGGATCCCCGAGCCTTCAGCACCAGTCACGAAGGGCCAAGGTTTCTGGCTCTGCGCCCGCCCCGCCCTCACTTTCCTGAGTGCTTCCCCAACTCAGAGATGCCAGTCGCGGGCCGCAGGCCAGAGTGGGAATCCCGTAAATGCCCAGGTTCCATTCGCACCCCACGGCCGCCCTCCGTTTCTTCAACGGTGCCAGCCTGAGACACCTTCGCTTGCTAATGCCTGCCGGACATCCAGTGAGCCGAGGCGAAGTCTTTATCCTGCCCAGTGGCAACCTTCCCACAGGGACCCCTTTCCCAGGGACTAGGGCCATAGCGTTGACCCTGAGATCACCTGGGCCCCAAACCCCTGCCTGGGACCCTGGGCGCCCTCTTGGCACTGCAGGCATATAAAGGTGCAAGGAGAGGGGCTTATGGCCCCCGTAACCTTGCCTGGATACAACTCTTCTTGCAATTACCTGATTTTTTAAAGTATTACCTTTCACTTTGGCTCTGATTTCATGCTCACCTAAGCAAGTTTCTTGTAGTGGACCTTGACACCAGGAACAGAGTCCCCAAGACAGTAAAAATAAAATATTCTAGGAACTGACAAGGTCTAAAGGCTTTCCCCCAAATGCTTACAATATGAAAACAAGAAAGTAGGATGCAAAAGTATATACACTATGAGCCTAATATTGTTAAGATTATATCCACACAAATATAAATATGTGAGATGTTATTATTGGTGTTGTAGATTATTCTCATTTTGTTCCTCATACTTTTCTGATTTTTTAAAATCTTCTGTGAAGAACAGCATTATTTTTATAATCAGAATCAAACCAACAGGTGTTTTTTAAAAAACAGCAAACAATCCTTTTTTCCCACAGGAGGCCCACATGCCGCCGCTTGGGCTACCGCCCTGTCTCTAGTGATCCCTGAGAAGTTCCAGCACATTTTGCGGGTACCTAACACCTATATCCGTGGGCGGGGGACAATAGCCTTTGCCAACACTGCAATTAAGGGTGTAAGGTGAAGATGTGCTCATGTGGTGTTGAGGAAAGCAGATATCAACCTAACCAAGAAGGCATACTAAAAGCTATTAAGCTGAACACCTTAAAAGAATTTGCTTTATGGCATGTTTATTATATCTCAGTAAAGCTATTATTGAAAAACAAAACAATGAGTAAAAGGAATGGATAATGTGCATTTAGAAAATAAGTTGGTAGGTACTGGGACTCAATACAGTTTCACTTAAATACAAATTCTATAAAACTAACTTCTGCACTTTTTGGAAACCTTTCATAACATCCTTGATTTCTTTTGGTCCTGGATAAATAAGGTAATACTCTAACAGGGTCTCTTTGAATTTTAGCAAGATATTTGAAAAAGTCTTTTATGATTTGTTTTTGAAAAAAAAAAAAATGTAGAATGGATGACAGCATTACTACATATAATCCTAACTGGTCGAGTAAACATGTCCCCAATATACCAACAAAAAGTAAGCTAGGAGAGGTCTCATAGTATATGCCATCAGCCTTCGGCCACGGCCTTTCTCTCATCATTATTTTTATTAGTGAATCTAAATGAAAAAAATAGATGAAATCCTGGACAAATTTGCAGAAGTGAGAGAACCAAACCAACCTTAACTGCATGAATTATTTACACGAAGGAAAATTTTAGTTTGCACTTTTTCGAAAAATTATGAGACATAGTTCCACAGCGCTCATGTAGAATATACCTCTGGAGTTTTGTTGACTTGACGTCTACCAACTTTGTGACTGCCAAACATGTAGTGCAATCTCAGTGCTTCAATAGGGCACTAATCGTCTTTTTGGATACCATAAGCTACTAACCTAACAGCCATTGCTCCCTTCCTGTCTTTAGTTATAGACCCTGATTTTCTTTAGAAGACGACAGGCTCAGTGAAGTGTGCCCTGCCCCAGTACACAACGGATAATTAAAGTTTAGAATAAGAGCTAATAAGACAACCTCATTCCTTTTTGCCAGGCGCTTGCTTTTCAGCATCCCTTGCAGCCAAGAGTATAAGATGCGAGAAAAAAATAGAGACAGAGAGAAAGAGAGAGAAATTGGGGTAAAAACTGTTAAGCAAACAGAAACCAAGACTTGATAGTTTGGGAAATTTTCAGCTTTGCAAAAATCCTAAAATTAGGAGATTCACTGTCAGGAAAGCATGCTTTAGAAAGCCTAGGGTATGGTTGGACAACCTTTTGCTAATGCCTGGAAAGGATCAAAAGGTCAGAATATTCTGTCGAGTGTGCTCTTTAAAAAGGGTTGGCATATGACTCATGGATCCCCTGAGATATCTCGGCAGAAGCCAGAAATATCCAGTAAAGATCTGTGGAGGAACCTACCGTCTAATGAAGTGAACTCCTGTGACAAACACAGGAAACCCACAAAGTTCCTGAGAATGTCATACCAGCAAAATCACTACCAGTCTCGACTAAAAGAAGTAGAGAGGAGAAAAATAAAGAAGGCTTTCAAAGTTCTTTCAGAATTCTACAGGCAGAAAACAGATCGATATGTCATTCAACTGTAAGCATGTACTATACTTTAGGAAGAAGAAACTGAGGGTAGTGGTGCAGGCCCAGGGGGCACAGCCAAGAGCCATAAGGATTATTCCCAGGCCTTGAAACCTAATGGAGTTTTCCACATTGGATTTCAAAATTGCTTGGAAACAGTGACTCATTTTGTCCTTCCGTTTTCTTCCTTTTTAATTGAAATGTCTATAACTATTATCCTATGCCTAAACTAGCATTGTATTTGGGGAGTAATTTTTTTTTTTTTTTTTTTTTGAGTTTATTATGTGTGAACTTACCACAGTCATGAGTTTCATAGGTTCCTGGAGAATTTTGCCCCAGGATGAATCGTACCCAGTCAGTCTCACTCTATCGTACCTAATTTAGGTGATGAAATACGGGACATTTGAACTGATGAGATTTTGATGAAATTTAGAACATGAGTTGATGCTGTAATGGGTTGAGACTCTGGGGGAACTTGGGATGGAGTGAATGTATTTTGCACGTGGGATGGACGTTCATCTTTGAGAGCCAAACAGCAGAATGTAATAGACTGAATAACCCCCCAAAGATGTCCATATCATAAATCTCCAAGCTTGTGAATGTTACCTAACATAGTAAATGGAACTTTGCAGATGTGACTCAGTTAAGGATCTCGAGAGATTATCTTAGTTTATCCAGGTGCATCGAAAGTAACTACAAGAGTCCTTACGAGAGGCAGAAAAACGCCTCATCAGTCAGAGGACGTGACAACGAAAGCCCAGGGTCAGAGTCAGAGAGATTTGAAGATGTTACACGGCTGGCCTTGAAGATCGAAGAAGGGGCTATAAGCCAAGGAATACAGGTGCCTCTAGAAACCGGAAAAGGCAAGGAAACACACTCTCCTCCAGAGCCGCTGGAAGAAGCATTTCCTGCTGACACTTGTTTTGTCTCAGTCAAATCCATTTCAGAATTACGTTGTATTAAGCCACCAGGTGTGTGGTAACTTGTTCCAGCAGCAATAGGAAACCAATACATGGTTATATTGAGCCTTGGTGTAAAAAAATTTTAAAGTAGACAAGAGAAAAAGATTAGGCCAGTTGGTAGCAGAATAGAAACAGACATGGGCACAGTCTGGAGAAAAGCTACACAAACTCTTGCTCTCCCTGAGTTATGAGAGGCTCATTCCCTCTGTTCAGGTCAGACAACACGTGGCCAGGATCACTGGTGGGAAGCACTGGGAGGCTAATTCTAGTTCAGGTTAATGGGGAACTTTTCATAGGATTGTCTGAAAATAGAGTTCCCAATTAGATAGGAGTGTGCCCCACGGATGCGGGTGGTAGATCAGGCTTTGTTCCCTGTGTCACATGTCTTATGATTACTATTTTAATCCCATCAGCTGTTCAATGGATATTAAGTCCCTCCATTTCTGAGACTAGATCTTAGGCATTCTCTCGATCAGCCATTCTGACACTAATGTGCACAAGAAGCACCAGGGAAGTTTCTTAAAATGCAGATTCTGAATCAGGGAAGGGTGGGACCCAGGGGAGGCTGATGTTGCAGATCTGTAGCAAGTTTAACAAAGTTCTCAAAGACAGTGATTATCAAACTAGAGCAACACATCAGCAACACCTGAAGGATTTGTTAAACCAATTCCCTAGGCCCCACCCAGAACCTGATTTAGAATGTTTTAGTGGAGCCTGCAAGTTTCCATTTATAACAATTTATGACACTTATTCCAGGTAATTAGTGTCAGGAACCAAATTTTGAGAACCATTACTCTAGAACAGAGGTCCCCAACCCCCGGGTCACAGACCGGTACCGGTTCATGGCCTCTCAGGAACTGGGCTGCACAGCAAGAGGTAGGGTAGGAAGGTTAACGGCTAGCATCACCGCCTCAGCTGCAGCTCAGATCAGGCATTAGATTCTCACAGGAGCACAGCTCCCAGGTGTCAGAAAGGTTGGGGAATGCTGCTCTAGATTTTACCTGTGACCTGTAGCTCTAACCCTTTATGAAATTTAGTGTTGTGTCCTCACTGCTGAAGTTTTGCTTTAGTTTAGTCTTTTCACTGCTCCCAGAATCACCTGGGAGGGGTTATCGTTCTTGAGTTTAGTTTGTTTATCTTTGTTGTTAATAAAGTATAAATTTCAGACATTTCTTATCAGGACTTTGGTGAGGTTCCTGTAGAAGAGGTCTCTGCACCTCCACTGGCTCTGGGGACTCACTGCTATTGAACACTTACTGTGTGCCAGGTCTGGCCTCAGGCCCCTTGCTGACTCAATGTGACAACCCCTCCTTTGTCTGGGATCCTCCATGGTTAGTGCCTGGGAATTAACTGCACATCCCTCTCTACGGTAGAGAAGGCGTCTTCTTAACCTGTGTATGAAGCTCACCTAGGGCCAGACATCACACACCAAATATCTCATTCCCCTCGGGAGGGCAATGGTATGCTGTAGTTGTGCCTGACAGTCCAAGGAAGGGTGGGTTGTGCAAGGGCAGAACGGGAGCAGAGGAGCCTAGAGGACACTGGAAGGAAGATGGACAGGGACTGACTGGGTTAACCAAACCCATCAGGTCCCACCAGGGCTCCAGGGAAGCCACTCCTGCCATGACACCCAAGGCAGGTCACTGTGATGCCGTGGAATGAAGGAGGTTGGTGGGGGGGCCCTGACCAGAGCAGAGGCTCTGATGCGATGGCTATGTTCTCTCCTCCCTCCCCACCGGGGAGTTGCCATCCTTGCTGTCTCTCCACTTCCTTGATGACCTCCACTGCCCCTCAACAGACCCCCAAAAGCCCACCGCTGAGACAGGCTAGGCAGCAAATGCAGCAGCCTCCTCTCAGGCCCACTTTATTTGGGAGCGGGATGGGGAGGAACCTAGGCCTGTTGTGCCCGCAGCAGTGCTCGCACCTGGCCGATCTGCCAGTCGACGCTGGAGCGAGCGGTGCCACCCAGGGCAGCATACTGCTCCACACTGTGCCCATAGTCCCACACACAGCTCACATCACCAGAGAACAGGTGGCTGGGGGAAAAAAGGAGACGGGCTAGGATAGCCCAGCCACTCAGGCCTCAGGCGACCCAGCCTCGTCCCCTGGGAGGCAGGAGAGGGAGAAGAAGAGGGGCTGCACCTGATGGTCTGTAGCTCCTGCAGCGACAGCTGGTTGAGGGTGACCCCTTTAGTCTCAGCCATGAACACAGCTTTCCCAGAGGCCTCGTGGGCTTGGCGGAATGGCATCTAGGGGCGCCAGGTAGAAGGCAGAGCTGACACAGGCTGCCTCTGTTCCCTGGTCTACTCTGGGAGCCCGCGCCCTCTCTGACCACCCCTGGTGAAGGGTGGCGGGGGCTGCATCGCTGTTCCGTCACCCATCCACCCCAGGAGGCCCACACATACCCCTTTGCGGACCAGGTAGTAGGCGAGGTCAGTGGCCAGCATGTCAGGACTAAGCGCCCGCGCCATGTTCTCAGGGTGAATCTGGGGCATGGCATGGGAATAAGTCCCAGGGACCCTGGGGCCTGAAGGTGCCAGCCCCAGGCCTCTACCCTTAGTCAGGATGTCCCCTGCCTCAGAAAGATCCACTCTCCCACCCCGTTCTGCTCGCCCTGCTCTAACTATCTTTTCAAAATTGTTAATTTTTAGGTGTGCTACTGGTGTTTCATTTAACTTTTCAAGTCTTCCCTTTGGCATGCATCAGAATCACCTGGAGGATTTACCAGAAATACAAATCACTGCACCCTACCCCTGGAATCTCTGATGCAATAGGTCTAGAGCGAGGCCTAGGACTACTTCTATCAAGTTCTTAGGTGATGCTGATGCTGCTGGTCCCGGAACCACACTTTGAGGACCACTGCTTTATAGACACACCCTGAACTATTTAGAGATGCAACGATATGAAGATGGCGATTTCTTTCAAAAAGGGCGGGCGGGGGGGTTGGGGCGGGGAGAGGGGTGATAGTGGGTAAAGATAGCTGCTGAAGCAAGAATGGCCGTGAAGTGATTAATGTCAAAGCTGGATGTTGGTATGTAGGGGTTTGTTATACATTCACTCAACTGTTGTATACTGAAATTTCCCATAATAAAAGATTAAAAAGAAATCTAGTCAGGCCAGATAATGCGACTCCTTGACTCTAACCCACTTCCACTCAATTGCAGTACCCTAAATTTTGTCCCTTCATTGTTCCTTAAGGGAAGGAACAAGCACATACCCCTCGCCCTGCCCCAGGTCTTCTGGACCACCCGCCCTCACCTCCTCTCAAGATTACCCTCCTGGCACACCCGCCCAAGTTTAGGGACCTTGGGGAGAAGAGGCATATCTTGCCTGCAGTGTAGAGATGACGCCAGTGGCCACCTGGAGGACAGCACTCATGGTATCTGACACTTCAAACACAGCTTCCTTGTCCTCCTGGTAGGCACATGGCAAGACATGGGGGTCAGCAGCCCCATTCCCCCACCGGGCACTCTCATTCCCTTCCGCTGGGAACACTCAGCACCTTGCACACCCGTCACCGAGGGAGGAGAGAGAGCTCTCAGGGTAGTCAAGGGCTAAGTACACGGGACAAAAGGCAGAAATTCTGTAGGACCCCTGCCGGTAAGTGCCAGGGCCCTGAGAACTAGCATGTGGTGCATATGCAGTTGGGTCCCTCCTGCCCCAGATATGCACCTGTAAGTCCTTGTTGTAGGTGCTTGGAAGTCCCTTGAGCGTCATCAGAAGCCCAGCACACTGAGGAAGGAGTGAGGATCAGGAGGCTGGACCTCAGAGCCCATCCTGGAAGTTCCCTCAGGACCCTCCAGGTCAGCCAGAGGCCCTGCCCCACTCCCTGCCCTTCTCACCCGTCCAAACACTCGCCCCGCCTTGCTCCGGATCAGCTCCAGGCTGTCTGGGTTTTTCTTCTGGGGCATCAGGCTGCTTCCAGTGCTGGGGACAGAGATGCTGGGGCTCAAGGGACTCTCCTGGCCCTTGTCTGGTCTGATGACTAGGGTGAAGAGGAGGAAAGTCATGCTGGTGGGAACAGAGCTGGGGCAAGGCAGAGTGCAGCCTTACCTATAGGCATCTGAGAGCTGCACAAAGCTGAATTCCTTGGTGCCATAGAGGATGAGATCCTCAGCCATCCTGCTGAGATGGGTCATGCACAGTGAAGCCCAGAACAGGAACTCAGCTTGTGGGAGGAAAGGGAGAGCAGGCTCTCCGGTCACCAGGCCTCTCTTGCTCTTCACTCAGCCTAGAAAATCTCCAGGCAGACCATATGGGGTGGGGGGGGGGGTGGGAAGAGTCTGCAGAGAAGTCAGGGATGGCAAACAAAGGTGGGGAACAGTCCAGAGGATAGGTGGATTGGCCCCCAGTACTCACCCACAAAGTCTCGCTCACTGGTGGCATCCATGCTGTTGACAGTGATGGCCCCGAAGTTCAGTTCTGGACGAAGGGGGAAAGTGGAAGGCAATAGGGATGGGCTGGAGGGCAAGGAGGGGCCTCTTCAACCGGGAATGAGGTTGGCCACCCACCTTTCCTGGGACCCATTTCAGAGAGGAGGGAGGGAGAGGGTCTCTTGTACAGGACCCAGAAGGGAGGTGGGAACCCTGAGTCTACCCAGGGCCATGCATCCCCATCACAGGCCTTCCCTTGTCTCTCTAACTTCAGTGTCCATAAGTAAGAAATCAAGGTGTCACCCAGACCCTTGTCCTCTTTGCAAGACCCGGTGGGAGCTGATGGTGATCTCCCAGGGAGCGGGGACTCACCTGCTTGGAGCAGCTCCCGGTCCACACCCAGAGGATTGCCTGCAATGGCCCCACTGCAGGGACAGGGGATTCTGAGTGACCAGGGCTCCTGACAAACAGGCCCTGGCCCATGTACACATGCACACCCAGAGCTGAGCTCTGGCTGCCTGGGTTATAGCCCAGTTGGTTTGGTGTCTGACACTTGTCCCCATGTAGGGACACAGCAGGCTGTGGGCAACTGGCTGGCTCTCTGGAGCTGCTGTGGAGAGCCCTGCCCTTGCTCTGACACACTTGCTAGCTTAGTTGTTCACATTTTAGAGAGAAATGGGAGTCCATGCAGGGTCCTTAGCTTTCTCTTCCTCTCTGTCCTTCCTGGCTCCTCTTCTGCCAACCCTCAAGGGCCATGCTAACTATGTGGCAGCAACCCCTCTGCCTCCAACCTTGGCGTCCCGGGACCTAACTCACCTCCCTAGGGGCAGGACGTCGATCCGCTTCTGTACCTCCAGCAGCCTCTCAGAGTCTCTGGTCAGTGCCACGGCATGGCTGGGGGAGCCAGGGATAAAGAAGGTCAGAGAAGCCTGGGGGCCCTCCCTTCCATCACGGTCCCAACTCACCTCAGGATCCAATGGCTCCAGCGGATGGGCTGAGCCCTTTGCAGGTGTGTGTACCCTGGGAAGAGGATGTCACGTTCCCTGTGGAGGAAGAGTAGGAGCGGGGGCCTGAGAGGCTCAAGAGGCTCAGGCGAGGCCTGCCTGTGACACCCAGACTCTGCAGGCCTGGGCCCTTCCAGGGAAAAGCAGGCAGCCTACAAAAGATATGCCTGCATGAGGGACCAAGTGGTCTCCTGGGGACAAACGTTGTAAGGAGGCCCCACAGCTCTGGTCAGAAGTGGGCCAGAGCTGCAGGGCCTCCTGGGAGCAAGGCTTGGCCGAGACCAAGCATGGATTACACCTTCAGCTTGGGTCTCTACAACTTGAAGCAAATCTCAGAAGGGTCCAGGGCAGGGGAGGAGGTGTATAGTCAGGGTACCACCTGGCGGTGGCAGCCATGTTTGTGAGCATGGGAGAAGCTCCCAAGGACCCCAGAAGACCTGGGGGCACTTCAAAGTAGGTAGGGCAGAGGTGCTGTGAGTGGTGGTTCTAATTTGTATTTTTAATAAACGGCTTTATTGAGATATGACTCACATACAATTCACCCATTTAAAGTGTACACTTTAATGTACAACCACCACCATGTCAATTTTAGAACATTTCACGACCCCAAAAAAGAAACCCTGTACTCATCAGCAGTCCCTCTTCATTCTCCCAGACCCTACAAGGTGATGCTGCTTGTGCCCTTGTTTTCCCCCAAGTGGTGAGGCCTGTGAAACAGGGGTAACAGAGAATTGGGGAAGAGGGAGGGTCAACACTGTCTCTGATACCAAATATGGACATCTCAGCAGTCAGGGCACAGAAGCCGCAGCTTGGGATGAGGCTGGGGGGAAGGAGCACCCCCATGATGGACATGGGGCACAGGCAGGCTGAAGAGTGACTCTGACTGCCCCAGTACCGTCAGCCCCTCAGGATTCAGGGCATCTGCCCGGTGCCTTAGCTTCTTGCTTATGAATCTTCAAAAGGTGAGCCTGCCTGCTGTGCTAGGCTGGCATGGGGGTAGGAAACACTGCAAGAAATGCCCTGTTCCTGGCTGCTCTGCCTCACTCAGTCTGGGAGTTCTGGGACCCCCGGGACCCCAGGGCCTGGCTCCCCTACCCTCTTCATCCCTGCCACTTAGGTCTGCTATTCAAACTGTCTCAGGAGAGAGGAGACCCTGGCTGTCCTCATGCCCCTCTCTGCCACCTGGGTGTCCCCAGGAGACTCACGCCTCTGCCCGATCCACCATGGTTCTGATGAGCTCCCAAAGGAGAGCAGAGAGTGTCGAGCAGTTCTGCCGCATCCACAGCCTGAGATCTGTGACCACCTGTGGTAGGGAGGAGGTGGCACTCAGGGAGACAGGTGTGTGGTTTCCCTGGGGAGCCCGGAAACTCTGCAGAACTCTAACTCTGCTGTCTGAGCTCCCCAAGGTTGGGAAGCACAGTGTGAGGGGGTGGGGGGGCTGGTGGCACCTGGTCATTCCGACTTCGTCCTGTGTGCAGTTTCCCTGCTGTTTCACCAATGAGCTCCTAGAGGTGGAGGGAGACACAGGTCAGGGTCTGTTGCTCACTCATGGACCAGTGAGGCCTGCCCAGGCGAA
This sequence comes from Eidolon dupreanum, assembly GCA_028627145.1. Lineage (NCBI taxonomy): Eukaryota > Metazoa > Chordata > Mammalia > Chiroptera > Pteropodidae > Eidolon > Eidolon dupreanum. Next base: position 16,797,628 of record CM053501.1, read on the forward strand.
TGTCCTTCCTCACCACCCTAAATCGCACCCCCCATGTCCCAGAGCCTTGGTCTTGGTCCCACCCAAGTCTCTGCCATCTCTGCTGAGGCCTCCTGTTCTGAATTCCCACCTGTACCGCTTCCAATGACAAAGGGAACAGAATGATTGGTGCTTATGCTCAAAGTGGCCCGGGGAAAGGCAGAGAGAGGAGGCCAGAGAGGTGGGAGATGATAGTACCTTCAAACGCCGCTCATTGGCCGTATGGATGTCCTCATCATTGGGGTTCAGTTTGAAGGTGCCCTGGGCCCACTCCTCAGCTACCTATAGCAAATGGCAGCGACTCGGGGGTCAGGCAGGCGGGCATCGTCAGCAAGAGGGCCCAGCCCTGTTCCCACCCGCACCCTGACCACTAACTGTTCCTGTATTGGAGCTGAGTCCTGGGAGTGCTCCACAGGAAGGGTCTGTGTGCTCCCACCCCCAAGGGAGCATCTCAGGCCCAATGCACCTTTGCCCATATGCCATGAGGCCATGGGGTATCAAAGGGTGACAAGAGATAGTGAGCACAGCACATGGGTAAAGGGCATCTCTCTAGGTGTATAACCACAAAAACTGAGGAGCTTGGGATGATACTGCAATCTGCGCTCGGAGATTTGGTGGGAGCCGGGGCCATAGGGAGGGGCTCTTGGGTGGGCCTTGGGGCGTGGAGAGTACCTTGTCCAGGCCACGGAGTATCTGGTCCATTTCAACCTTGGTGAGGAGCCCTGCTTTCTCCAGGCCTCGGCTATAGGCCTTGCTGCCCTGGACATCCACTTCCCACAAGTGTCGGTCGTAGGTGATAGACGAGTTGAACTTCTCCATGATGGGGTCCACTGCACCCACAAACCGGCCACCCCACAGCTTCCCACTCTGGCCAGAAGAGCAGGAGCCATTAATATCCTTTTCCCCATCGAGAACAGTGCCTCTTACAAAGGGCCCTCAGGAGAGTTATCAAGTGTGACGGCGGTGGGAGGCAGCAGGCAGGATTATTCCCACTGGACAGATAAGGAAACTGGGGCTCAGAGAGAGTCAAGAACTTGTCCGAAGTCACTCAGGGAGTGACTGTGGGAATGTGGCTGTGCACTGAAGTTAGGGCTCTTTCTCACCACATGACACTGCTCCAGGGAAAGGGTGGCAGGGTATAAGACACTCCTGAGACCACAGCAAAACTTCTGGGGCCTTTCCTCCACTGACCAAGGTGAGAAGTCACTCGGAATCCAGAGTTTAAATCCAGCTCTGATGTACCAATGATAACAATAGTAATACTGGCGCAACACATGTTGAATTCTCACTATTTGCCAGGCACCATTCTAATTGCTTGCCATGCACTGACAGCAACCCTCTGAAGTGGGTACCGATACCATTCCGCTACAGAGAAGGGGAAACCGAGGCACAGAGCAGTTATGCAGCTTGCCCTCACTAGGGGTTGGGGGTGGGGGGATAGAGCCACGTGTGCAGCCCAGCAGTCTGAAGTCACAGCCTATGGTCTGAATGCCACATTCTGTCAGGACATCTCTGCTAGCTCTCCTGATCTGAACTTTTGCTGTAGAGGCAGGCAAGGAAGCACCTGAGGGGCCCAATCAGGCTCAGGTTACCTGCATCTCCTCATACTTGGGGCAAGGCCTAAAGGTCTCAACACCCACCACATTTTTGAAAAGCACCCCTGACACATCCATTACCCCCTGGCCTTCCGGGAGGTCACTATCTGATCCTCTGCCCCCCAGGCAGAGGAATGGGATAGAGACATGTCTGCTTTGAAAGAGGGCATAGGCCAGGGCATAGGACAGATGGGAGTGATGCAGAACACTTGAAAATCAGTCCGAGGGCCCGGAGTGCCAAGGACTGGAGGAGAGCGTGCCGGGATGGAGGTGTGCATAATACTTCACTGGCATCTTTTCTGTGGAGTGGGGTTTAAGTGGCCACTGGGGACACGTCCTCTTCTGTTCCCCTGTAATGTGTCGGACCTCTGTTAGTCACCTGACCGTGGGCATGTTATATAATCTCTCTAAGCCTCGGGGTTGACAAATTTTGATAATATTTGCCAAGTGCATACATAGCACAGTGCCTGGCACTCAGTAAGGTCTCAGTAAATTCTAGGTATTACTAAGGCAAAGGCCAAAGACTGCCGAGGCCAGGGTGTGCCTCAGTTTGGCTTCTCTGTGCACCATGGGGCCTCTACTATGCTCTGGTCCCAAGCTCTGAGCTGACCCCTCAGTTGCCTTGGCCAACACAGGACTCTGTCCTGCAGAAACAGCCCCCGCTCCCCTCAGCCTTTTGATCTGGGACTGCCCCTTACTTCTCTGCTGCCCCAGCAAGTCTAGATCTTCAGCAAAGCACTAACAGGGCCACAGTTCTGACTCCTGGGGCCAGAGGGCCAGGGCCTGCCAGCAAGGATGGAGAGCCAGCCTCCCCCTCAACCAGAGGTCTGGCACTGCCTCTGGCAGGCCCCTGGATTCTCTGCCTGGGTTGTTAGTAATAACAACTACTTAACAAGAGAAGCTGCAACCAAACTAATTAGTGCCAGCCCAGAGACGGCCTGGGGCACACAGAGGTCACCTGGTGCCCTGGTCTCCTGAAAGCAGCCCATTCTGTGTTGGGGCCAAGCTTCCACCCCACTGGCAGGCTTCAAAGTACCCCAGGAAGATGTCAGAGTGAGATGCCACCACCTGGGCACTGAGGAGAAAGGGAGGTCCAATGTGGTGGGAGAGGGCACTGGTCCAAACCAGGGCACAACTGGGCCAGAATGATTCCTTTGGGCCAGAATGATTCCTTTGGGGGCACTGGGTTGGGCTGCGATGAATGAACAGCCAATTTGGGCATGCACAAGGGAAATATCTATGTTGTTACTGTTAGTATCATTAGCCATCATTTGTTGAACATATTGCTTGGCCCTGTGCTAGGCACCCTCCTACAAAGTGGGCACTGTCACCCCTATTTTACAAATGAGAGGTTCAGGGAAATCGAGTGACTGCTTCAGAAACCAAGTCTGTTTGGCTCCAAAGTCCAGGCCCTGCCCCCAGCCCACCACCATGACCCAGAAGCTAGCAGCACAGGCACTCTTATCCCAGTTACTCAGATGAACAAACCGAGGCCCAGGAGGAAGTGAATTGCCAGCTAATGGAGGGCCCTAACACACTGGAACCAAGACCTCCTGCTTCTCAGGGCCACTGAAATCAAGCAAACAGCCCCTTTTATCCAAAGGATTCAAAGCAGTGACCTCATGATCCAGTACCCGCCAGAGGGAGGCAGACAGCTATTATTACCTCCATTTGCCAGAAAGATCAACTGAGGCCCAAGGAAAGGAACCTGTGCCTCAGACTTCTGCCACTCAGTGGTCGGGAACAGAACCCAGGAGTCCCCTGCTCTAATGAAGAGAGACCAGTGAGACAGGAAGCTTCTGGGCACTGGGGCCACTGGGGCTGCAGGGCACAGCCCTCTACTTCCTGGCTCTTTCTACCTGCCAGAGTCATGTGGACTCTGCTACACAGGGACAACTGCTACAGCAGGAGGTCTGGTCAGGACCACCTTCCCAGCAGTGTGCTTTGGTGGGTTTGCCACACTGACCGCCTGAGGAGTGGTGGGAGAGGGACAAAGGTCTCTCCCGGGTTCTGGCAGGTGCGCCAGGGAGTGCCCACCGCCTGGAGCCTGGAAGGACAATTATCAGGAGGGCTGCCGGAGACAGGTCTGGCACCACGGGTCCCGGCGCTGGCTGACTCCCAGGGCGCCCCTTCCCCTTCTTTGAAGGCTCGGAGGACCGGGGTCCCTGACGTCCCACTTACCTCCGATGCCATGTTGGGTGGTTCCTCGTGGTCCAGGAGCTTCGAGCCTCCGGGTCTGGAAGACAAGACCGGGCTGACGACCTCCTCGGCCCCCAGGCGCAGTCCCTGGGGCGGGGCCAGCTTCGGGCTCCCAGCATCGCGCTTGGCCGAGTGCAGCGGGTGGCGAGGCGGACGTGGGCAGCGCCTCGGTCCTTGGTGTCCTCCGCTCCCGCCCGTCCCCCACATGCGGCCACCGCGTCCTCACCTCCGCCTGGCCGCTCGGTTTGCCTTTGGCCTGCCAGCCCGTAGGGCTTTTCCGGCCGGGAGTGCGTCAGCAGCAGCCGCGACGCGTCCCCGCCTCCTGGCCAGCGCGGCGCCAATCCCAAGAGGCCCGGCGAGGCGGGCTTTGCTTCGGCCCTTCAATCCCGGCTGTGGGCGGGGTCGTCACGAGCCCGGTTTTGGGCAAAGCAACCCCAGGGCGTGTGTAGGAAATATTCTAGGGCCCCGGAGATACGGGCTAGGGGTAGAGGCGAAGACGCCGGGCCGGGTCGGGCCTGGCGGTGCCCACAAGATACATAATGTGAAATGGCATGCCGATCGTACAGAGCTATGTGCTAGGTTCAGTTAGATAATGAAGAAAAAGAAATCAGCATAAGAAATGACGCTTGCCTCAAGAAGCTTTAACAAAGCATGGACAAGGTGTGCGCGGGGGCGGGGGCGGGGAAGGAGGGGACAAGGAGTCACAGAGGGTAGTGCAGAGCAGACCGGGCGTCTATCTTGGTTACTCAGGGAAGATTTCCTTGACATGATTAACTCATTATTCAACAAAAATAACAGTCTGGGTTCTAGGCACTGGGTGTACAGCCTGTAACTCCTTCCTGCTCTGGAAGGGCTTTTAGTGATGTCCCCTGAGTTGGATCTTGGAAAATGAGAAGGAGTTAGCTCAGTGAATATGACAACATTCTCAGCAGAGAGAGCAGCCTGGGCAAAGGCCTGGAGGCCAGAATGTAAATGGCCTGCTTGGAAAACAGGAAACCATCTGAGTGGCTATAACAAAGGCTCAGGGCTTGAAGATGGGGGTGAGGAGAAGAGGTGGGGCAAGATTGTGAAGGACTTTGAATGTCAAGGGAGATAATTTGGTGTGCGACCTGTAAGTCAGAGAGACCAATGACTGGGATGCTTTGTGGACTGAAGGTTTTAGCCCTCACTCAGGAGTGGAGTTCCTAGAATGGATCAAGACTTCTTATATGCTCTTCTCTATGCCCGCAATGTCCTTCCCTCACTGTCTGTCTTGTTACCTCTCACTTCCCCATCAGTATTCGAGCCAAGAATCATCAGTATCAGGAAGACCCTCAGCTGATCCTGGTGGATCTTGGATCCAGGTGCTCCTGAGGGATCCTGACCATAGGAGCATCTAGCAGTCTTTCCCTGAATTGAGAGCTCTATAGCTATGGCTTCTGGATCTTCTCCCCCACTGAAATGTGAGCTCCTTGGAAGCAAGACTTCATCCGTTTTACTTCTGTGCCTCCCAGCAGGCCACTAGGTGGACAGGAAAACCCATGAGATCAGCTACGAGTCATCTGGTCCTGAAAACTGAGAGAGCACGTGGCAGGTCCCTAGGATCTACCTGTTAGTGTCTGAAGCCTGACATCCGTTCCTGGGAAGCCAAGTGTGAAAGCCACTGGTAGTCTGCAAAAGGAAGTCACATTCTTGAATATCCAGCAATATACAGGAGCCAAACCCTTTGGCAAATGAATTAAGACTTGAAAAGGAGTTAGGGAAGAGATTGGAGGGCGGGGATATAACTACAATACCTAACGTGGGTAACTCATCAGGTTCCAGGCTCTGCACTAAAGACTTCACATGACTAATCTCATTTCATCTTCACAACAATCCTGTTTACAGATGAAGAAACTTAAGCTGCAAGGGGTAGGGGTTATAGGATGTGCCCACGGGCATACAGTTAGAAGGGTACAGTTTGGCTGCCCAGACTGTACCACATGACAGAAGAGAGACTCACCCTGGGTTTGCTTGTTGCAAATAGCAAGCTTGGCCTGTGTGGAGGCCACTGCAAGGTTGGGAAAGGGGACTTGGGAGCAGGAGGAAGACAAGGAGGCAGCGTAAAGGCTTGTGAAGAAAAATATCCAGACAAATCAAAAGAGTCTGCAGCTAAGGCCCTGAAAATAGACACTAAAGTGCACGTGACCCTTGATATTGAGGAAACGCCTTTAGCATTAATGACTCATGGTAGCTGAGTAGCCAAGGTCACTCTGCAAAAGCTGAAATCCTTGAGCAAAACCTCCGGGAGGCTAAGAGAGGCTTGGAGAAGTGTGCGTGCCAGTGGCCGGTCTGTTCCCAGTTCAGGGAAGATGGGCAGAAGGAATGGGTCATCACTAACCACCAGTAGTCCATAGAGAGGTCAGAAAAAAAGCTTTGAAGGGTGACTATCTCAGGCCTTCAAGAGGCAATACTCAGCTCATACAACAGTTTAGCTGTTCCTTCTGCAAGTGGAGGTTTAGGTAGATCCTACGTTTTGTGGGAGCACGACTGGAAGGAAGACTGAGCTTTGGGCCAGCAGTTGCAGACGCCGCATTCTCAGGGACCTCTTTGATCACCATCAGACCCAGTTCCTGTTTACACTGCAAGGACGGGGCTGTTGGGGTTTGGGGATGGTGTGAGTCTGTTGCCAAGCAATTGCTGGGGTTGTCTGAATCCTATAATGCAACAGAAATGATAGCTGGGATTGGATCAAATTCTCAAGCCTTATTAAATGGCAGGTGCCCAAATTCATTATGAGGAGACCCAGACTATAAGAAATGCTAAGGAAGTTCTTCAAACTGAAGGGAAATGGCGTCAGGTGGAAGCTTGGGTCTATAGGAAGGACTAAAGGGCACCAAAAAGGGTAACTATGTTTAGAATTTTTTCTCTCTTCTTAATTTCTTTAAAGACAAATAACTATTTAAACTAGAACTGGCCTTTTGAGCCACGCTTCTCTTGCTCAGGCCCGCTTCCACATCTGGAAGTGTACTTTCCCTTCTAATAAAGCTTTTCTTTTCTGGTTGGGAGAGAAAAAAAAAAGATAAACTAAAACTGACAACAATATATTGTTTAGTTTTATAACAAGTGGAGGAGGCTACTGATGGAATTATACTGTTATAAGGTTCTTAGACTATACATGGAGAGGTATAATATTAATTCAGGGAAAACTGGGATAAGTTAAGGATTCATATTGTAATTTTTAGAGCAACCACCAAAAAAAGCACATCTAAAACCCTAATGGAGAACATAAAATAAAATTTAAAAATATTCTCAATCCAAAAGAAGTCAGGAATAAAGGGCATGAGTACTGATAGAAAAAAATACCAAGATGATAGACAAACGACTACAGTTGACCCCTGAACAATACAGGGGATAGGGGAGTTGACCCCCACACAGTTGAGAATCCATGTACAATTTTTGACTCCCCCAAAATTTAACTACTAATAGCTTACCGTTGACCGGAAGTCTTACTGATAGCATAAACAGTCAATTAACACATATTTTGTATGTTGTCTATTGTAGTCTTACGATAAAGTAAGCTAGAGAAAAGGAAGTATTACTAAGAATTTCGTTAAAAAGAAAAAATATATTTGCAGAACTATATGTATTTATTGAAAAAATCTGCACATAAGTCGGCCCACACAGTTCAAACCAGTGTTGCTAGAAGGGTCAACTGTATATCAATAACTACACTAAATGTAAATGGAGTAAACATTCCAATTAAAGGCAGAGATTGTCAGAATGATTAAAAATGTGGGGTCCAACTCTATGCTGTCTACAAAAAAATCTACTTAACATACTAAGACAAGTTAAAAGTAATGGGATAGAAAAGGTATAACATGTAAACACTAATCATAAGAAATCTGGAATGGACAAACTTATACCAGACAACGTAAACTTTAAGGCGAGAAATATTACCGGAGATAAAGAGGATCATTACATAATGATAAAAGGGTCAAGTAATCATTCAGTGCTGACAATCCTAAATGAGTATGCTCCTAATGACACAGTTTCAAAATATATGAAGCAAAGATTTAACAGAACTAAAGGGTAAATAAATAATCCAGAATTACAATTGACGATTTTAACATCTTATTTCTGTAATGACAGAACCAGTACAGAAAAAGGAAAGATATGGAAGATCTAAACAAGATCATTCTCTAACTTGACTTAATTGATATTCAATAAATTCTATAAAAATGCCACCCAAAACAGCAAAATAAATTATTGGTGCCCTTTGCAAGCAGCAGATAATGATAATTTTTGCACTTAAAAGTGACCCATAAAAACATTTTACAGTATGAATATATACCATGGAACATAACTCAGTGATAAAAAGAAATGAAGTACTGATACGTGCAACAACTTGGCTGAATAGCTACAAAATTTTGTGCTTAGTGGGGAAAAATAGCCAATCCCAAAAGAATCAATGAGTATCAATTTTACTAATACAACATTTTGGAAATGACAAAATTTTGAAAATGGAGGACAGAGTAGTAGTAGGGGAGACCTTTATAAAAGGACGTTATGTGGTGTTGGAACTGTTCAGTATTTCGACCATGATGATAGACACATCAACCTACACAGGTGATTAAATTACATAGAACTTACTATGTACAAAGACACACATAAAAAGAGAACAAGTAAAATGGGGAAATCTGAATAAGATCGGTCAATTGTATCAATGTCAGTATCCTGGTTGTGATATCATATCATAGCTTTCCAGAATGTTACCACTGCAGGAAACTGCGTAGAGGGTAAAGGGACATCTCTGTATCATTCCTTACAATTGGGGTTTATTTTAAAATGCCACACAGACAACAACGAAAAGGAGTGAAGTGGGTGAGATAGATTTGTAAAATATCAATAGCTGTCGAAGTGGGTATGTTTGAATCTTTCCAAGTGTTTAAAAATGTTCACAGTCCCACTGTTAAAAGCCTAATGAACCTGGATGTGTGTGTGTGTGTGTGTGTGTGTGTGTGTGTGTGTGTGTGTGTGTGATGTATGTATCAGCTTTATTGAGGTATAATTGAAATACAATAATATACAATTATTTACAGTGTACGATTTGATATATTTTGACATCGCCACAGCATAATGAAACCACAGCATAATCAAGATAGTGAATGTATCTATCATACCCAAAAGAATCCTTGTGCTTCTTCATAACTCCTTCCTCCTGCTTCTCTCCATCCATCCCCAAGGAAGCACTGAAATGCTTCTTATAACCATAGATTAGTTTGTGTTGCATTTATTTCTATCTATATAGATATAGTTATAGTATATATATTCATACATACATACATACATACATACATACACACACATTTGTCTGGCTTTTCTCACTCAGCATAATTATTTCGAGATTTATCCTTTTTATTACATGTCTCAATAGTTTATTCCTTTTTATCAATAGGTAGTATTCCATTGTGTGGATGTCTCACATTTTTTTATCCCACTGCCTATCGATGGATATTTGAGTTGCTTCCAATTTTTGGCTACTACAACAAATAAAACATGTATCTACAAGTCTTTCTATGGACATATGCTTTCATTTCCCTTGGGTAAATACTAGGAGTAGAATGGCCAGATCATATGGGAAATGTGTGTTTGACTTTTTAGGAAGTTACTAAGTAGTATTCCAAGGTGGTACAATTTTACTTTTCCCACCAGAAAAGTTTTAATTTGCATTCCCCTAATGACTAATGCCGAGCATCTTTTTATGTGGTTATTTGCCATCCATGTATCTTCTTTGATGAGGGGTCTGTTCCAATTGTTTGCCCTTTTAAAATTGGGCTGTTTGTTCATTCTTGTGTTTTCAGAGTTCTTTATGTGTTCCGAATGTGTCTTTCATTCAGATATATGCTTTGCAAACATTTTCACCCAGTCTGTGGATTGTCTTTCTGATTTCTCATATAAAGATATCAGTCATTGGATTTAGGACCCACCCTTATTCAGTATGACCTAATTTTAACTTAAGCACAATGCAAAGACCCTAAACAATATCCATTAAACAATAACTCTCTTTTGCCCATTGCCCCCAGCCACAGTAATCACCAGTCTACTTTCTATATACGTGAATCTGACTATTTTACTTATCTCATGCAAGTGAAATCACACATTATTTTTCCTTTGGTCACTGGCTTATTTCACTTAGCATAATGTCCTCAAGGTTCATTCATATTGTATGATGTGCCAGGATTTCCTTTCTGTTTAAGGCTGCATATTATTCCATTATAATAATTAATTTTATGTGTCAGCTGGTCTGGGCTAAGGGATGCCCAGATAGCTGGTAAAACATTATTTCTGGGTGTATCTGTGAGGATATTTCCAGAAGAAATTAGCATTTGAATTGGTTAATTGAATGAGTAAAGCAGATGGCCCTCCCCAATGTGGGTGGGTATCATTCAATCTGTTGAGTGCCTAAATAGGACAAAAAGGTGGAGGAAGGCTGAATTTGCTCTCTCTTTGCTTGAGCTGAGACATCTGTCTTCTTTTAGTACTCCAGGTTCTCGGGATTTTAGATTCAGACTGGGATTTATATCATCAGGGAGCAAGCTAAGAACAAGTGGCTAATAACATCATTACCAAATGTCACATGACAATCGATTGTCTTTTTTCGAGTCCATGTGTTAAAAAACAAAAGTTAGACAAGGAGTCTTGAGACCTGGTGGTTGCTGTATTCTCATATGCTGAATTAGGATTGACAGTACATAGAGCTAAGAGTGCAGAAGCCAGCTTGAAGGATTGCTGCATGGGCTGGCAAGAGACCCAATTCTATTAGTTATGAATAAAGACACTTGTTGGTGACCCAGTCTGGGCAGAGGCTTACCACTGGCAGCACTTTAGAAGGATTCAAGCAGCAGTTACTATACTGGAGTATGCTTCATCATACACTCTGAGAGTCAGAGGATCCAGGGGTTGAACCTTAGACTTATTCTTTTGGTGTGATTGCAGGTAAGGGACTTAAGTTTTTGGAAATTCAGTTTAAAAAAAAAAATAATGATACCCATGCATTGGGCATTGAGGGAGGAAGAAATTGTGTATGTCCTATATCTGATTTATATTAAGTAGTCAACAAATGGTAGTTACTATTATTAAAAAATGAAGCTTTAGTGGACCAGGATGATGCTAGTTTGAAATAATACTTAGGGCTACTATTTATTCAGTGCTTTTATGTGCAAAGTGTTTTATGTGCATAATCAGTTATTTATTGCTGCAGAACAAAACATCCAAAATTGTAAAACAGCTGCCATAATTATTGCTACCTTTGATCATTCTGGAGGTTGCATGTGTTCGGCTAGGAGGTTCTGGCTTCGGGTTTCTCATGCAGTTGCTGTCAGGCACTGGCTAGGGCTGGGGTCATTTCAAAGGCTTCCTCGTTTACACGTCTGATACCTGGACTGGGAAGACTCAACTGGGGGGTGGCTGCAACAGTCTGTATAACTGTGTGACTGCTGTTTGTGGTTCTTCTAGCATGATAGTTTGAAGGTAGCTAGACTTCTTACAGGGTACCTCAGGGCTTCAAAGACCTATGTCAAAATGGAGACAGAGATAAAGAGAGACATACACACGGAGAGAAAGATTACACTAGGTGGGAGCTGTATTGCCTTTTCTGCCCCAGCCTCAGTAGTCATGAAGTATCACTTTCTCCGCCTTCTGTTCATTAGAAGTAAATCACTAAGGGCAGCCATCTTCAAGGAGTGGAAGATTAGCACCCCCCTCGAAAGAAAAGTGTCAAAGAATTTGCAGGTGTGTTTTATTTTATTTATTTATTTATTTAAATTTTATTTCCCCCATTTAAAATTAATTAATTAATTGATTGATTAATCAATTAATGGTGGCATTGGTTAATGAAATCCAGTAAGTTTCATCTGTACACTTTAACAGTAAGGTGTGTGTGTGTGTGTGTGTGTGTGTGTGTGTGTATACATATTTATACTGTGTGTTCACCTCCTATAGTTAGATTTCTTTCTGTCACCACATATTTGACCCCATCTATTTCCCTTCTCCGCCCACAACCTACCCTCTGGTAATTACTAGTGTATAGTCCATGTCCATAAGTCTCTGTTCGTTTGTCCTGTCCCTTTGTTGCTTTTAGGTTTATATCCCACATCTAAGTGACATCATGTGATTTTCAACTTTTTCTGTCTCGGTTATTTCACTTAGCATGATAATCTCGAGGTTCATCCATGTTGTCACAAATGGCAGTATTTCATCTCTTCTTTTTTTTATTTTTTATTTTTTTACTATTTTATTTTTTTAAATGCCAGTTTTGTTTTGTTTTGTTTTGTTTATAAATACTATATCTACATAATTTTTTTAACATTTTATTTTTTTATTTTTTCCCTCCTCCCTCCCTCCGGTAACCACTTGTCCATTGCCCATGTCCATGAGTCTCTGTTCGTTTGTCCTGTTCATTTGTTGCTTTTAGGTTTATTTCCCACATATGTGATATCATGTGATCTTCAACCTTTTCTGTCCGGCTTATTTCGCTTAGTATGATTATTTCAAAGTTCATCCATGTTGTTGCAAATGGCAGTATTTCATCTCTTCTTATGACTGAGTAATATTCCATTGTATACATGTCCCACAGCTTCTTTAGCCACTTCGGTTGCTTCCATGTCCTGGCCACTGTGAATAATACTGCTATGAACATTGGTGTGCAAATATCTTTCTGGATATGGGTTTTCGAGTCTTTGGGATAAATACCCAGTAGAGGGATTGCTGGATCATATGGTAGATCAATTCTTAGTTTTTTGAGGAACCTCCATACTGTTTTCCACAGTGGCTGTACTAATTTGCAATCCCACCAGCAGCGTATGAGGGGTCCTTTTTCTCCGTCCCCTCTCCAACGTTTGTTATTACTTGTCCTGTTGATTATATCTATTCTGACAGGTGTGAGATGGTATCTCATTGAGGTTTTGATTTGCATTTCCCTAAGAGCTAGCGATGTAGAGCATCTTTTCAAATATTTGTTGGCCATTTGTATGTCCTCTAGGGAGAAGTGTCTGTTCATGTCCTCTAGGGAGAAGTGTCTGTTCAGGTCCTCTGCCCATTTTGATTTTTTTGTTTTTGTTGTTGTTACTGAGTTGTACGAGTTCTTTGTATATATTGGGTATTAGGCCCTTATTAGAGGCATAGCTTACAAATATATTTTCCCATTCAAATAGTTGTCTATTTACCTTGTTGACGATTTCTTTTGCTGAACAGAAACTTTTTAGTTTGATGTAGTCTCATTCATTCATTCTAGTTCTTACTTCCCTTGCTTTTGAGGTCAAATTCATAAAATCCTCTTTAAGTCCAAGGTCCTTGAGTTTAGTTCCTATGTTTTCTTCTATACATTTTATTGTTTCAGGTCTTATATTAAGGTCCTTAATACATTTTGAGTTAATGTTGGTGTGTAGTGATAGGCAGCAGTCTAGTTTCATTCTTTTTTTTTTTTTCTAATGCCTATAGCAACTTGTATTCCAAGGTGGTCTCCCATCCAAGGCCTGAGCCCTGCTTAGCTTCTGAGATCAGACGAGGTCGGGAGCGTTCAGGGTGGCATGGCTGAAGATTAGTTTCATTCTTTTGCAGGTGGCTTTTCAGTTTTCCCAACACCATTTATTGAAGAGGCTTTCCTTTCTCCACTGTATGTTTTTGGATCTTTTGTCGAAAATCATTTGCCCATATAGATATGGGTTTACTTCTGGAAACTCGATTCTGTTCCACTGGTCTGTGCAGCAGACGGGTTTTAAAACCACTGCATGTTTATTATCATGCTTAATCTTCTTAAGAGGTAGACACAATTATCACTATTTTACAGATAAAGAAATTTAGAAGATTAGATGCCTAGAAGATTAATTGACTTGCCTAAGGTTATAAAATTAATAGGTGGCGGAGACAGGATCCAAACAAAGGCCAGCAGTCTGGCCCCAGAAATTGTGTTCTTAATCTCGATGCTGTAAAATTTGTGCTAGATAAAGAGAATAAAATATGTAGGACATTTGTTTATAATCTCTTTTATGTGGAGCTCACTATGTGCCAGGCACTGCTCAAGCACTTTTTAAGGAATTATGTGAGTTAAGTGGGAGAAGAACATTGTAGAGGCCCCAGGAGTCAGGTCCGGCCTGACTGGGCTGGGAGTTGGGAAGCAGTCCCACCAAGGACCAAGGAACCTCTAGGACCTAGGGATGGCAGCAGCCTGCCCTGCTGTAGCAATATAGCAGCCATCACTGTAATGTAGGGAGGAGGCAAAAAAAAATTAGAAATGTTAATCAAGCCACATTCAGAGACTACAGTATGCTGATCAGCCCTGCAGCCAGACCAGAAGGACACCTTCAGAACAAAGGAAGATTTCTGCTGGATTACTAACAACCCATTCTCCACACTTGAGAAGGGGAAACAGGAACCAAGAATCATTCCCTATGGCTAAAATCTTGGGGAACCTATGGATTAAAGGCTGGGAACTGCCAGCAGGCCTTTTGCTCTACATCTTCTTACCTTTTCATGCTACATACTCTTCCCCTTCCTCACTGTATGTCCATATCAGAGAAATGGGAACCAAAGAATGAAATATAAACTGAGCTCCCTGAACACTCAGGGTCCCTCTCAGTGTTTTTCCTCTGTCTCTCACTGTCCCTCTCACTCTCTGCCTCTGAGAGGAGACCACACACTGTCTGTGGAGTGTTATCCCTCTTCTAATAAACTTTCCTTTTCACTCTAACTTTTGGCACGTGTGTTGAATTCTTTCTACACTCTCCACCAAAGGACTCTCTTCTCTTGGTGCAGGGCTTGGTCTCCCCCCACCGACTTAGGGAAATTTGCCTCATCCTGCATCCTCTGCAGAGAGGTCAGTGGCAGCCACCACAGAGAGGCCTAGAGCTCCGAGTGTGCTCATGCATGTGTGTGCACAGGAGACCTTGAGAAACCTGGACTTATCAAGAAGCCATTTGAGTTACTCAGCTTCCTGCAGAAAAGGGGAGAAGCAGACTTTTGTAATTGTGGACAGTGAATAAACAGGAGGACGGTCTGCATAAAACAAAGGATTTACATGGGAGTTTATTCATTTTCTATTACTGCTGTAACAAATTACCACACAAAACCCACAAATTTATTATCTCACAACTATATATGTTAGAAGTCCTACATGGGTCTTACTGGGCTAAAATTAAGGCAATGGCAGGGCTACGGTCCTTTGGAGGCTCCAGTGTCTTTTCTAGTGTTTGGAGGCCACCTACACCCCTTGGCTCATGGCTCCCTTCCTCCTTCTTCAAAGCTACAATATTGCATCTCTCTGACCATTCTTCCATAATCATGCCTGGCTCTGACATCAACTGGGGAAGATTCTCCTCTTTTAAGGACCCATGCGATTAGATGGGACTTGACCAAATGATTCAGGATAACCTCCCCATCTTGAAGTCCATAACCTTAATTGCATCTGCAAAGTCCCGTTGGCCGTGTCTGGTAACATATCTAAAGGTTCTGGAGAACTAGGATGTGGACCTCTTTGGGAAACCATTGTTCTGCCTACCATACGAAGAGACCCCAGGAAAATACCCCTGAATAAGGATGACCACTCATTCTCACCCCCACCACCAAGCCCTGCACCGCCAGATAACACATTTTCTTACTAACTGAAAGCCTCTAACTCAACCCATGTCAATTGTTCTGAGGTAAGGTGGATAATGAAAGGCTCCGTGATTTTCCCAAGAAGATGAACACTATTCCTGAAGTGGAAACTAGATGATATGCACATACCACCTTATACTTAAAGGTTTCTTTATTCAAAATCTTATTTCTTTGCTTTAGATATATAGGAAGATAATAGTTAATATTTTTCCCCATGCTTCCCGTTTGCCAAGTGCCATTCAAAGCACAACTCTATAAGAGAGGTACTGCTATTATTGTGTTATAGATGAGTTAATCAAGATACAGAAGGATTAAGACACTTTCCTGAGGCCACACAG
>CM053501.1:16813890-16991762 GCA_028627145.1 Eidolon dupreanum
TTAAAGGTTTCTTTATTCAAAATCTTATTTCTTTGCTTTAGATATATAGGAAGATAATAGTTAATATTTTTCCCCATGCTTCCCGTTTGCCAAGTGCCATTCAAAGCACAACTCTATAAGAGAGGTACTGCTATTATTGTGTTATAGATGAGTTAATCAAGATACAGAAGGATTAAGACACTTTCCTGAGGCCACACAGCTAGCGATACAGCCTGTACTTAATTCAGGCTGTCTGGCTACAAAAGCCTACATCTGTAACCACCGCACTTGATTTCCTCATTCCAGTATCCTCAGAAATATAATCCATGAGTGAAAATCTCCCAAAGTCTACTATTCCTACTCTTGGGGTGATAAAAAACAGATCTCAAACTGATTCTACTTTGCTGGTGTTTCCTTCAGGGCCTTGATCATAAGCAAACTTTCTGTGTCCAACCTCATTACTAGCATGTGGATCTAGGGCTGTTCAGACAATAGAAGATGCCTAGTCTCAGCTGAGGGCTGAGTGCTCTACAGGATTTATTTGTTTCAAAGAGTGCAAAGTTTGCCTGGCCTCTCTCCCCTGAAATTTTCACCTTGTTGCATCAAAATAACTGAGGAAGGGTTTAGTGCAGAACAGGGAGGCACCCCTAATGTTAGCAGGCCCTAAAACTGAGAGGGGTAAAGTTGGGGTGGTGCTGGCACACGAGTGTTGAAGTTGGTGAGAAGTGAGAGTGCTGGCTCTTCCACTGACTAACTCCTCTCTGAGCTTCACTTTCCTCTCTGTGAAATGTGCTATTCATAGTGCTTAACTCCTTGAACTCTTGAGAGAAGTAAATGAGATCATGCTAATACCGTGGTGCGCACACATTCTTATGGGGACTTTGTGAGGATTAAATGAGCACAAACATGTGAAGAGCTTACATCAACTCTCTGACACCTGGTAAGGACCAGGTAAGTCTTACTCTTCTAGACTCTCCCTGGGTTAACTTCACTTTAAAGGCTTCATTTCTACTTCAAAAGTTCTATCTGCTGATTTTCTTCTGAGCTCTGGACTTAATATCTTCAGTGTTCGACAGGACTTTTTACTTGGAAGACATACAAGGTTTGGTCATACTCTGGGCCTTTGTGTATATTTGATACCTCTGCCTAAAAAACAGGCTATTAAGAAAGAAAAATAAAAGCCATTTACTAGGTTTGTGTGCTTTGTGTGTCAATCTCAAGTTAGGAAAGCTGCAGGGAGTTCAGTTAGAGACTTGGGCCAGGCCAGGTAAGAGTTTCAGCCCTTGACTGGCCCAGCTTTGTTGGCTTGGTTATCTTGTCCTGCATGATCCTTCTGGGCAGCCTTCTCCTGGGAGAGGGCCTCATTCCTGACTACTCAGTTTCCCATAGGGGATAAGTTGGGTGACTGCATACAGCCCCCAAGGGCTTAGGGTGGCCTCCCTTGGAGAACCTGGAGCTCAGCCATTTTATCATGGGGCCCTCAAAGGCACTAGCCTATCTTCCATGGAAGCTCATCACTGAAGCTTTGTTCTTGTGTGCTCCTCCTCGCACCCAGCTCAAACACCCCTGGCTTTGTGATGCCTCTCCACCTCATTAGTCATTTCCTTCTCTGCTCCATAGCATCTAAACACAATATATTGTGCTTATTGATGTCCAGAGCTGGTTCCCCAACTAGGCTGTCAGCTTGCCAGGCAAGGAGTGTATATTATTCACATTTATATCATTACCACCAAATGGGCCATCACTACGTTTGTTAGTGCATAATACATGAGCATCGCCTTTGTGGGGCTCACTCTCCTCAAGAGAGCACAGAGTACTCTCTCCACATGAATCAAGCCAGTGGGGCCTGGGGCAGCATTTTATTTAAAAAAAAAATAAATTGTTCTTAAAATAAAATTTTTATAATTTAAAAATAACATGTGTATTGAAAAATATTAATAAAATTTTGAATGTGTAAAGTTAAATGTTCGAAATTTCCCCCAGTTCTCTACCAATCTAGTACCCACAGGCAAACACCAGGAAAAATTTTTTAACAGCTTTATTGATATATAACTCAGATACCATACAATTCTTCCATTTAAAGTATATAATTCAGTGTTTTTTAGTATATTCGTAGGGATGTGAAACTCATGCAGGCCAGAACAAATTTCCCCGAGTAGGGGGAACTCAAGTCCTGCACTGAGAAAGAATTCTTTCTGAGTGCATGAAAGAATTCAAATGCCAGAGTTAGTCAAAAGGAGAGTTTATTAGAGAAGGGATAACGCTCCATAGACAGGTTGCCTAAGAGACTCAGAGGGACCGAGAGAGACAGAGACAGTGACAGAGTAGACAGGGAGAGACTGAGAGAAAGACACTGAGAAAGGACACTGAGTATTTGGGGAATTCAGTTTATATATAATTTTTAGTTTCTGTAAATTGCAGTTTAAATACTTTGTTTACCTATTTTCCTTTGATGATATGAACATATAGTATTAAAGGATAAGAATACGTAGCTTGAAAGGCCTAATGGCAATTCTTGGCCTTTGATCCATAGGTTCCCCATGGTTTTAGCCATAGGAAATGAATGATTTTATTTTGTGTAGGGCATCATTTAAAGACTCTATTTTCCTGTTTTCCCTTCAATGTGGGGAAATGGGTCGCTAGCAATCCCATGGGTAAGACCAGAAGTTACTCAAGTCTCAGGCAATATGTCTCTAGTCAATTAGCATGTCTACAGAAATGCTGGCTGGAATTAATGTACAGTAAAAGAGAGAAGCATTTCACCCTGTTACAGAATCACAGGCTGTCTGACTGTAAAATGTGCACCATTAACTGTTAATATTATGGAATAACGAAGCCCTTAGTAAGGGCCTTGCAAAGAGAATAAGTTTAGTAAATAACTGAAGTATAAAAAAGCAGAAAAAAAGAGCAATTGACTCATCATCTAAAGACACCTGCCACTATCAATATTTTGATACATTTCCCTCCAGTCTTTAGGAAATACTTCAGACGTACCAAAAAATCCTTAATAAACATCAATCTCCTACTCCTATTTTTTTAAAAAGGCATAAAATGTAGATTAGGTGGCTTTACCTCTCAAACCTTTAGGTATTTTTTCCCTGTGCATTATTTTCCCTTAGATTAGGGTCACACCACATCATTTTCTATCTTTAAAAATCTATATCGAGAGCATTTCCCCAATATACCAAATATGCCGCATGACTTCTCACGGCTGCATATTTTATTGTATGACTGAAAGAAAAACATCACAACACACCCATCTTTTTAAAGTGCCTGGTAATTCTCCTTCGATAAACTTCTAGAAAGGACTGTGCCTGATGTTAAGGCTCTTTTATGCGTACTTTTTTGGCCAAATAGCTCTCAAGGCAGAATGAAAACGGGGAGAAGAGAGTCTGAGACCTTTCCCTTCCCTTTTTAATACGTTTTATTGAATTATAACATACATACATGAAAGTGGACATAAATGTACAGCTCATTGAATTTTCGGAAACTTAACACACCACGTCCCCAACACCCAGATCACGCAACAGAACATTTCCGGAAGCCCAGATCCACCTCACTCCCTCACCGTCGCTACTCTCCAAAGGGTGGGATTTTAACGTCGCAAAGGACTACTTACACGATGATGTCTTTGGAACCTTAGTTTATTAATACTTTGGTATAAGCTAGACGACGAAAACATGAGCTAAGTTCTATCTGCAAACGCTTAAAAAGCTAAAGTCCGGCTGGGTGAACAACGGCCAGGCTTAATAGCGTGGGCGGCTCCCTCTCCTGCTGTCGCGCGGGGTCCGCCAGGCTCCCGACGTGCAGCGCGGCAATCCCGGCGTGCACCGCGGCGCCAGAGTCGATGACCCAGCGCTCGGCGCGGACGCCAGGAGTACGGTAGTGGCGGCGCAGCTTGTTTGTGTGTGTGTTTGTGTTAGCGGCCGGAGACGACTAGGCGGGTTCGCCATGGAAGTGTAAGCCGCGCAAGGCGTGTCCCTGTCTTTGGGCGGAGATTCACAGCTGGGGACGGCTAGGTTTGGGACCCGAGAGGCGCGGGCACTGGGCGTGTGGGGAGGAAGACGGGGAAGAAAGACTCTCGCTCTGCTCCACTGAACCTCCGCCCGCACTCCCCACCTGGTGCCTGGGATCGGGTCTGAGTATGTTTCAGTGTGTCTGCTTCCTTCATTCATTTACTAGCATTTCCTAGGTCTCTGTGGGGAGCCGTGCCTGGTATCCGAGCGGGGACTTACAAGGAATAAAGCCTTGAGTCCGCCCTGCAAGTACCAGGAGGAGAGATGGATAAACTTTGCCTGGCAGTGGGCTCGTGGGGAACCCTAACTCGGAAGAGGTGCTATCCAAGTTGATGTGGAGCAGTTAGCTCTGTGAAGACAGAGGCGGGTTTTTTCTGGGAAGAAGGTGTTTGTGCATGGATTGTGACCACCAAAACAATACACGTGTGTGTGTGTGTGTGTGTGTGTGTGTGTTTAGGAAGTAACAGCCGTTCGACAGTTTAACTGACTTCACCTGGTCTTTTCCATGTTTGTCCATTGTACTGCATTCCAATGGAAGTGTTTTTCATCTACTCTGCCTGTGGGTTTTTACATGGTTGACATTAATTCGTAGGCATATCTGTATTGTGTTATCTTTGGCACTGATTAATTATTTAATACATTTTTCTTTACGTTATTTTGCCACCTGTGTAATGATTATACTTACTAAAAAAGACCTAAAAAAAAAAAAACCCGCAATATGTCTATGTACCCAAAGTAAACGCTTCATGAAACAATACTTATTGTATGCCGTACACCCTGATTTTGTCTTGTCAAACCTCAAAAAGAGTCAGGAGGCTTTGGATAGAAATAAATGAATAAAAATATTTAAATAAAAAGATTTATTCAAGGGTTTTAGAGTTTACTATCTGGAAACAGGCAAAAATCAAGAAGTGTTCTGAAGAAGAAAGAAAAGTTGAGTAAAAGTCATATCCTTGAAAATAATCAGTCCTGCATTCTAGGTAGGCCCCTGGATTGGGTCAGGACAGCTATCAGATGTCAGGTGTCCTGGAGGATGGGTATCAGGAGGCCTGGTCCTGAGTCCTGTAGAGGGTAGTTAGAGGGTTATCTGCAAGTTGTTGTATGTCTGGGCATTAACGCTCAAAAAGCTGCTGTATATCCATGTATTGATACAGGACTGGAAAGTTCCAAAGTTTTATGTTCCCAGGCTAGTTAAGACAAGAAAAAGAATTGTTTCCTCATGCCTCAGTGTTTATAATGTTAATAATTTAGCAGCTTGGTTAAAATGACTCCTTTTACATTTTCCCTATTTTTACTCTTTTTTCAGTCTCATTTGTTAAAAATGAATGATGACTCACTAAATTGATGGGGTTTAATCTGCAACTGGAAATACATTCATTTTACTCTAGCTCAAGTCATCATTATAATTTTCCCCCTCTTTACTAGAGCATTTCCTGTCAGCATATCAACCTGCTTTAATTTATCCACATTCATGTCTACTTACTGCTGCATTTCTGTTTCCCGTCACAACAAAACAAAAGTATTATTTATCCCCTCATTTTCCCAGTCATTCAATTGGGCTTTCATCCTCACCAGTCTACGGAATGGGTCTGTGAAGATTATCTGAGCCCTCCATCTTGTGACATCCAAAGATTGATTTTTCTGGCCTTTCTTGGTCTCTTAGCAGCAATTAATCCAGAAACTCTAGAAACTTCCTTGGCTTTTTGACATGCTCTTCTGAATTTCTTCCTATAACAAGAGTACTCAGTCTCCTGGCTCTCCCTTTTTCCCTTTCTTGGCTTCTAAATGTAGAGGTATCTTAGGGCTCAGTACAGGGACTCTTTTTCTCCACGCTCTCTTCCATAGTCATTTTACCCATCAATATGCTGATGAGTCCCAAAAGTGTATTTCTAGCCTTTTTCTCCCATTTGTCAAGTTGCTTAGATGAAAAATCTAGCCCTCTTTCCTCACCCCTAAGTCCAGTCTATCAGCCAGTCCTATCCTCTACTTTCAGAATATATTTTGAATGCAGTTACTTTTCAACATCTTCACTGCCAATTTTCTACTGCACCATCTCTGGTTTGGATTAAGCAATAGCTTTTAGCTTTCGCTTCTGTCTCCTCGCTCCATTCTCTACACAGCTGCAAGAATGATCTTAAAATGTTAATTGGATCAATTAGTGGTCTCCCCTCACCCTTGTGTAAAATCCTTATTTGCCTTTCTGTTGTACTTAGAGGAAATCCATATTCCTTATTAGGACCTTTAAGATCCTGTTATAACCTCACCTACTTACCAACCATATCTCTTGCCACTGTCCTCACCCCCCAAACACACACTTTCCACTGGCAATCAAATAGTTTTTGTAACCTTCCAAGCCCTTTTCTACCTCAGGACCTTTGCATTGCTGTTTTCTTTGCCTGGTATATATTTTTCCCTTGTACTTCTCTCTTGTCCTTTTGATAGGTCAGGTTGAGTGTCCCTTTTCAATGCTGCTTTTCCTTTTTATTCAATCCAAAATAATTTTCATGTTTGTCTTTCATAGCACCTTGGTTTCCTTTTCCCTTAAAGAGTTTTATAATAATAGATGTATGTGATTTGGGAATGGAAGGGGTCCCTGAAATGGGAAGGTCTGGAGGCCTAACTTTTAGTTCCTGCCTGGCCTCTAACAGGAGGTGTGACCTCTGGCAGTGTGATCTTAAGAATCTTCTGTTGAACCCTGAGTCTCTGAAGGGACAAACATACTGTATTTCTGTCAGGTACTCCTAGGACCTGGAGTGGGAAGGCATGAATGGACAACTCCCATGAATTATTATTTTTTTGTTCAGTCACTGGCTAAATACCTGCTGAGTAAATAATATATAATAGACATGCAGTAGAATTTTTTTCAAGGTGAGGAATATTTATGCTTCATTTGGTTGAATAACAGAATTAAAAAAAATTTTTTTTGGCCATCATTTGGAAACTTCCTCAAGTAAAAGGATACAAAATTTTCAAAGCAAAATTAAGTGTTTATATACTGTATATAAGGTGTTTGCTCTTTGTTCAACTTTGTCTAAAGCCTTGGGATTATTTATATACCTGGAAAGCTTTGTATTCACTCTTTTATTCTTGAACTTAGTATACATAGTTAGGAAAATGTATTCTACTTACCTTTATACCATCTTTTTGAGATAGTGTCAGAATTTCCTTCATTTTATAGCTAGAAATGGTGAGGTTTAAAGAAGTTAGCTTATAGGTCCTATAACAATTCAGTAATAGAATTGGAAAGAGGATACTTCTTGTCTGCCAAGAGAATGCTACAGTTTAATTGTTCGCTGACTTGGACAGTTGCCTAGTTTTCTTGCACCACAGTTTAGTTTTTTATAACATGATTTGAATCGATAACATAGGTCGAACATAGAATTTGAGCAATTCCATTTGTCACTGCTTTCGTAAGAGTTGACCGTGACAGTTAATAGGCACTGTTCAAATGGGCCTTTTGTGTATGTGTGTATTTCTAAGGAGAGCCTGCCAATAGATCATTTTGTTCTGTTTTTCAGAATTAGGTTTTACAAAGTAGTTGCTGGCATCCATTAAACTGACCTAGCAAGTTAAGCAAATTTTACAGGTTAAATTTCAAACAGCAAGTCAACTTCAGTCAATTAATTGAGAAAATTAAGTGCGTGCCTATAAGTATAGATTTAGACAATTTTTAAAATGCACTTGGAATATTTATTTTAAACATCTGTAAATAAAATTAGTAATATTCTAAGTCTTATAAGAGTATATGAAATTTTGTGTAGGTTGGCACTTTCTAGAAGTCTCAGTGTTTCTGAATATATTACATAATACCACAGCATTAGCTACAGAGTAGACAATTCCTGCTCAGTAGGAATCAACAACTTGTAAATATAGTTGACAGATGTATTAATTGACAGATTCTAGTTACCCTAAAAAGTATAGGAGGAAAATGCATTTTATGTCAATTGTAGATTATCCTAATTTTTTTTAACTTTATGGAATGTTTTAGTTTTACATTTCCACTTTTCTCAATATGTTAGCTTGAAAAATTTCAAACCCATAGAATAGTTGCAAAAAGAGCACCACAGTTACCTTTATACCCTTTACCTAGAATCTGCATTTGTTAACATTTTAACATAGTACCTTGACTCACATGTGCATGCTTTCTCTTTCTACACACACACAGCCAACCATTTGAGAGTTGTAGATGTGTCATTTTACCCAGTCATATAGAGGCATTCTCTTATGTAACTACAATATCATTATCATACCTGGGGAATTTAATACTGATATAACCACTGTTATTAAAATACAACCTATATTCACATTTGTCCAGTTGTCCCAAAAATGTCATTTAGCTGGAATTTTTTTGATGTTGTTACCAATTCAGGAACCAGTAAAGTGGTTTATTAAAATAAACACGAGAGTTTCCCTTCTTTGGATATTGACTCTCGAAAAGGCAGATGATGTCCTTTGGATTCTTGATTTAGCAATGTTGACTTGGGCAATGAGGCAATAACTTGGAAGACCCAGGGGCAGATCTCCCAGGACATGGAATATTCTGCATGACAGGAGGGGCCAGTGTTTGGAAATGAAGTTGTAATAGTGGCACCTGGGTTGGATCCATTAGCCTTGAGGAAAAATGACATTTGTATTTTTCTCCCAGTCTGTTCCCAGGCAGGGATGTCTTAGTTGCTTTGTATTTTAGGGCACACAGGGAGATGTAACTCAGTTTCAAGCAAAGATAGGAGGAAGCCTTGTGGGCTGACTTCCTGATTAAGTAGGCAAAGATGACATGTGGTTTGATTTGTCATTTTCAATTTTAAATTAACCATGTTACATAAACTAATTATGCATTGTGCTTCCTGTGGTAGGTTCCTTTTAAATGTGATATTCTTTGTGACTTGAGTACAGTTGTCATTTGGGCAAAGCAGCACTTTTGTGAAAACCCAGCTATTTGTTGAATGCCTAGTAAGCTTCACATGCTGATTTCATTACAGTGCTGACATCACTGTGGTGATGACCTAAGGCTTAGGTCATATCTTTGTGTTTACCACCTACTAGTTTTCTTTATTTGTTGACTGGGGAAATCACCCATCTATTTGACCCATATTTTTGAAATTTTGTATCATCTTCATCATAAAGCCTTACTCCTGGTTTAAGAACATATATAGTA
Organism: Eidolon dupreanum; assembly: GCA_028627145.1. Lineage (NCBI taxonomy): Eukaryota > Metazoa > Chordata > Mammalia > Chiroptera > Pteropodidae > Eidolon > Eidolon dupreanum. Next base: position 16,823,041 of record CM053501.1, read on the forward strand.
AGTAGTCTTTATTGCACATATGTCAAGTGCAAACTCCTTCCTGAATTTTTAGGATTCAACATTACCAATTTCCATTTGTCCACTCCAATCTTATTTTTCACAGTTCCATAGTTTTCTTTCATTTCAGTTAGGCTTCTTACTGTGTGACCTTAAGCAAGTTTTTAAATCTTTGAACCTGTTTCATTATCAATAATGAAATCATAATAGCTCCTACCTTACAGGGTTTTTAATGGGAATTAAGTGAGGTGATATCTTTTTTAAATTAAATAATTGGGGTGACATTAATTAATAAAATCATAGGTTTCAAGTGTACAGTTCAATAATACATCATATGTATATTGCATTGTATATTCACCAAAGTGAAATTTCCTTTCATCACCATAAATTTGACCCTCTTTACCCCTCTCTAACTCTCCCCGACCCTCTCAATATCTTTTAAAAATAATAGCCTGCATTTAGAGACATCTTAATAAGTACCAAGAACTATGCTACACTTTTAAAATTTTTGTCTCTTTTCATCCTTATAATGGCTTTATAAGGTAGGAGGAAGTTGTGGCGGTAATAGCACAGGTAGTGGTAACAGGTGACATTTATTGGGTACTTACTGTGTTACAGGTACTTTACATGCTTCAATTTAATTCTGTAAACAGTCTTAGGAGGTTGGTACTATAATTGCTATTTTATAGATGAGGAAATTTAAGCATAGAGAGTTTAGATAACTGGCCCAAATTCACATAGCTAATTGTATGGTGGAGCTGGGTTTAGCCTCCAGGGTATACTTCAGGGTACTAGTTTATCTTCATTTTTTGTTTTAAATTGGGAAGTTTAGAGGGGCTAATTCACTCACTAAAACTCATGAACCTTATAAGTAGCAGAACTGGAATATGAACCTAGGTTTGTTAAATTTCAAAACTCTTCATTATTATACTGTACTGCCTTCAGACTATTAAAAACAATACTTTCTAATATGATATTGTGGAACGGATCAATTATAATGAAAGTCAAATTGCTGTGCTCATTTATTAATGAAAGATGATATTTTGCCTTGATCAACTGTTACACGAGGTGCCAGGCTTTAGACCACTGCTTGACACATGAACTGTACCTGTTGAACTGATACAGAAGATGAAGATCAGTAGTTTTGTGGATATCTGGCAGGATTTCTGACATTACTGGAATTTCCAGGGTTGATGTTACTGTTAAGGATCTCATTTCTGATGATTCAGCAGGACTTGGCTGCCCTAGATACCAGTAGCTAGCTGATGGAAGGCAGATAGTACTGGGGAAAGGTCATGGCTATGAGATGAGACAGTACTTTGTTTTTCCAGTTAATTCTAGTACCCTCACACTGTTTCTTGATCCCCCACCCGCCCCGGCTCTGATGTTCTTCCTGTAACTAACTTCTCTCAGATGTTTGACTTCTCTTCTGCCTGCATAGACTAGGGATAAGTATTTTAATCTCTTGTGTGGTGATGGTTGTATGATATATTATGGCTGTAAAAAGGAAAGTATGCTCTGAAATTGTCCATTACCAGCTAAACCAGTAGGACTTGGGACATTTCTCTTAAAGGTTGTAGTCCCTAAATTCCTGAACTGGACTACTGAATTTTGACAGAGGAATGATTTTACAGATGTTTAATTCACACAAAGGGATATGAACCCGGACTATGATGATTTGCTTTTCTTTTGCAGGAAGGATGCCAATTCTGCGCTGCTCAGTAACTATGAGGTAAATAGCTTTGAAGTGGACTTTGTATTTTCCTCTCTAATAGTTTACTTTTTGCTTCTGGTTATTGAATTAGTTGTGGTTAGAAATGACTGAATTCATTTGAATTTTCCACTTTAAAATAGAACAGATGGCACCATCTGGGGGACCTTAGAATAGTCTAAGGTTAGTAAATTATACACAGTAATTCAGGGAAACTGGGAAGACTTTAGTGTACAATAGGTAACCTTTTCCCAAATCCAAAAATTTTAGATCTTCATTTGGGATGCCTTCATGGGATGAAAGCATCTATTTTGGAACTGTTTCTCTCTGTAAAACTTTCTGTTAAAATATGTGTGCCTTTTCATAATTACCACTCTTTACCTATAAAATGCTTTTATATAACATTTTGATTCTCATAATAATCTAAACATTAAAACCTTCATTTTGAAAGTGAGAGCTCAGTTAACTCACCATTATGAATAATTTAGTAGGAACTAACAGATTTGGAATTTTGGGGCTTTAGGGTTTGGTTCCTAGGGAAAGGGAGGAATGAGGTTGGTAAGAGGGGAGCTATAACTTGATTTTTGCCTGCTTTCTATTTTGCCTGGATCTTATTTGATACTAGCAAAACCATTGAATAGCTTAATTCCAGGTAGAAAAAAATCATTCATACATTCTTTGTCAATTTTTCATATTCCAGAGTCTAAACTTATAGACTCTTAGGAGATTTGGGTCACCACTGTGTGACATAATATAGTAGAATTAACACAGTTGGCCGTATTTCACTCTTTTTAAAGGTTAATCTTAAATCGTTGCTGCTCATAACAGAAAGAATTGGTTGTTGGTCAAGTCATTGGCTTTTAGGAACTTCCTTGGCCAGTTTGGACTCTGCTAGGTGTTGCTAGGTGTCGAGGTGTTTTATACATTGGGGAAACATTGATTGCATTAATTGTGTCTCATGCCACTCTTTCTGAATATAATGGCCAGGGGAAGGGTTGCATAATATCTAGAAATGGTCTATGAACCTATACTTCCCGCAGTTCTCTGGTATAATCTCCAAAACAGGAAAGAGATCTACTCCCTATACCCTCCTTAACATTAATACACACATATTTCTCCCTTGTGGGAAAAGTATACTTCTAAATTACTATAGCATTTTTTCCTTGCCTCCTCTTTTTATTTTTTGGTAGACTATATTTTAGCACTTATCTCATAGTTTCTCTTTCCCCAAAATAAATTATACTAGATTTTTATATTAAGTAGAATCCGTTTTTTAAAAATGTTATTTATTTTAGGAAAATTTACTTCTAAATATTCAAAATATTTGTGATCAGAGGAAATCAGAGATAGTGTATGTCGGTAGGAAACATTTGAAATATTTTAAATAATGAATTTGAATTATTTTACTTAAAAGAGCATTTAAAAAATGTTACATACTTCTTGGATTTATATTTATATTTGGGGAGAGGGTTTGTGGGAAGAAAAGAGGTACTGTCTTATTCTTCAAAATCATTGACCTTGGAATAGCTATATTCTCAAATTCTTTATAAAAATCTTTTATATATTCTTCCTAGGTGTTCCAGTTACTGATGGATCTGAAAGAGCAGCGTAAAGAAAGTGGAAAGAATAAACACAGTTCTGGGCAACAGAACTTGAATACGATCACCTATGAAGTAAGCCTAGGCTTCTGGAGGGGCTGTTTGTACTGCCATTGTGTGTGTGTGTGGGGAGGGGTGGTTCTGCAGATGACTGGTCACCAAATCAAGATTACCTATTACTTGATTTGAATAGTTTTACTGTAACCTAGTTTTTATTCTGTTTATAAAAGTGGAAAGAGTTTAGCTATTTGCAAGGAGTAGCCAACTACAAAATTAGGGGGAATAGTCTGTAACCCTGCCCTCACTTCTAAGACCAATTTCAAGTGAGGAATCCCACGACCAGTCTCAGATTCAATAATTCACTAGATGTACTCATAGAACTCACTGAAAGCTATCATATTCACAGTTACTGTTTATTACAGGGAAAGGATACAGATTAAAAGTGGTCAAGAGAAGAAGCAAATAGGACAGATTCTAGGAGAAATATCAAATGCAGAGCTTCCATTATTCTCTTAATGTGGAGTCAGGACACATTTCTCTTGTCATGTGTGTGACAACATGTACAGAGTATTGCCAACCAGGGAAGCCCAGCTGAGCTCCAGGGTCTAGAAACTTTGTTGGGGCTCTGTTACACAAGTGTAACTGAATGATTAATTGCCCATTTGGTTCATCTCAGCCTCTAGGCCTAGTGAAACTGCATGACTGAAAATCCTTACCCTAAGTCACATCGTTAATTTCAGACTGTTCAATATGATCTAAGGCCCCAGACAAAGATGCTCCTATTAAATATAACATTCCAAGAGTGGAGATTACCTCCCAGAAGCCAATGGCAAAGGCCAGACCTTCTCTTTGGGCAAAGCCAAATTCTTTATTACACAGAAAATAATACTTTTTATTGTAGAAAACTTAGAACATACCAAAAGGCATAAAGAAGAAAGCAAAAGTAATTCATAATCTTAATATCTAGTGGACATTTTACTGTGTTCTTTCCCAACCTATGCTTTGTCCTTAAAAAAGTGTAAGTCGTCATATTTTTTTTATAGGTGATGTTTGATTTTCTATCTGTCATTTTAATTTGTTTTCTTGCTATTTCCTTGCAATTCTGATTTTTGTCTCTATGGTAAAGATTTGGTTTTAATTTCTTTAGCTTTTCAAATAATTGTTAATCTTGAATTGTTGTTTTAATTCTTTTTGAAGAAGGGGTTTAATACTTTTGTCACCATTACTCCCCATGTAATTTTGTTCATTTAATCATGTATTTAAAACCCTATCATTCATTTATTCATTCATGTTCTTTGATATTATATAATTAATCTTTTTCAAAGAAGAAAAACATTTGTTGGTAATTAGTTTTATAAACAAAATTTAAAACTATCAAGTACTTTTAACTATACCATCAGTTTAAACTCATTGTCACTCAAATTTTTTTTAAAAATAAATTTATTTATTTTAATTAGTTTCAGGTATACAGTACATTGGTTAGACATCTATATAGTTCACAAAATGATCCCCCCAATTGCTCCTTTCCTCCCCTGGCCCTCCACCTAGCCATCATATTAATGCTAACTGCATTCCCTATGCCGTGCTTCTGGGGACCATCTATCAACTACTAATTTGTACTTCTTTAACCCTTCACCCCATTCTCTCAGACCCCTAGTCTCCCCTTGCCTCTGTCCATCACCGTATTGTCCACTATATTTGTGAGTCTGTTTTTGATTAGTTTGTTCTTTTTGTTCCTTAGATTCTGCATATAAGTGAAATCATATGGTATTGATCTTTCTTTGTCTGACTTATTTCACTCAGCATAATAACCTCTAGGTCCATCCATGTAATTGCAAAGGGTAGGATTTCATTTTTATTTTAATGGCTAAGTAATATTCCATTGTGTATATGAACCATAATTTCTTTATTGAATTGTCTGTTGATGGGCATTTAGGTTTAGGTTGCTTCCATATCTTGGCTGTTGTACATTGTGCTGCCATGAATATTGGGGTACATAGGTCTTCACGAATTATTGTTTTGGTTTTCTTTGGATAAATACCTAGAAGTGCAATTTTGGGTCAAAAATAAGATCAGTTTTTAATTTTTTGAGAAACCTCTATACTGTTTTCCGAAGTGGCTGTACCAATTTGCAATCCCACCAACAATGTATGAGGGTTCCCTTTTCTCCATATCCTCGCCAGCACTTGTTTTTTGATTTATTGATGATAGTCATTCTCACAGGTGCGGGGTGATACCACGTTGTGGTTTTAATTTGCATTTCTCTGATGGTTAGCAACCTTGAACATCTTTTCATATGTCTATTAGTCATCTGTATTTCCTCTTTGCAGAAGCATCTGTTCAAGTCTTCTGTCCATTTGTTAATTGGATTGTTTGTTTTTTGTTGTTGAGATGTAACTACTTAAATTCTTGCTTTTAATTCATGGTGCCTAAGGAAAGTTATTGTGGCGCTAAATGTTTTGAGACTTTTATACCTAAGACTATATTTCTGGTGTTCTTAATGTGAATGACTGCTTATCTGAATATAGAATTCTTGGGTTGAACTTTTATTCTGTACATATTACTCGGTCTGTTAGTATTTATTGTTATGGAGGAGTGTGAGACCAACCTGATATTTGCACTTTTGAGAGACTCTTCACTTAGATGCCGAGGTTACTGTGTTTTTCCTTATGTTTAAAATTCCTCTCAAATTATGTCTTTAAAAAAAAAAAATGACATAGCTTTAGTTTTCTTTGGTCAGAAAAAGCTGGTTGAAATTTCTGTTGTATTTCAAAAAGCCTTGAGAAATATATCATCTATGGGCTTTTGAATCCCCCTCCCCCCAAAAAAACAAATAAAAACTTTTGTTTTGAAATATTTTATTCTTACAGAAGAGTTATAAAGATAGTGCTGAGAGTTCCCAAGTACCCTTCTTCTTGTTTTTGCTGTATAAATCTTACGTAAGCATGGTACAGTTATTAAAATAAATTGACATTGGTACATATTATTAAACTAAAGATTTTATTTGAAATTTCCCAGTTTTTTCACCAATGCCCATTTTTTTTTTTTTTTTTTTTTTGTTCAAGTATCCAACCCAGGACATCATTTTGTATTTAGTTAACATGTTTCCTAAATATCTTCCAGTCTTTCCTTATCTTCCATAACCTTGACACTTCTGAAGAGTACTGGTCAGGCATTTTTTTAGAATGTCCCTTAATTTCAGTATGTCTGATATTTTCTCATGACTAGACTGAAGTTGTGGCTTTTGGGGAAGGATACGACAGAAGCGATGTGCTTTTCTCATTGCATGTTACAGGGTACATGATATCAGTGTTTTATTACTGATCCCGTTAACTTTCATCACTTGGTTAAGGTGCATTCTGCCAAGTTTTTCCACTACAAAGTTGCTGTTTTTCTGTTTCCATATTCTATTAGAAAGGAGTCACCAAATCCAACTCATAGTCAAAGGAAAGATTAGGCTTCACCTCTTGAAGGGAGGGATATCAAAGAATTTGAGGACTCATGTTAAAACCACCACAGTAATAAGTATTTTGGGGAAGAGGCTTTGAGGCTGTGGAAATACCCCACTTCTCCTTAAGCTTTTGCCCATTAATTCTAGCATTCATTAGTGAGTCTTTTCGTGCACTAATTATTACTATGGTGGGACTGCCTTATGGTGATTTTTCCCTCATTTCTGTATTTAATAATTAGAATTCTTCTGTAAGATTGATTATTTCTTATTCATTTATTTTTTCAGTCATTTATAGTTATATGATTTCATGGCTATTTATTCTTTGGTTTCCCTGAATTTAAAAAATTGTCTGAAATATGACAATACAGCTGTCAGATTAAGTTTTTTTTTTTTTTTTTTTTTTTTTAGGATCAGAAGTTGTCTTCTAAAATTTCATTAATTCTTCCTGTTCTAGCTACTGCCTTTTTTTTAATCTTTATTGAAATGTAATAGACAATTAGTTGCTTGTATTTATTGTACAATTTGAGTTTTTTTCCAATTATAATTGGTATACATTAATATACATAGAAACAATAATAGTTTCAGTTGTATAGCATAGTGATCAGGGATCCACATAACTCCCAAATTGATCACCCCACTAAATCTAGTACCCCTTTTCCTCCTTACAGATTTATTCAACATTATTAACCGTCTTCCCCATGCTACTCTCCATTTCCATGTTTATTCTGCAACTGTCCATTTGTACCTCTTAATCCCCTTACCTCTTTTTTTGTCGCCCCCAACTCTCCTCCCATCTAGTATCCCTCAAAATATTCTCTGTATCTATGTTTATTTCTGCTTTTGTTGTTGTTGATTTTGTTCTTTAGATTCCACATGTACCTGAAATCATACAATATTTGTCTTTCTGTATCTGACCCATTTCATTCAGCTCAATACCCTCTAGGTCCATCAAGGCAATATCTTTTTCTATCCCCTTTCTTTTAGTCTGTGTGTGTCTTTTAATCTGAAATGAGTCTCTCGTAGGCATCATATGTACGGGTCTTGTTTTCTTATCCATTCAGCCACTCTTATCTTTTGGTTGGTACACTTAATTCTTTTCCACTTGAGGTAGTTGTTGATAGATATGTAGTTATTACCATTCTTTATTCTTGTTTTTGATACATGTTTTTTTTTTTCTTGAAGAAGTCCCTTCATTTCCTGTAATACTGGCTTGATGTTGATACATTCCTTTAGCTTATTTTTGTCTGGGAAGCTCTTTATTTGTCCTTCAACTCTAAATGATAGCTTTGCTGGATAAAGAATTCTTGGTTGTAGATCCTGGATTTTCATCACATCGAATATTTTGTGCCAAGGCCTTCTGTCCTGCATCGTTTCTTTTGAGAAATCAGCTGCCAGTCTTATGTGTGCTCCCTTGTAGGTAACTGACTGCTTTTCTCTTGCTGCTTTTATTATTATTTTTTTTATTATTTTTATTATTATTTTTTCTCTTGCTGCTTTTAAGATTTTCCCTTTGTATTTAACCTTTGGCATTTTAATTATGATGTGTCATGGTGTGGGCCTCTTTGGGTTCCTGGTTTTGGAGACTTTTCTGAGCTTCCTGGGGTTTTATGTTCATTTCCTTCACCAGGTTAGGGAAGTTTTCCATCCTTAATTCTTCAAATAGCTCTTAAGCATCTTATTTTCCTTCAGGTACCCCAATGATGAGGATAGTTTTACCTTTAATAACGTCCTGTAGGCTCTTTAAATTATTATAGTCTTGGCTTCTTCTTGCCATTCTGGTTGAGTGTCCTTGGCTTTCCTATCCTCTATATGGGTCATTTGATCCTCATCTTTTTCACTCTGGTTATTCCATTTAATATAATTCTCATCTCAGATAATGTGTTCTTTATTTCTTACTGGTTCTCTTTTATAATTTCCATTTCCATTAACGTTTTTTATTTCTTTGTCAAAATTCTCACTGAATTCATCTACACTTCCCCTGAGTTCATTGAGCATCTTTATAACCAGTGTTTTGAACTCTGCATCTGTTAGATTACTTGATTCCATTATATCTGTATCTCTGTTCTGTTCTCTCATATGGTTCTGCTTCTTTGTCTTCCCATTTTGGCTGCCTTTCTGTGTCTGTTTGTATGTACTAAGCAGAGCTCCTAAGTCTCTCGGTCTTACTAATGTGAATTTGTGTAGTGGGTGTCCAGTGACACGGTCCTGAGAGAGGTTCAGCTTCAGGTCAAATTTAGCCCCAGCCTGTGCCTCTCCAGGGCCACCTGTTAAAATTCAGCAAGCAATCCACAGGTGCTGTACTTATAGTTACCTCAAAAGGCCATGCCAGAAACTGAGGCCAGCTGCCACCAATGTGAGTCTAGATGAGGATACACCTGGATGTGGCTTGGGTGGGGCTGTGAGTTGTGAGAGGCAGAGTTTCAGGGAATCTTCTAGGCCGAGTGACCTGTTACCTAGTTTGATGACGTCTTCACTATGGTGGCGCTGAGTCTCCGCACTGGGAGCCGGGAGGGCTCACCAGGGAACCGTAGATACCACCGGCATTTTTGTACTGAGCGAGTCTCACCTTGGTCCTCACTCTGACGACTCAGTGTCCCCCTGTAAGTCCCTGGTGCCCCTTGGGCATGGTGCTTAGAGCGAGCAGGTTCATCACCGCGAAAGTCTGCTCATGGATCTGGCCACTTTAAAAGGTGTCTGCAGCTGCCAGCTGTTGCTGCCTCAGCCTCTGTCCCATTTAGCTGATCGGGACCAGGCAGCCTTGTCATACCTGCCCTGTCCTACTTTCTGCCGTTGCAAGGTGATTTCTTAGATTTCTCTTTAGTTGTATGGCTTCTTCATCTAGATTGTAGGTGATTTTTCCTTGCTGTTTGCTCCTTTTTTCTGTCACATCTTGATTTGGTCTCCAGAGGGATGAACAGAGCCTTTATCATTTATGCCATTTTTTCCCCCACTGGTTTTGTTTTTGAGGAATTCCTATTTTATGAAGATTGACTCACCTGAAGGCATTTGTCATATAGAAGATTTTTTAAACAAAATTTTAGGATACTGAATTATAGCCACTGCCTTCCATTTTCCTCATCCGGGTTCTTGGTCTTATGCTTGCTTCGTCCTTTTTTTTAGACATTAAAATACATATCGAAAACACCATGCAGGCACCAGAGTCCTGAGATTATCAGAGAATTTCTCACAGCAATGAAAAGCCACAAGTTGACCAAGTAAGTAAAAATTATTTTAAGTAGGAAGAGTGATACATAATGAAAATAACTTAAAAAAAGCCATCCTTAGCAACTTTATATTTAGTTGAGTTTTTAATTGTAATTAACACTCAGTGTGCTCTTTTAAAGTAGTATTATAGTATCGTAGATGAGACAGCTGAAACTTAGATATAGAGATTCTTCTAGAGCCAGGAACAGAACCTAGTGGGATTTTTTAATTTCAAAATCTTCTTGAGTCCTGGTTCTGTGACCTGTCCCATCACCCCTTCCCAGCATTCAGACCAAATTGATTGAAAAATGGGGTTCACAAATTAAACTTCTTTTTAAAAGTTGATTAATTTGTGTTTGCTTAGGGCAAAAATGGCTTGATAATGTTCTTTCTACTGTTCTAGTGCCTAATTATTATTCTTGGTGATTTTCTTGAATAAAGTATGTAGGAATTAAAAACATCATTCAAAATTAGATCAGAAGTTTACATGAGAAGAAAACTACCTCTAGTCTTTTAAAGTTGACAAATCCCCAAAACTTTTGTTATTTCATTTAGGATAATCAATAATTTTCTTTTGGAAGAACCATTTAGTGTTATTTTTCAGACACACAGTTGTACCCTATCAGTGAAGTAAGTGCACTTCTCTCCTTGCCTCTCTTCTCCAAATGAACTCTGAAGACAAACATCTTTCAGATATGCATACATGTGCGTGTGTGTGGTTTGTTTTATTTTTAATTGTGGTAAAATATACAGAACATAAAATTGATCATTTTAATATTTTTTAAGTATACAGTTTATTAGTGTTAAATATATTTACATTGTTGTACAACCAATAGCCAGAACTTTTTAAACTTGCAAAACTAAAACTCTGTACCAATTAGACAACTCTCCATTGCCCCTCACCCAGCCCCTGACAACTACCGTTCTATTTTCTGTTTCTGTGAATTGGGCTACTCTAGGTACCTCATGTAAGTGGAATCATACAGTATTTGTATTTTAAAAAATATCCAAATATTTAATATATATGTGTATATATTTTAACCATTTTTACGTGTGCAATTCAGTGGCATTAGGTACATTCACATTGTACAACCATCGCTGCCATCCATCCAATAGAGTAGTTTGAACAGTGACTTCCCATACTCCCCTCCCCACCCTCTAACCCTTGGCAGCCACCAGTCTGCTTTCCGTCTCATGAATTTGACTATAATCACCTCCTATGAGGGACTCATATTATAGTATTTGTCCTTTTGTGACTGGTTTATTTCATTTAGCATAATGTTTTCAATTTTCATCTATGTTGTAGCATGTGTCAGATATCCCTTCCTTTTGAATATTGCACAGTATTCCATTTTATGTTTTTATATTTTATTTATTCATTGATGTATACTTGGGTTGCTTTCATCTTTTGGCCTTGTGAATAATGATGCTGCTGTGAACATGAGTGTATAGATATCTCTTTGAGATCCAGCATTCAGTTCTTTTAAATATATACCCAGAAGTCAAATTTGTTGGATCATACAATAATTCTTTTATTAATTTTTTGAGGAACTGTCGTACTGCTTTTCGTAGTGGTTGTACCATAAGTTTATTTTCTATGTGTCAACATTCTTATTAATACAGACTTTAGTCTGAAATAGTCTAACCCCAGTTGTGTTGATTATTTCTGTTTGGAATTGGTCAACCAAAGAAAAAATTTAAATTAATTTTGAATATATTTTGAATATATACAATCAGACATATTCATTTAATGGTATCTTATTTGTTTATGATCTCAAAAGGGTTTCTTCTTCCAAAATAAAGGTTCTGAGATAAATTTTAAGATTCTTTTGAATGAAAAACACATCTAAAACAGTGAGCTTAAAAATAATGCAGCACATTGTTAGGCATACTTAGAAGACAGGAAAGAATGTCCACTGAAAAGAAAATTTGAAACATGACCATAAACCTTTATGGAAAATTACAACAAACTCTTTATTCATTTACTTTTAGCTATTTCATATATATCAGAAGAGAAATTGGCCAGTTTGTGATGAAACTTAGAAAAATTTCTTTTTCAATAAAGCAGACTTCTAAATTTTTCTCTTTGGCTTCTTTTTCTAATCCTCCTTCACTGTTCTGAAGCAATAATTAGTTCTTCCAGAATTTTGGTTAGGTGGATGGCTTCCAAACTAATTGGACTCTCCAGGTAGGTATTTCCTACACAGGGTTTTCCGATCACTGGATCTACGACTTCTCCAACTTTGAAAAAGATCTCAGCCTGCTCATGTTTCACATGCTTCCTTTGTGGAATAGGTAAAGTTTAAGAAGCACAATATCCCTTACTGTGCACTGCTGAAGAGCATTGTGAGCAAAGTAGGTTTCTTTATTTATTAAAATATTTTAATAAATAGGGATCCAGAACAAACCCTGTCATTCTCACTTTAGTAGTTTTTTGCATTGCTTTCCCAATCACCTTCCTCACAATCCACTTGGCATGGACAGATGCATGCACTATTGACATTTCAGGTGATTTTGGTTACCTCCTGGCTCCACTGTCCTGTCCTGACACACGATGCCACTTCTGAGGTGTTTTTTTTGTTTGTTTTTGTTTTTTTGATAAGCATCTTAATGGGTATGAAGTGGTATTTCCTTGTGGTTTTGTTTTTCATTTCCTTAATGATTGGTAATGTCAAGTATCTTTTCATATGTTGAGCATCTTTTTATGTGCTTAATGGCCATTTATAACCTTATTTGAAGAAATGTTCATTCAAAGTCCTTTGCCCATGTTTGATTTGGGTTGTTTCTTTTTTCTTGTTGAGTTTTAAGAGTCTTCTCTGTATTCTGGGCCTTAATCCCTTATCAGATATGTAATTTGCAAATATTTTCTCCCATTTTGTGGGTTGCCTTTTTACTCTGTTGCTAGTGCCCTTTGAGGCACAAATGTTTCTAATTTTGAAGTCTATTTTGTCTATTTTTCCTTTGTTTCCTGTGCCTTTGGTGTCATAGCCAATAAATCATTGTCTAATCCAATGTTATCAAGATTTCCCATGTTTTCTTCTGAGAGTTGTACACTTTTATCTCTTATGTTTAGGCGTTAGATTTATTTTGAATTAATCTTTGTAGTGTAAGATAAGGATCCACCTTCATTCTTTTGAATGTGGGTATCCATTTTTCCCAGCACCATTTGTTGAAAATATTATCCTTACACACTGAATGGTCTTGACACCTTTGTTGAAATCATTGACCATATATGCAAGGGTTTATTTCTGGGCTCTTTATCCCATTGGTTTATATGCTTATCTTTATACCAGTACTACATTGTTTTGATTATTGTAGCTTTGTACTAAGTCTTTAAATGAGGAAGTGTAAGATATCCAACTTTACTCTTTGGCTGTTTAGGATCCCTTGGGATTCTACATGAATTTTAGGATGGATTTTTCTATTTTTGCAAAAAACGCTATGGAGATTTTGATAGGAATTGCACTGAATCTGTATATTGCTTTGGATAGTATTGACACCTTAACAATATTAGGTCTTCCAGTCCATGAATATGGGGTGTCTTTCCATTTATTTGTGTCTTTGCCTGGGCATTGAGAAGGAGCTTTTTCTTCTGGGGAAAAGAATAGAGCTACTTTATTCCAGTAACCACACAAGGGAATTTTTCAGTCTAGAAATTTTAGAGTCAGTTTTGGACTCATAAATATTTCTTTTAAAATGATTTATCATGGCATTAATATACAAGCAATTCATATGTATTGCAGAACAGTTCCATCACCTGCAGAAATTATCTGTCCTTTTGTAATTAATCCCTTCTTCTATGCCTACTGCCCAGTAAACAATCTATTTTCTTTTGCTATAGTTTTGCCATTTCTAGAAAGTCGTGTAAATGGAACCATACAGTATGTAGACTTTTGAGTATGGCTTCTTACACTTAGTGTAATGCATTTATTCATGTCGTTGTATGTATCCTTCCTTAGTTGATTCCTTTTTGTTGCTGAGTAGTGTTCCATTGTATGAAATGAACGTTCTGCAGTTTATTCACTCACCAGTTGAAAGATATTTGAGATGTTTCTAATTTTTGGCAATTATAAATAAAGCTTCTAAAAACATTTCATAAAGGTTTTTGAGTGAACATAAGTTTCATTCTCCTGGGTAAATAACCAGCAGCAAGATTGCTGAGTTATACAGTAAGAAAAAGTTTAACTTCATAAGAAACTGCCAAACTCTTTCCTGAAATGACTGCACCATTTTGCATTTGCCCTAGCAACATAAGAGAGTTCCACTTACTTCATATCCTTACCAATACTTGGTATTTTTAATATTTTTTGTATTTAGCTGTTCATATTGGCTTGACATAGTATTTCATTGTGGTTTTAATTTGCATTTCCTTAATAATGAATAATGTTGAGCATTTTTCTTGTTCGTATTTCAGTTATAAGCTTAGGTGAGGTGTCCATACAAATATTTTGCCCTTTATTTTATTTTAATTTGTTACAGTTTTGAGAGTTCTTTGTATATTCTGTTATGTCTTTTTTTCAGTATGTAATTTGCAAATATTTTCTCCAATCTGTGGTTGTCTTTTCATTCTTTTAACACTGTCTTTCTCAGAGCAGAAAGGTTTAATTTTGATGAAGTCACATCTATCTTTTCTGTTTTCTCTTATGTATCCCACTTTTATTGTTGTATGTAAAAACTCTGCCATACCCAAGGTCATAAAGATTTTCTCTTATGTGTTCTTTTAGAAATGATTCATTTTAAGTTAATTTTGAGGGTACGGTGTGAGATGGGATTCATTGAGATTCATTTTTTGTGTATGTCTAAGTATCATACTGTTTCAGTACCATTTGTTGAGAAGACCATCTTTTTTCCATTGAATTGTCTTTGTAGTTTTATAAGAAACCTGTTTAATATATTTCTTTATTCCATATTCTGTTCCACTGATCTATGTGTCTTTTGCCATTACTACACTGTCTTGATCACTGTAGCTTTATAGTAAGTGTTGAGATTAAATAATAGAGTTCATCAACTTTGTCCTTTTTCAAATTATTTTGCCTTTTTTAGTTTCTTTGCCTTTTTATATAATTTTTAAAAAATATTTTTACTCAACTTTTAATTGCTTTTTTTTTTTAATTTGCTTCACTCATTTCTTTCACCCCTCAACTCTGGCAACCACTAATCTGTTCTCTATATCAATGAGCTTAGGGGTTTTTTTGTTTATTTACTTTTTTCTTTCTTTTTTTTTTTAGATTCCACACATGAGAGTGATTATATGGTATTTGTCTTTCTCTGTCTGACTTATCTCACTTAGCATAATGCCCTTAGTTCCATCCATATGTTCACAAAAGGCAAGATTTCATTTTTTAAGACTGAATAATATGTGTGTGTGTGTGTGTGTGTGTGTGTGTGTGTGTATACACATACATATATATATATATGTATATACACACACACACATGCATGTGTGTGTGCATGTGTGTGTGTGTGTGTGTAAAACAGTTTTTTAATCCATTCCATCTATAGACACTTGGGTTGTTTCTTTATTTTGGCTATTATAAATAATGCTGCAGAAAAGATATGGGTGCATATATCTTTTCAAGTTAGTGTTTTCATTTTCTTCGGCTCAATATCCAGAAGTGGAACTTCTACATCATATGGCTCTAATTTTAATTTTTTGAGGAACCTCCATACCGTTTTCCTCAGTTGCTGTACCAGTTTACTTTCCCATTAACAGTGCACATATGTAAATTTTTTAATCAGCTTGTTGATATCTAGAACAGAGCCTGCTGAGATTCTGATTGGGATTGCATTATATCTATAGATGAGTTTTGGGGGAGAATTGATATCAATATTGAGTCTTCCAATCCATGAATTGATATCAATACTGAGTCTTTCCATTTATTTAGGACTTTAATTCCTTTCATCTCTTTTATAGTTTTTATCATACAGATTCTACACAATTTTTTTAGATTTCTACCTATGTATTTTATAATTTTGGTGCTATTATAAATAGTATTGATTTCCAGATGTTCATTGCTAATATAGAAAAATAAAACTTACTTTTCTGTATTCTGTATTGATTTTATGCATACAGCCTTCCTAAATCCACATACTAGTTCTAGGAGTTTTTTTAGTGTATTCCTTGATATTTTTCTATGTGAATAATCATGGTGTTTACGAGTACAGAGAGTTTAGTTTCTTTTTAATCTTCATATCTTTTCTTTTTGCTCCATGCACTGGCTAGGACCATGATGTTAATGTATGATATCAAATAGGAGTAGTAAGAGCAGACATCCTTACCTTGTTCCTCATTTTAGAAGAAGGCTTTCAATTATTCACTATTAAGTATGATGTTAGCTTAAGTTTTTCATGGATGCCCTTTACCAGGTTTAAGAAGTTCAGTCTGCTGAGATTTTTAGCATGACTAGATACTGAGTTTTATCAATTGCTTTTTCTGTGTCTGTTGAGATGTTCATGTGGTTCTTGTTCTTTAGTCTTTAAAAATTTGTCTTTTTACTTTTTGGGTATATCTTTTTATATATTTTTGTTTTTAGTGGTTGCCATAGGAAAAACAGTATACATACCTGACCATTTACAGTCTAGATAGAGTTAATATTTTACCACTTTAAGTAAATGTGTATAGGTCCCTTTATTCCTTCCCTTTTATGTTATAGTTGTCATTATATTTCTATATATTGAAATAATATTCAGTAGTGTTTTAACATTTACTTTCTATACTTTTACATATTTTAAAGAACTTGAGAAGACAAAAATAGTCTTTTATGTTTACCAAGATTTTACCATTTTTTTGCTCTTTATTCCTGAAGTCCCATCTTTACTTCTTATTTACTTCAGCTTGAAGAACTTCTTTTAGCACTGCTAAAATAGGTCAGCAGGCTGAAAATTTTCTTAGTTTTTTTTCAACTGAGATATTACTTTCTTTTATTCCCGAAGGATAGTTTCAGTGGGTTGAGAGTCTCTTCTTTCAGCACTTCGAAGATGTTATTTCAGTGTCTTCTGACTGTTGTGGTTTCTAATGAGTAATCTGTAGTCATGCAAATATGTAATGTATTATTTTCCTCTGGCTGCTTTCAATATTTTTTCTTTGGTCTTCAAAACTTTGATTTTTCTTTTAGTTTATTTTTGCTGAGCTTCTTAATTATGTACATTTTTATTTCTTAGCAAATTTGTGAAGTTTGAGACCATTATTTCTGAAATACTTTTTTTCTGCTCTAATATCTTGTTTACAAACTCCAAAGGCACAACTGTGAGAACTTTGATAATTGTTTACAGATCCACAAGGCTTGCTCACACGCTCGCGCACCATTTCTCTCTCTCTCTCTCTCTCTCTCTCTCTGTCCCTCTCTCTTTCTTTCTCTCTCTTTCTGTCTCTCTTTTTGGTAGACAAGGAAAATTTTTATTAATATTTCTCAAACAATTATATGCTCATCACTTTCAGCTCCTTAATTGGAGCATATCAGACCCTATTGACACAAAACAACTTTGGGTAATAGAAATATAAACTGGGGATCAGGACTTGGGGAAGGTATTGGGGAGTAAGAAAATGATGCATCACTTTTCCTTTAGATCTACTTTGTCACAAAGATAGAGATCTCAGACTCTAGAGGTTGTATGTGTGCATGCATGATTATGCATGCAGTTTCAGCTGGACTGTGCCTTATCATGTGACAGTATTCCCTTCTAATCTGTGGTTCCTCTGTAGACGATTTATCAATAGAGACTATGAGCAGTCCTGTCCAGTAGAACTTTTTGCAATGATGGAAATACTTCTCTGCTCTGTCCTATATAGTAGCTTCTAACCACATGCAACTGTTGATCATTTGAAATGTGGCTAATGCAACAGAGGAACTGCATTTTTAGTTTTACTTAATTAAATTTAAGTAGTAATAGCCACATGTAGTCAGTTGCTGGCATGTTGGATGTGCCATTTTAAAGTACCTCCTTTTGACTGACTTCATCTCACAGCAATATCCAGAATTCAGGTGGCCTTTACAAGTCCTTTGCTGAGAGATTCTAAAGTTTGACACACTGATCTTTTCCTGAAGGAAAAGTGAAAAGGCCATCCTCAAATCTGATATCTCCTCTATGGCCACTTTTGTACTCTTCACCCTACTATGGTGGCTGAGAGTGCTTTCAGCAGCATTTCAGTTCTTGCATCATCAGGCCTTGTCTTTAAAACCGTGGAACAGAGTATCTAGTTAGATTCCCAGAAATATCTGTCGGATCAGAGCAGTCATTCTACCTAAATGAGTCCATTGGCTCGATTCTCATTGAGAGGTGAGAGTCTGAGAGTTTGGGCCAAAGACCTTTAGAAATCGTGAAACTCAGTGTTTTCTTGGTGGTACAGGTAATGCCATGGTGTGTGAGATAATTTTAGGAGATGTAATAATGTACTTAGTTGTGTCATTTTACTTAAGTTTCATTAGTTAAACTTATTTTAATGTGTACTCTTGACAATATTTGCATGGTATATAATTTTTTATTTCCTTTGTCTTTTACAATGCTACCCATACCCATTTAGCAATAGTCTGAGAAATAGCAGGGAGAAAGTGGATCGCTTTTTTTATTTAAAAAATTTTTTATTGTGGTAAAGTATATGTAACAAAATTGACCATCTTTACCATTTATAAGTGTACAGTTCAGTGGTACTAAATACATTCAAAATGTGTAGCCATCACAACCATTCATCTTTATAACTTTAATATTTTTAATTTTTCAATTATAGTTGGCATACAACATTACATTAGTTTAGGTGTACAACATAGTGATTAGACATTTATATAACTTATGAAATGATCACCCCGATAAATCTAGTACCCATCTGACACTATACATAGTTATTTGCAATATTATTGACTATATTCCTTATGCTATATTTTACATCTCTATGGCTGTTTTGTAACTATCAATTTGTACTTCTTAATCCCTTCCCCCTATTTCACCCATCCTACCCCCTACTCCCTTCCCATCTGGTAACCCTCAAAATATTCTCTGTATCTGTGAGTTTGTTTCTATTTTTTTTATTTTGTTCTTTAGATTCCACATGTAAGTGAAATCATATGGCATTTCTCTTTGTCTGACGTACTCTACTCAGCACAATACCTTCTAGGTCCGTGGATGTTGTTGCAGATGTAAAGATTTCATTCATCTGTTCATTTGTTCATTTTTTTATTTTTTTATGGCTGATTAATATTCCATTGTATTTATGTACCACCTCTTTTTTATTTATTCATTCAGTGATGATCACCCAGCTTACCTCCATATCTTGCCTCTTGTAAATAATGGTGCGATGAACACATGGATGCACGTGTCTCTTCAAAGTAGTATTTTGGGTTTCTTTGGATAAATACACAGAAGTGGAACTACTGGATCCTTCTTCATCTCTTGTTATAGTCTTTGTCTTAAAGTCTTTTTTGTCTGGTATAAGTATTGCTACCCCGGGTTTCTTTTTTTTAATTTTTTTTAATTTTCATTTTCATGAAGTATCTTTTTTCTTCACTTTACTTTCATCTGTATGTGTCTTTTGATCTGAAGTGAGTTTCTTGTAGGTGGAATATGTAAGGGTCTTGTTTTTTTTTTATCCATTCAGCCACCCTATGTTTTGATTGGCACATTTAATCCTTTTTTATTTGAAGTAATTGTTGATGTGCAGTTATTCCCATTTTATTATTCAGAATTTTGGTACATATTTTCTTCTTAAAGGAAGAAGAAAATACTACATTTTCTGTAGTTTTGGCTTGGTGATGAACTCCTTTAGCTTTTTCTTGTCTGGGAAGCTCTTTATCTGTTCTTTGATTTTAAATGATAATTTTGCTAGATAAAGTATTGGTTGTAGGTCCTTGCTTTTCATCAACTTTGAATATTTGTGCCAATCCCTTCTGGCTTGCAAAGTTTCTGTTGAAAAATCAGCTGACAGTCATATGGGAACTCCCTTGTAGGTAACTAACTGCTTTTTTCTTGCTGCTTTTAAGAGCCTCTCTTTGTCTTTAACCTTTGGCATTTTAATTAAGATGTATTTTGGTGTGGACCTTTTGGGGTTCATCTTGTTTGGGATTCAGCATTTCCTGGGCTGGTATGTCTATTTCCTTCACCAGGTTAGGGAAGTTTTTCATCATTATTTCTTCAAATAGGCTTTCAATTTCTTGCTCTCTCTCTTCTTCTATCCCTATAATGCAAATGTTGGTATACTCGATGTTACCCCATAGATTCCTTAAACTATCCTCATGTTTTTGGATTCTTTTTTCTTGTTGCTATTTTGATTGGGTGTTTTCTGCTACCTTATCTTCTAAATTGCTGGTTCAGTTCTCCACTTCATCTAATCTGTTGATGCTTCCTAAGGTAGTCCTTATTTCAGTCTTTATTGTATTCTTCATTTCTGACTAGTTCTTTTTAATTTTTTTTATCTCCTGTTTTATGTTTTCTATCTCTTTGTTAAGGTTCTCACTAAGTTCATCTACTCTTCCTCTAATTCATTGTACACCCTTATAAACCAGTATTTTGAACTCTGCATCTGGTAGATTGGTTGTCTCCATCCATTTTGTTTATTCTTTTTCTGGAGCTTTGTTCTGTTCTTTCATTTGGGATATGCTTCTTTGTCTTCCCATTTTGGCTGCCTACTTTTGTTCGTTTCTGTGTATTAGGGTAAGGCTTCTATGTTTCCTGGTCTTAGTAGAGTAGCCTTATATAGTAGGTGTGCTGCGGGTCCCAGTGGAACAGCCTTCTTTGGTCTCCTGAGCTGGGTGCTCCAGGTATGTCCCTTGTGTGGGTTGTGTGTGCCCTCCTGTTGTAGTCGAGTCTTGGTTGCTGTTTGCACATCAGTGGGAGGGACTGATTGGTGGAGATGACTGGCCATGACCAGTGGAGTAGCTGCTGTGCATGGGCTGACCCTACAGAGCAAGATTTGCTTTAGCAGGGCTCTGGTGCCTGCCCTGTCTGCCCTTTGGGTGTGTCATCCTTAGATGTGACCCTGGGTGGTACTCTGGCTCAGATTGAAGCCAGCCACTGGGTTTGCAAGCTGGGGCTTCTTGGGAGGGGCCTAACCTAACTGCAGACTAAGTTCAGCTGCAGCCTGTGCTCTGCCCAGGGCCACCTGGCATGAGCCACCAAGCATTCTGCAGATTGCCACCACCTACACTGGGCTTAGAAGTGCCTTGGGAGGCTAAGCCATAAACCAAGGTTGGCTGCTATAAATGCCAGGCTTGGGCATGCTCAGCAAGAAGTATGGGGCATGCCAAGGCCAGATGCTGCTTGTTTGAATTTTGTGAACCTTTGAAAGATTTCAGGCAAGTCCACAGTATGAGCCAAGACAGGCTATTTGTATGGAAAAGCTACTGGAAGTAACTTGATTAGGCCCACAAGTTAGCAGAGGCGGAGTCTCAGGGAATCACGGGGTGGAGCAACCTGTGTTAATCAGGTTGATGGAGACTCAGATATAGGGACTGCCTGCATATGTATGCTGGGAGAGGAAGGCTCAACAAAGGAACAATGGATTCTGCCCTCCAGCCCTCATAGAGTTCCGTTCCTCACTCTGTTTCCCTGCATTTTAAGCTGCTGCCGTAGCAGTGGAGCTCAGAGCAAGTGAGTTTGTTACTACTTCTACACATGGGCCCTTTAAGCCAGAGATTGTGGGAACTTCTTTTCCTGACATGGAACTCTGGGCTGGGGAGCCCAGTGTGTGGCCGGGACCCTTCGTTCCTTTGGGTGATGGTGGGGTCTTTGCAGCCAAGATGTCTTTCCTGATTCTTGACTACCACATGTGGTTGTGGGACCAAGCTGTTTCGCATCTCCACCCCCGCCCCCCACCATTATCGAGGTGACCTCTTATGTATGGCCCCAATTGTAGGACTTCTGTTCAACTAGACCTCAGGTGACTCCCAGTTATGGTTGTTCTGTAGTTTTGTTGTAATTTTGATGTGGTTGTGAGAGGAAACGAGCACAGCATCTACCTTCTATGCCATCTTGACCAGAATCTCCTTCATAACTCTTTTCATCTTGCAAAACACTATACCCATTAAACAATAGCTCTCCATTCACCCCTCACCCCCAGCTCCTGGTTTAGCCTCCTAGTTATAACACTCATAATGAGAACTTATACTTTTGTAGTTTTAATAACATACAAAAATTTCACTTCTTTACAGCTTCATTCCCATCCCTTTCACTTAAGACAAAATTCTGTCTTTATACATTGTATGCCCCAAAACATAAACTAACAGTTATTTTAAATTATCTTAAATTATGTAGAAAACAGAAAGTGTAGTTATAAACCACTGTTACAATAATAGTAGCTATTGTGATTGCCCATGTGTTTACCTTTATGAAAATAATTTTTCATACAGCTTTGAGATACTGTCTAGCATTCTTTCATTTCATTTCATACTTCAGGACTCTTTTGAGCATTTCTTCTAGGGCAGGTCTACTGATAACAAACTCTTTCAGCTTTTGTTTGTCTGGAAATGTCTTAATTTCTTCCTCACTTGTGAAGGACGGTTTTGCTGGATACGATTCTTGCTTGAGAGTTTTTTCTTTTAGCACTTTGAATATACAGGTTTCCCCCATTATCCAAAAGTAGTGTGTTCCCATGAAACCTTTTGTAAGCTAAATGGTATGAAGCAAAGAATATTCCCCACTTTCCAAAAGTTCATGTTATTCCACTTCACGTTTACAAGAAACCTACATTAATACTGCATTTTTAGTACAAGTAGAAATCCTCTGTTGGTTAGCAAAACAATACTAATATAGGTCATTTGTAAAAGCAAAGTATGTAACGTGAACTTTCAGAAAGTGGGGATATACCTCTATTGGCCCACTGCCTTCTGGCCTCTAAAATTTCTTATGATAATCTGCTGATCATCTTAATGAGGATCCCTTGTATCTGACAAGTCACTTCTCTCTTGCTGCTTTTAAATTCTCTCTGTCTTTCAAAAGTTTAATCATAATGTGTCTGTGTATGTTGCTTCGAGTTCATCTTACTCGGAATTTGTTGAGCTTCTTGCATGTTTATATTTGTGTATTTCATCAAGTTTGGGAAGTTTTCAGCCATTATCTCTTTACATATTCTTTCTGCCTCTTTTCCCTGTCTTTTTTTCCCCTGGAACTCACAAAATACACCTGTCTGGTCTATTGCATAGTGTTCCACAGATTCCTTTGGCTCTGTTCACTTTTCCTCAAATTTTTTTTTCTCTCCAGATTAGTAATGTTCATAGCCCTTTAAGTTTCTGATTCATTTTGCTGGTTCATTCTTCGTGCTCAAATCTTCCTTTGAATTCCTCAAGTGAGGTTTTCATTTCAGTTACTGAAATTTTTAACTTCAGAATTTCTTTTTCTTTTTGTTTCTCTTTATCAATAGTTTCATTTTCTCATACATTGTTTTCTTTTCTCCACATATTCCTTTAGTTCTTTCAGCATCTTAAAGACAATTGTTTTAAAGTCTTTGTCTAGTAGATCTGCTATCACATCTTTTTCAGGGACATTGTTGATTTATTTTTTTCCTTTGAATGGGCCATACTTTCCTATTTCTTTGTATACCTTATGATTTCTTTGTTGAAAACTGGACATTTCGTCTAATAATGTGGTAACTCTGAAAATTAGATTCTCCTCCTTCCTTAGGGCTTGCTGTTTTTTGTCATTGTTTTGTTTATTTGGTGTTTTTTTGTTGTTGTTTTTTTTAATAGTTTGTAAGCTGTCTTTGTGCCAAGGATCTAACTGAGGTATAAACTTAGGTTCCTCTCAGGTCTTTTCTGAGCCTACCCCTTCCCCTATATGCACAGCCACTGAATAATTTTGCCCGTATATTCAGGTTTTAATTAATTTTTGAAAATGTCCTAGGCTTCGGTGTCTGAACTTTAGGGAAAAGGAATAAAATAGCAATTATTATCTTAAACTGTTACTTAAACTTTTGTAAAATATGCTCTTTTTTATTCTTTTCTCAACTGGATATTAGTTCTTTGTGGCTAGATGACTGTACGTATCCTAGAGTATATTAACTCCTGATCCCTTAGAGTCATTTTTGTTTATTGTGATAACATTTAATCACAAAAAGAAATTCTCAGCCATTTCTAAGCAAGGAATGACCAAACTGATTTTGTTAATCTTTATTTTCTATAACTTGAATTAAAACATTTTCTTCACATTTTCCAAATAATATTTGTTAAACCTGAATTTCTATGATTTGCTATATTTCTTATAATTCAAGTTTCTATACCCTGTAGGATTCTAATACACATTTGTACCCTTGAGTATGAGTCACTGACATAGGACTCCTATTCCTTTTCTCACTCTTGTATTTTACAGTTGAAGAAACTGAGAGCCACATTTTAAGTAATTCCCGCATTTGTTACCTGACAAAGTGTTCTCTAAACAACTTGGTCAAAACTCAAGATCCTTGGGAGTATGAGAGTTTTAAGTGCTTTGTATTTTCCTTTTGACAGAGCTGAAAAACTTCAACTGCTAAATCATAGGCCTATGACTGCTGTTGAGATCCAGCTGGTGAGTGAAGGAGGCCTGCACTTGTCAGGGGTGTTGGTTTTGGGGTATGAGATGTAGAAAGGGTGATAAAGTCTGAAAACAGACAATCCAGGAACTGACATTTCTTGAAAAGACTGCTGGACCACCCCATTTTATAAATGAAAGGAAACCTCAGCAATTTGATCCTAGTTGACTTAGGGAAGTGGAAGACTGGAGGAAATTTAATTCATTTTGTAGGGTTTGGGCCTATGACTTGGTAGCAATTTGTCTCTCCTCATGTCCTACATCATTCTGGCATTGCTTCCCTATAGGGTATTGCCAACCCAGATGTTGCATAAAAACATTAGACTCAACGTGAGTCTGGTGGAATTCATCTTCACCTACTCCTACCCTTCAACCCTGAGTTTCTTTTTTTGTTAATGAAGCATCTGCATACTTTCCTACACATGTTCTTTTTGTCTCTCTGCTTCTTGGCCTAGTCTCCCAAGCCAGAAACCTAGAAGTTATTATCTTCCTTTTATTTCATATTCAGTTAGTCCCCAGGTCTTATTGCTTCTGTCTCTTATTTTTTCTTCTCTCCCTATTGCACCTCATTACTTTCAGTCATCATTTCTCAACTCAGCTCTTGCAGTTATCCTCTCACCATTCTTTCTGCCTCCAGGCTGACCCCCTCAAGTCTATCTTCTACACTACTATCATAGTTCACTTTCTAAAACCACACATTTGATCATCTTCTTTCCTGGCATATCATTCAGTGGAACCTCATCACTTGGAAAGTCTAAATTGCAATCACAGCCTAAAGCTTCAGAATTGTGGAAGGCTGCTGGAATAGAAAGCTGAGATGGTATAAGGAGAATGTGAAAATGAGGTCCAGTGATACAAACTGAGTGGTTGCTATATTGGCATGCTGTGGCAGTTTTCCTTTGTGGTACAGAGGAAAGAGCATCATTGAGCTACAAATATTCGACAGGCCATTTAACTGCCAGTAAAAAACATTGGCTGGAGAATTATAAAAATGAGAATAAAACTATTTCCAAAGTCAGTTTTAGATGTATTTAGCTCTTAGTCAAATTTCCTTCAGAAAAGTATGGAATAAAATGGCCAGAAATACCTATGATCTTTAGAGTTGCTTAAAAACAAATTAAAAAAACCTGTTCTTTAAAGAGTCATGGGGTATTTAATTTTTACTAAAACTTACTGTCTTTGTAATGATATTTCTGCTCTTCAAAATGCGCTCAAAATTAAATTAGAAAAGTTCCTTTCACAAAGGCTGCCTTTCTGGGGAAACTGACCTTTAGGCTATAGAGAGATTCCTTTTTGTACCCTCATTATTCTGATGCTTTTGACTGTGTTGGAGATTCAGCTTAGGAAAAAGAAAAAGCAAAACAGCAAGAAATTAATCCCTGTCTCTCTGGGTTAAAGATCACATGTCATGTCTCCTCCAACTTTAATGAGCAACATATGTTATTCATGGCTTAATGACAGAGAAAAGAGATGAGGAGGACCAGCATGATCTCTTCCCAGAGGCTGTGGAAAGCTCTATCATTACTTGTTAAAATTAGCTGCTATTAAGAGTGATATGCCAGACGTGGCACTGAGGGCTTTGTATATGTCACCTTTAATGCCCTCACTATGGTCTTGGCTAGTGAGTGGTTGATTTGGGTCTCTGTGATTCAGAAGTCTTGTTGTGTCCTTTGAAGCCATGTGCTTTTGCATGGCAAGAAGAAAGATGTGACTTTGTTCTCTTCTGTTTTCTGTGGTAAAAATTATATATAATGTTTCTCAGTAGTTGGATCATTTTATAGCCAGATTTTTCCCAGCCTGAGATTTGGCTCTTAAAAATAGCAAATCCTTTACTAATGCTTGTAGTAGTACTTCTCCTCACCAAAGCAGGATCAGAAATTAGGTTTTCAAAAAGAGTGGAAAGTATGAAGGACATGAGAATTTCCCTATGTTAACTTTATAACTGTTTATTCTCCCTGGGTCCAGAAATAGTCCCAGCATCTAACATTGTAATTATTCAGTTTTTGAGGCTGAAGCTTTTCTTTTTCAGTTATACTTCAACCATAATTTGTTGTGATCCCCAGATGCATAGATGACTGCTGTCTGTGAAGAAGTGAGGAAGCCACCCAGCTTCTATGACTTCTGCCATCCTTTGTTATGTTTTCATTTAGACAGTTTGTGAGCCTTCTGATCTGAAGACAGGACAGTGAACCCCATGACCTCACAGGCCACTGTCCTGAATAGCACTACCATCTATGTGTATTACGATTTAGTGATTACCAAATATCTTGTATTATATAGAGTTTTATGGCTTACAAAACACTATAATGTATATTCTCATTTAGTCCTTACTATAGGCATTATTTTCATTTTATATTAGAGAAAATCGAAATTTACAGAGGTTAAGTAACCTCTTGTAAGAAAGTTGGAGGTTAGGCTTGATGCCTTAGAATGAGCAAACCATTATTGGAGTATACCAGCTCAGTTCGACAGTCCTTGGGAATTGATATAATCTTTGTACATGATTAAAAATTTATCATTTATGTTGACCCATCTGCAAATACTTTGGATTTTAAATTTTCATTTACTTTTATATTCTGACAACTTGAAACCTTTGATATGTGAGAATGTTGAAATAGTGCTTTGCACTTCCTTATTTGGGCTCTTTTTAATATGTGGTTGGAAGAAAAGGTGAAGAATAATATTGTAATTATCATTTACCCTAGTGATCTAAGATGGGTTAATAAGTTTTTGGTTTCTGAAAGTTTCTTTTTGTATATATTTTATTTTGCTTAATGCAGCTTAGGTTTTCTTCCTGTGACTGAAAGTCTTGGGTTGTAAAGAAAATTTCCTGACAAAACACTATAATTTCCTATAATTATCCCTGAGGAATTTGTGCTAATCAATGCTTCTGCTCTTGGTGAATTTGTCAACATAGAAAGCTCATCAGTCCTATTGCCAAGAACACACCTAAGATTAGCCTCATATAATCTTAGTGTTGTGTCTGCCAAACCCATAGATTGGGATGCAAGAAGGTGGCCTGTTGAAGTTCTCTGATATCTAAAAAGGAAGGCCTCTCAGAGGTCATATAATTCAACTCTTTTAAACCAGTGGACACTAGTCTGCTATACAGCATCTCTGAGAGAGGAAATGATAGAAACTTCCTACTGAAGGACATGGTATTCTAAAAGGAGCTGGGATGCAAAGTCAAAAGACCTTGTCTCATGAGACCGAGATCAAGTTTTCCTTAAACTCTGAGCCTCCACTTATCTATAAATTGTCCTGGCTTATGTGTAACGTTCTTGAGAAGCTCTGGTGGCAGTGATTCTGGAAAGCCCCGCATAAACTGTGGCACAGATATTGGTGGGAGGTTGTCACTGTTCTAACAATAATTCAGATCTCACTCTCTTCCCTGAGGCAGGAAGCAGTTCCTAATCAACTGCATATGCCAGTTATTCATAAATTTGGAGACATTCTTCTCTCAAATGGATTAAATCAAATTGGATATATCCCTTCTTCCAACTCCCTCATTCTTAAGAAGCAGTCTGTTAGGTCACTGCCTTTTGCACACCCTTATTTTGTATGTCTGATTTTAAAAATGGGCTTTTGAGAATTGTTTCTTGTTCAGTAGAGGTTACACTTCACTGAGCCTTTGAATCTTTAGAAAATGGTCATTTTATTTCACAGTATGATGGGAAGTAGTAGCTCCATTGGTTCACTCGGGATCTTTCTCACCCGAGAACAGCTAAGATTATTCTCTAGTTGTGGAAACATTTTTGGAGTGAGATGAATGAAGAGACCAGTGTTTTACCAGGAGTTTGCAGTATGATCTTGGATGTGTCACTTGGCTTCTTTAGCTTCTGTGCTATTTGTAAAGTTAGGCCATCAGACTGATTTCAGGCTTGTAAGCTTTCTTTACTTAAGTCTGCCAGGATTTCTTTCTAGAATTCCTTTTGGTCTTAGTTGCCAGATGTCAGAGATTGCTGTGGAAAATGCCATAGAATAGGACCCTGGACACCTTTAGTGAAGAAAGCTGTTTGTGATAGATGGCTAATGCCATCAAGTGAATGTAGTTAAACAACTAGACTACCTGCAAACTGCTTTTATTTTATTTATTTTTTAAATTTATTTTTATTAGGGTGACATTGGTTAATGAAATCCAGTAAGTTTCAGGTGTGTAATTCAACAGTACCTACATACTCCTTTTAAAAAGTAGTTGACTATGTTATGTTTTTATTCATTAACATATTGAAAATTAGATGTGAGGCTAAGGAAACTGACTCATGATTATATCATACGTGTGTTCAGATTTCCAGAATAATGTCAGAAACCAGGCTTTAAGTAGACCTTTAATGGGGCAATGTGGGATTGTTTCCCAGCTATCACTCATCAGGCTCCTGTCCTGCATTGCCAGGTGACTGAGACCAAGTGGTGTGTGTTAGATTGTAGGCATTAGAGTCAGGAAGGCCTGGCTTGGAATTCTAATGCCCCTTACCAGGATTGTTGTGAGGGTTAAAAGAAACAATGGATGTGAAGTACAAGGTGCAACTCCAGACACATAAACTCCCTTAAGGGCTGCTGTTAGCGGTAGGGGCTAGTGAGGATTAGGAAAAAATATATAAACCATTTGGCACATAGTGGGGAGTCATTAGATAAGTTGTATATACAGTTTATAAGTTAGAGATGTGCTTGTTATGAAATACAAAAGTATATAAAGCAGTTTCACTCTCCAGAGCTGAGTTTTCTTTACATATACAACATATTCACATGTGTATATGGGTATTACTGTTAGGGTTTTCTTTTTCTTTAAAGAAAAATGCTAACCTGGAACTCTTTTTTTCACTGACCTATTTTGAGCAGTTACACTGGGCTACCCTGAAATTTGAGCTGGCTTCTCTCTCCAGTGGAGCCAAGATGGATAGGTGGTCCTAGGTCACCTGAGGTGTTCAAGAGCCAGGCCCTGAACTCTGTGCCAAGAGGTTGGGGCTGGGACTGGGAACAACATGGGGTGGCCCAGCTTATGATGCTCATCTGTAACCCTTGGAGGGTTTTCTTTCCTTCTGTAGATGGTGGAAGAGAGTGAAGAACGGCTCACAGAGGAGCAGATTGAAGCACTACTCCACACTGTCACAAGCATTCTGCCTGCAGGGCCAGAGGCTGAGCAGAAGAAGAATACCAACTGTGATGTGACAATGGATGAAGAGGACCCAGCATAGAAGAGC
The DNA here is from genome assembly GCA_028627145.1 of Eidolon dupreanum. NCBI lineage: Eukaryota > Metazoa > Chordata > Mammalia > Chiroptera > Pteropodidae > Eidolon > Eidolon dupreanum. Next base: position 16,852,690 of record CM053501.1, read on the forward strand.
ACAGCTGGTCCAAACATCTCAAAGATGAAAGGCCCAACAGCCATTTTTCAGATATGGAGAATTGTTTGGTATTAGCCTCTACCCCAACAGATCTGATTTCATGGTTAGTTGGGTAAGTCACAAAAATAAGCCTTTCTCAAAAATAAGCTGAAAAGAAACACTTTACTTCCAGAAGAAGAAACATGGTGAAAACAGGCTGAGGTTGTCAGTGCAGAGAGCTAAAGAAAAGAGGGTAGAGTCAAAGAGTACAATGAGTGTGGAATTCTCTGTGGTAAAAAAAAATTTCTTCTATGGCCTTTGTCACAGTTGTGGGAAAGTCCCTATTCACACCTGGTAAAATACTTACATTGACTTTGATGGACTGTATTCTAATTAGTTTCTTCTGCTTCCCTAGGAACTTCTCATGCAGAGGCACAGAATGCTGTTAGGATGAAAACAGAGTTATGGGATGCCAGTTAGATGGCTGCGCACTCCCAGAGCAGCTCCTGGTTAAAATGAGCCACTGAACTTGGTTCACCTTAGATAAATCTTCCTTGAGAACAGCTGAAATAAGAAAAGAATAGGTCTGGCCAACCCTTCATCAGGTCTAAAGGCCCCTTTCCTCTGCTGGCATGGGCTTTGTTTACTAGATCATTATTTAGTCTTAAATGTTAGAGTGCAGCTCATTACAGTTGAAAAGAGGCATTTCAGTCTGGCAACAGAAATAGTGCTGGTTCCCTTTCTAACTTCCCTCAGTTTTTTGCCCTAGGACAGGAACCCTGGGCAGGTGCTGCTTGTTGAGACCAGGTGCGCTTCATTTGCACAATGGGCAAATTATTTGGATCTTTAAATTATTTGCATCATAGAATGTATAAGAACTAGTGGTTGATTAACAAGAATTTGAATTTGTTGGATGTTGCAAAGTTGTTTCAGTTTTTTTTTTTTAAATTTAAAATACTGGGATAATTACCATGTGAAGAGCTTGTTAATATTCAAGCACTAGAGAATTTAGTAGCTCCAGATATGCGGTTGCCTTTGGTCCTAGGAATATTGCTAAAAATCTTAATTTCTCACATTCACTCTGCTCCTATTTGGGGAAGAAAACGCTCATAGACATTAATTTTCCAAATTGGTACTCATTTAGTTATAATGAGTTAAAAATTTTTACAATTTGTTATAATTTTTTTATTACAAACGTTAAAGCATTTTCAATGCTGCTGTTAATTGGATTGCTCCCCCCTCCTTTATGATTCCCAGGTTTTCATCCTCTCTACCTTGTCCCCACCCCCAATTATAATTATGTCAGTCTTTGAGGATCAAGGGAGATATGCTTATTGGCAACATTGAAATTAACAGGTCATTTATTTTTTAATCTCGAGTACTGGGAATTCTACCTGGAGCTGTTATTTCATCTTAACTTTGTGTTAGATACTTTGCTTGATAGATTTCTGACTTAATCTGTTTAATAATAAATTGTTTCCAGGTCACTGCTCACTTGTGATGTTTTTATAAGTCTTTGAAGAGTTTGTTTTGCCATGGATAGAAAGAAATAAAGTGAAATCTGACTTAGTTTAAAATGTGTGATTTTTTTAAAAAAAGTTGAATCTACTTGGATTTAAATTCCATGTTGGGGTGGCTCCATAGTGTAGTGGTGAGCACGTCTGCTTTACATGCAGAAGGTCCTGGGGTCACACCCAGGTGGAGTCATGGACCGTGTACCGGGAGTGCCGAGCCCTGGGTTCACCAGGCCCTTGGTGCACCAGGCCCTTGGTGCACCAGGCCCTTGGTGCACCAGGCCCTCGGTGCACCAGGTCCCCAGTGCACACGGCGAGTGTGTGGGAGGAGATGCCCTGCCTTCAGAGATCCAGTTCTTAAGGGGAAACAGCAACATCCATAGGTCAGGGGTGGAAGTGGGGGGAGGGGAGGAATTAAAGGGGGGGGAGGAAAATAAAAAATCTAAAAAAAGAAAAGAAATAAATTCCATGTTGGATTTCAGGAAGATTTTCTGTTTCTGTTTGTGACCTAAATGTAGCCTAATTTTTTGATTAAGCCGGTCAGGCTCTGAAATACTTAACCTTTATCAGAAACATATTCTATGTAATATTCCTGTCACATTAATAATAAACATTTTAGAAATAAGTCATAATTTACTAAAGAAATTTAATGAGGATCACATCTTAGAAAGGAACTGGGGAGTCTGGGAGACTTGCTTTGCATTTTATATCTTTCTATATGGTTTCAGTCTTTGACCATGTGACTGTTCTATTCTTTCAAAAGAAAAGATGTCCATTTCCATGTTGTTCTTGGCCTCTGTGAAGGTGACTGAATGGGTAGTTGATAGTTAAATTATGTCCCAAACATGGAGGCTGATGCCCAGTTCAGTCATTGGAGGAGAGGCAGTACTGAGAGGAACTGGGACAGGTTTTGCATCATGACAAGAGAAGAATTCTGAGATGTCCTAATTATAGCTGGCCAGAGAATGGGAGAGAGGGAAGTTAATTAGTTAACAGAGCTAAAACCAAGAAAAGACTGCTCATATTCCTGAATGTGTGTTGAAACTTTGATTCAACTTCCAGTCTGCTCTTTCAGCTCTTAGCTAGTACCAGAGGCCACCACATCTTGTTTATCCATGAACTTTCGGGACTGTTGTCCACAACTAATCCAGAAGCAGCAGGTACTTTTTACCTACTGTGCACCTATCCCAGAACTTTCTCTGCTTTACCTACCTCCCCTCTTATCTATAGCCAGTGTGAATTCTTTCAAAATAAGTCTTTCTTTCCCAAAGTTATTGTATAAAAGAGCTGCTTCAGCCCCAGGATAGTGGACATGTTTGTCTTCATCTAGCCCCTGCTGCTGGTGGTTTAGACTGCATTCTCCGGGAACTGGTACTTTTTCTGGCTAGCATATGGCTCAGTAAACCCTTTCAGAAAAACTTTTAGCCTCAAAGATTATTTTTTAACAAGCATATGAGGAAGGCAATGTTTTGAGATTATAGCTAGATAGATTTTTTGCGTCTACTGGCCTTTGTTATTTGACTTCTGTAGGCTCTCAGTTTTTTCATTTGTTTTTACGACTAAGTTCTGGTTTTTAACTTGGAGAGTTTTTTTAGTTATCTGTCAGGAAAGTACTAATGAGCTCTTCAAAAAATAAGTTGACTCCCACTTAAATGTTTACCCAAATATTTAACTCCCCTCTTTTTGCTTAAGTTACAGTATGATCCACTGCCACTTCAGAGGACTTCCCATTTATTCAGGGCTCATTCATAAAATGGGTACCATTTCCCTAATCAATCATTGTGTAGCCATACTAACTCTCTAGAGTTTATACCCTAATCAGAGGTGAATAAATTAATGCTCCAGTATATTCTTTGCTAAGTCATTTTCTTCCCTGAAACCAATTTAACACCAGTTATATGCACCAATCATTTCTCAATAAACTGTAAGGTAAGACTGTGTACCCTGAAAAGCATCATCAACCATATTTAATCACACAATGAATGAAGGGGAAAAAAGTAAGCAAAACTGTGTAGAGGTACTTTTACGTATTTTTAAAATTAAGGTATAATTCATATATCATAAAATTGACCCTATTAAAATGTACCATTCAGTGGTTTCGAGTATCATCACAAGGTTGTACAACCATCACTACCTAATTCCAGAATGTTTTCAATCACCCCCAATATGGAGAGTCTGGCAACCACTACTTTCTTTTTTCTGCTCTCTATATATTTGCCATTCTGGACATTTTATATATATTGAATCATATAACGTGGCCTTTCGTATCTGAATTTTTTCACAGCATAATATTTTCAAGGTTCAAATATGTTATACCATTTTTGTGGATGAATAATTCATTGAATAGACATACTACATTTTGTATATTCATTTATCAGTTGGTGAATATTTGAATTATTTCTACTCTTTTTTGAATATGTTACTGTGAACATTGTGTACAAAGTTTTTGCGATTGTGTATTTTTCTTTCTCTTGCATATACCTAGGAGTTGAATTGTTTGGCTCTATGGTAAGGCTATATTTAACTTTTTGATGCAGTACCAAGGTTTTCTATAGCACCTGAACCATTTCGTGTTTCCACCAGCAATGCAGGATTAAATCCAATCTCTTGTTATTGTCCCTCTTTTTGGTTATAGCCATCCTAGTGGTTGTGAAATACTATTATTCTGGTTTCGATTTGTATTTCCCTAATGGCTACTGATGTTAAGAATCTTTTTATATGTTTATTGGCCATTTGCATATTTGGGGAGAAATGTCTATTGAAATCTGTCGTGCATTAAAAATTAATAGACTTTATTTTTCTCAAGGAGTTTTACGTTTACAGAGAAATTAAAAACAAAGTAGGTTTCCTTTATCCCTTCCCCAATAGTTTCTTCCGTTATTAACATCTTGCATTAGTGTGGTGCATTTGTTAAAATTAATGAGCCAATATTGATACATTATTACTAAAAGTCCATAGTTTACATTAAGATTCATTCTTTGTTGTTGTACATTAGAAGTACAGTAATACATAGAATGGGTTTTGACAAATATATGTATCTACCACTACATTATCATTAAAATATTTTTAATGTCCTAAAACTACCCTGTGCTCCACCTATTCACCCCTCCTGCCCTTTGAATTCCTAGCAACCACTCATCTTTTGTATGTACCCACAGTTTTGCTGTTTTCAGAATATCATGTTGTTGGAATCATATAGTATATTTGGATTTTTCACTTAGTGATAAAAGTTTAAGTTTACTCTATGATACTTCATTTCATGGTAGCTCTTTTTTTTTAAAAGTATTGAATAATATTTTTTTTGTCTGGCTGTGTCATCAGTCTGTTTATATATTCACCTGTTGAAGGACATTTGGTTGCTACCAAGTTTTGACAGTTATCAAAAAATAGCTGCTATAAACAATTTGTGTGAAGGTTTTTGAGTAGGCAGAAGTTTTCAATTCTTGGGTTAATGCCAAGGAGTGTGATAGCTGGATCATATGGTAAGAGTATTTTTTTTAAATTTATTTATTTAAATTAGTTTCAAGTATACAGTACATTGGTTAGACATCTATATAGTTCATAAAACGACCCCCCCCCCCCCGATTGCTCCCTCCCTACCCTGGCCCTCCACCTAGCCATCATATTGCATTCTCTCTTCCATGCTCCCCATCCCCACGACCAACTATCAACTACTAATTTGTACTTCTTTAACCCTTCACCCCATTCTTCCAGCCCTCAACCCCCATCCCCTCTGTCCATCACCAAATTGTCCACTATTTTTATGAGTCTGTTTTTGATTAGTTTTTTTTGTTCCTTGGATTCTGCATATAAGTGAAATCATATGGTATTTATCTTTCTCTGACTTATTTCACTCAGCTTGATAACGTCTATGTCTATCCATGTCATTGTAAATGATAGGATTTCATTTTTTTTAATGGCTGAGTAATATTCCATTGCATATATGAACCATAATTTCTTTATTGAATCATCTGTTGATGGGCATTTAGGTTGCTTCCATATCTTGGCTGTTGTAAATTGTGCTGCCATGAATATTGGAGTGCATAGATCTTTATAAATTATTGTTTTGGTTTTCTTTGGATAAATACCCAGAAGTGCAATTGCTGGGACAAAAGGTATATCCATTTTTAATTTTTTGAGACACCTCCAGACTGTTTTCCACAGCGGCTGTACCAATTTGCATTCCCACCACCAATGTATGAAGATTCCCTTTTCTCTGCATCCATGCCAACACTTGTTGTTTTTTGATTTGTTGATGATAGCCATTCTGACATGTGCGAGGTGATATCTCATTGTAGTTTTAATTTGCATTACTTTGATGGTTAGCGACCTTGAGCATCTTTTTATATGTCTATTAGTCATCTGTATTTCCTCTTTGAAGAAGTATCTGTTCAGGTCTTCTGCCCATTTTTTAATTGCATTGTTTGTTTTTTTTGTTGTTGAGTTATATAAGTTCTTTATATATTTTGGATATTAACCCCTTATCAGATTTATCATTAGCGAATATCTTCTCCCAAACATTTGGTTATCTTTCGTTTTTTTTGGTGGTTTCCTTTGCTGTACAAAAGCTTTTTAGTTTGATGTAGTCCCATTTATTTTTTCTTTTGTTTCCCTTACCAAGGAGGTATATCTGAAAAGAAATTCCTGTTGGTAATATCAGAGTTTACTGCCTATGTTTTCTTCTAGAAGTTTTATGGTTTCAGGTCTCACATTAAGTCTTTAATACATTTTTGAGTCTATTCTTATATGTGGTGTAAGAAGGTGGTCCACCTTCTTATTTTTGCATGTATCTGTCCAATTTTCCCAACACCAATTATTGAAGAGACTGTCCTTACCTCATTGTATATTCTTACCTTCTTTGTCATATATTAAGTGAGTGTATAGGCGTGGATTTATTTCTGGGCTCCCTTCTGTTCCAGTGATCAATGTATCTGTTTTTATGCCAGTACCATGCTGTTTTGATTACTGTAGCCTTGTAGTATAGTTTGATATAAGGTAGTGTGATACCTCCAACTTTGTTTTTCTTTCTCAAAATTGCCATGGCTATTTGTTTTTTTTTTTTATGGCTCCATATAAATTTTAGGATTATTTGTTCTAGCTCTCTGAAAAATGTCATTGTATTTTGATAGGGATTGCATTTAATCTATAGATTTCTTTGGGTAGTATGGCCATTTTAACGATTTTGATTCTTCTTACCCACGAACACAATATATGCTTCCATTTATTTGTATCTTCTTCAATTTCTTTTTTCAATGACTTATAATTTTCTGAAAACAGGTCTTTTACCTTCTTGGTTAATTTGATTCCCAGATATTTTATAGTTTTCGATGCAATTGTAAATGGGATTGTTTTCTTAATTTCTCTTTCTGAAAGTTCATCAATGGTGTATAAAAATACACTGACTTCTGAATATTTATTTTGAAACCTGCTGCTTTACTGAATTCATCAATCAGTTTTAAGTATTTTGGTGGAATCTTTAGGGTTCTCTGTATATAGTATCATGTACGTCATCGACAAATAACGAGAGTTTTACTTCTTCCTTTCCAATTCTGATGCCTTCTATTTCTCTTTCTTATTGCTGTGACTAAAACTTTCAATACAGTGTTGAAGAGGAGTGGTGAAAGTAGGCACTCTTGTCTTATTTCTGATCTTACGGAAAATGCTTTTAGCCTTCCCCATTGAGTATGATGTTAGCTGTATGTTTGTCATATATGGCTTTTATTATGTTGAGGTATGTTCCTTCTATTCCCACTTTGCTGAGAGTTTTTATCATTAATGGATGCTAGATTTTGTCGATTGCTTTTTCTGCATCTATTGATAATGATCATATGATTTTTATCTTTCAGTTCATTAATGTGGTGTGTCACATTAATTGATTTGCGGATATTGTACCAACCTTGCATCCCAGGAATAAATCCATCTTGCTCATGGTGTATGATATTTTTAATGTGTTGCTGAATTCGGTTTGCTAACATTTTATTGAGGATTTTACCATCAATGTTCATAAGAGATATAGTTTTCTTTTTTTGTAATGTCTTTTATCTGGTTTTAGAATCAGGGTAATGGTGGCCTCAATAAAGGAGTTAGGGAACCTTCCCTTTTCTTGAATATTTTTGAATAGTTTGAGAAGAATAGATGATAATTTTTTTTTTTTGAATGTTTGGTAAAATTGCCTATGAAGCCATCTGGTCCAGGACTTTTGTGTTTTGGGAGGTTTTTGATTACTGATTCTGTTTCATTGGTGGTAATCGGTCAGTTCAGATTTTCTATTTCTTTTTTGACTCAGTCTTTGGAGATTGTATGTTTCTAGGAATGTGTTCATTCTTCCAGATTGTCCAATTTGTTGGCATATAATAGTTTGTTGTATTTTCTCATGATCCATTGTATTTCCGTGGAGTCCGTGGTTATTTCTCCTCTTTCATTACTGATTTTATTTATTTATTTGAGCCCTTTCTCTTTTTTCTTTGATGAGTCTATCTAAGGGTTTGTCAATTTTGTTTATCCTTCTAAAGAAACAGCTCTTAGTTTCATTCATCTTTTGTATTGTTTTTTCTAGACTCTTATTCATTTATTTCTGCTCTGCTCTTTATTATTACTTTATTATTTCCTTCTATTCACTTTGAGCTTTGTTTGCTGTTCTTTTTCTAGTTCTTGTAAGGTTAGATTGTGTATTTGAGTTTTTTCTTATTTCTTGAGGTAAGCCTGTAATCCTATGAATTTCCCTCTTAGGACTGCTTTTGCTGTGTCCCATAAATTTTGAGTTGTTTTCATTTTTATTTGTCTCTAGGTATTTTTGGATTTCTTCCTTGATCTCATTAATAACCCATTCATTGTTTAGTAGCATGTTATTTAGCCTCCATGTGTTTGTGTTTTTTCCAGTTTTTTTCTTGTAGTTGATATCTAGTTTCATACTATTGTGATCAGAGAAGACGGTTGATATGATATCAGTCTTAAATTTATTGAGACTTGATTTGTGTCCCAACATGTGGTCTGTCCTTGAAAATGTTCCACGTGCACTTGAGAAGAGTATGTTTGTTTTTCTAAGAAATGTCAAATTGTCTTACAAAGTGTATGAACCATTTTGCATCCCCACCAGCAATGAGTGAGAGTTCCTTTGTTCTATATGGTCACCAGAATTTGGTGGTTTAAGCGTTTTGGATTTTGGCCATTCTAATAGGTGTATAGTAGTATCACATTGCTGTTTGATTTTGTACTTCCCTAAAGACACATGATGTTCAACATCTTTTCATATGCTTATTTACTGTCTCATATCTTTTTTTGATGAATTATCCAGGTCTTTTGCTCATTTTTCAATTAGTTTTTTTCTTTTTGTTGAGATTTAAGAGTTTACTTTTTTTATAGTTGAGTAATATTTTATTGGAGATTTAAGAGTTCTAAAAAATATGTTTTAGATACAAGTCTTTTGTCAGATAATGTGTTTTGCAAATATTTTCTCCCAGTTTGTGGCTTATCTTTTCATTGTCTTAATAGTGTTTTTCGCACAGCAGAGTTTTTAAACTTCATAAAGTTTAATCTGTATATTTTTTTCATGTATCATGCTTTTGATGTTATATCTAAAAATTCATCATGAAGCCCAGGGTCACCTAGATTTTCTCCCGTGTTATCTTTTGGAGTTTTATAGTTTTGCATTTTACATTTAGATCATTTTGAGTTAATTTTCGCAAAAGGTACAAGGTCTGTGTCTATATTCATGGTTTTTTTTTTTTTTTTTTGCATGTGACTATCTAGTTCCTCCAGCACCATTCATTTAAAAAGACTTTTTCCTCCATTCAGTTGTTTTTGCCTTTGTCAAAGATGAGACTAATCTACCAAAATCATACTCTTGATTATTGTTGCTTTGTATTATCTTGAAGTCATGTAATGTCAGTCCTCCTGGTTTGTTCTCTTTTTTGCATTTTTTTCCCTTTAGTATTCTTAAAATCCAGAGATACTTTTTAATGGAAATTTTTTTATTTTTTATTTTTAAAATATCTTTTAAAATGTATTTTTTGATTATTATACATTCAACCTTTCAGGAATCTGAAGTTTTGTTTGTTTCTTTGCAATTCACTTTTTTCTCTTAATGTCACTTTATTATTTTTTATTTCTCTCCCATTTTTTTAATCCCATCTCTCTCTCTCTCATACACACACACACGCACACACACCCAAACACAGCAACCCACCACCTACCCTGCTTCCTTTGGCAACCATCAGCTTCTATATATCTGTGTGTCTGTTTCTATTTCATTTTGTTTATTTGTTTAGATTCCACATAAAAGTGAATCATGTACTTGCTTTTCTCTGACTTATTTTACTTAACATAACCCTCTGACCATCCATGTTGTCACAAATAGCAAGATTTCATTCTTATCGCATATAATGTTCCATTATACAACATCTTCTTTATTCATCTATCAATAGATATCTAGGTTGCTTTCATATCTTGGCTATTACTAGTAATGCTTCAATGAACCTGGGAATGCATATCTTTTTTCAAATTAATGTTTTTGATTTCTTCAGATAAATACACAGAAGTGGAATTGCTGGAACGTATGGTAGCTCTGTTTTTAATTTTTTAAGGAATCTCCATACTGTTTTACATAGTGGCTATACTAATTTATAATCCCACCGACAGTGTACCAGGATTCCCTTTTCCCTACATCCTTACCAGCACTTGTTATTTGTTGATTCATTGATAACTGTTTTGATAGATGCAATATCTCATTGTGGTTTTAATTTGCATTTCCCTGCTGTTTAGTGACATTGAGCATCTTTTAATATGGCTGTTGGCCATCTGTATGTCCTCTTGGAAAAATATCTGTTTAGGTCTTCTGACCATATTGAATTGTTTGTTTTTTATGATGTTAAGTTATATGTGTTCCTTTCATATTTTGGTTAAATATTTCATATTTAACCCCTTATCAGATTTATCATTGGTGAATATCTTCTCCCATTTAGTAGGTTATCCTTTCATTTTATTGATGGTTTCTTTCACTGTGCAAAATCTCTTTTGTTTGATGTCATCCCATTTGTTTATTTTTTCTTTTGTTTCCCTTACCCAGGAAGACTTTATCCAAAAGGGTACTGCTAAGAGTGATAAAATGTTTACTGCCTATATTTTCTTCTAGGAATGTTATGGTTTCAGGTCTTACATTTAAGTCTTTAATCCATTTTGAGTTTATTCTTGTATATGTTGTAAGAAAGTGGTCCAGTTTCATTTTTTCACATGTATATTTTCAGTTTTCCCAGTGCCATTTATTGGATAGACTTTCTTTACTCCATTGTATATTCTTGCCCCTTTGTCATAGATTAAATGTGTGGGTTTATTTCTAGGCTCTTTATACTGTTCCATTGATTTGTGTGTTTTTATGTCATTTTGAGTCATATAGCCTTGTAGTATAGTTTGATATCAGGTAGTGTGATAATTCAGACTTTTCCCCTCAAAATTGCTTTGGCCATTCATGGTCTTTTGTGGTTCCATATAAATTTTAGGATTATTTGTTGTGGTTCTGTTACTGGAGAGTAGGGATCCTCTCCCAATGTGTTGTCCATGTTCTTGATGTCTCGAACAAAGAATTGAGCAAGACACCAAAATACAGTAGAAAAGAAAAGTTTTATTAGAAAGGAAATATACTTCCAGAAGTGGATGCAGGCCTGAGCAAGAGAAGCATGACTCAGAAGGCCTGATAACAAAGACCTAAGGATTTTTAATCCCTTTTTCCTGTGGGTAGTTACTTTGAGTGGGCTTCCTTGATTGACAACTAAGATTGACAGGACTCAGTGATTCATCATTTTACTTTCTGCACATGTTTATTCCCTGAATTCAGTCTGTTATAATGATATTAATGAACTTCTGGGCATATGCATCATATTATAATGATGGTATAATGAGGCTCAGGTGAGTTGAAGGTTGTTGGGGTCTTCATTTTCTTTCTTCAGTATCTTAAAATATTCAGAGTACAGATCTTTCACCTACATGGTTAAATTTATTCCTAGGAATTTCTGTGATATTGCTTGTAACTTCTTTCATTTATGGTTTTATTTCTTTGGACTCTTTTTTCCTTGGTGAGTTTGACGAAAGTTTTGTCAATTTTTTTCTTTTTAAAGCAATACCTCTTAGTTTTATTGATTTTTTTCTATTTTTTAAATTTCTATTTTGTTTATTTTCACTTTGATCTTAACTCTTTCTTCTGTTTACTTTGGGTTTTGTTCTTGTTTTTTTAGTTCCATTAGATATAGAATTAGATTGTATTTGGGATTTTTCTTGTTTCTTGATATAGTCCTGTATAACTCTGAACATTCCTTTTAGAAGTGTTCTTGCTGCATCCCATAAATTTTGAAAACTTGTTTTCATTTGTTTCAAAATAGTTTTTGATTTCCTGTTTGATTGTTTAGTAGCATGTTGTTTAGTCTACACATATTTGTGTTTTTTCCAGTTTTCTTCCTATAGTCGATTTCTAGTTTCAGACCATTGCAGAGGGAAAGGATGTTTGATAGGATTTCAATCTTCTTGAACTTATTGAGGCTTGTTTTGTGCCCTAAGGTGTGATCGATTCTGGAGAATGTTCTATGTGTACTTGAAAAAAATGTGTGTTCCACAATACAATATAAATATATGTACATAATATATATGTTATATAACATAATGTAATATATATTATATTATACATATTATATACATATATATATATATGCCTTACTGTTAAATTGTGCACCTGAAATTTACTGGATTTCGTTAACTAGTGTCACCATAATAATAGATAAGATAGATAGATGGAGTTCGTTAACCAGTGTCACCATAATAGGTAGATAGATCGATCGATAGAAAAAAAAAAAAATATGTGTTCTACATGTGCTGGCTGTAAAATTACTGCTTGGCTATTGCCCATGGGAACATAGGCTATCTATCACCCATGGGAATATAACATTCTAACAATAAGCTTTCTTCTTTTGTACTCCCTCTTGCACAACTGACCTGTGGGTTGACAGTTAGTAAATGGAAGAAAAATAGACTTTTGTGTTCAGACAGAATGAAGAATGGGGTTTAGGGCTTAAAAACCCTGTACTTCTACATTTCAGGGCTGCTTAATTTAGGGTCTGCATACCCCTGGCAGACCCAGCTGGCTGAATAAAGAATGTGTTTCCTATAACTCACTGAGTTCTGGTAGTCCGTGTATCTATCGGGGGCTGGTGGCTACAACATACAGTTTTTGGATGAAATGTTCTATAAATGTATTAAATTTATCTGGTCTAATGTGGCATTTAAGGCCATTATTTCCTTTTTGAGCTATCCATTGATGTAAGTGGGGTATTACAGTTTCCTATCATTGTATTACTGTAGACTTCTCCCTTTATGTTTATTAATAATTATATATTTAGGTGTTCCTATGTTGGGTGCATAGATATTTATGATTATTATATCCTTGAGGATGCAAAGTAGGTTTTATAGAAAGTAACCTCACAGTGTGATCTATTATAAATTCCTAACTGGACAGGTCATTGTGGGTGGTCATGCCCCAGGCATACATTTTCTTTAGAAAAGATTTATCTTTACGTTAAGCAAGTCCTGTCCATTGTTTCTCTGCATCTGGGATAATACACCTTTGAAATACCCTCTTTCAGACCCCTCCTTCTAATATTTGACCACCCTTTCATTTTCCTTCTAAAGCATAAGATACAACAGAACCTTAACTATCTTGTGATTCATTCCCCACCTTGCTTTTTCCCACCTTCATGTAATCTTTGTTAATCTCAAATGCATAAAATAAACTGCAAACTGTTAATCTCTGAAGTATTTATCTCATGCTGTTGAAATCTAGCTTCCAGGTGTATCTTCAGTTTGGCTCAAATAAAAATTTTTAAAAAATTCTCTATAGGTGTGGACATTCTTACATTGATATCTTCTTCTTGGATTTGCCCCTTTATAATTACATAGTATCCTTTTTGTTTGTTTGTTTGTTTTAAAGTTTATTTTGTCTGAAACGAGTATGGCTAACCCATCTTTTTTTTTGTTTTTATTTGTATGGAATAGCTTTTTCCATAATTTAACTTTCAGTCCGTATGTGTCTTTATATTTGAAGTGAAACTCTTATAAACAGCATATGGATGGGTCATATTTTTTAATCCATTTATCCACCCTGTGTTTTTTGATTGGAGTATTTAATCCATTTATATTTAAAGTAATTATTGATAACTATGTGCTTATTGCCATTTTGTTAATTGTTTTTTGGTTGTTTTTATAGTTCTATTTCTTTGTCTCTTGAACTTTCCATTGTGGTTTCCTGGTTTTCTTTAGTGTTTTATTTTGGTTCCTTTCTCTATTCTTTGTATATCTTTCATAGGTTTTTGGTTTGTGCTTACCATGAGGTTTATAAATTGTAGCAGTCTATTTTAAGCTGATATTCATTTAGGTTCAAATATATTCTATAAAGACTACATTTTTACTTCCCCTTCTATGATTTATTTTATTGATGTCATGTTTTAGATCTTTTTGTTATGTATCTCCTACATACTTAATGTAGTTTGTCTTGAGTTTGATATTTTTTTCTTTTGACCTTCACAGATAGTTTTTTTAAATTTAATGAAATTTTTTTAATTTATTTTTTTATGGTGACATTGGTTAATGAAATTCAATAAGTTTCAGCTGTAACCTTTGCAGTAAGGCGCATACATATATATATATTCATATTGTCTGTTCCCATAGTTAGATCTCTTTTTGTGACCACATATTTTAACCCTTTTACCCTATCTGCTTTCCCTCTCTCCCTTACCTCCTACTCTCTGGTAACTACTAGTGCATGTCTATGAGTCTCTGTTTGTCCTGTTCATTTGTTACATTTAGGTTTATATCCCACATATAAGTGATATCATGTGGTTTTCAACTTTTTCTGTCTGGCTTATTTCGCTTAGCATGATTATCTCGAGGTCATTCCACGTTGTCGCAAATGGCAGTATTTCATCTCTTATGGCTGAGTAATATTCCATTGTACATAAGTACCACAGCTTCTTTAGCTAATCATCTATCGTAGGGCACTTCAGTCACTTCCATGTCCTGGCCACTGTGAATAATGCTGCTATGAACATTAGTGTGCAAATATCTATTTGGATATGAGTTTTCAAGTCTTTGGGGTAAATACCCAGTAGAGGGATTGCTGGATCATATGGTAGATCAATTCTTAGTTTTTTGAGGAACCTCCGTACTGTTTTCCATAGTGACTGTACCAATTTGTAGTCACACCAGCAGTGTTTGAGGGTTCCTTTTTCTCCATATCCTCTCCAACATTTGTTATTGTCCTGTTGATTATAGCCATTCTAACAGGTGTGAGATTGTAGTTTTGATTTGCATTTCCCTGATTATTAGCAGTGTTGGGATCTTTCCATATGTTTGGCGGCTATATGTATGACTTCTTGGATGTTGTAGCCACCAGCCCCCAAAAGACACACGGGCTACCAGAACTCAGTTATAGGAAACACACTCTTTATTCAGCCAGCTGGGTCTGCCAGGGGTACACAGACCCCAAATTAAGCAGCCCTGAAATGTAGAGGTACAGGGTTTTTAAGCCGCAAATCCCATTCTTCATTCTGTCTGAACACAAAGGTCTATTTTTCTTCTATTCTCTACCTGTCGACCCAAAGGTTGAGTGTGCAAGCGGGGGTATAGAAGCAGAAAGCTCGTTATTAGAATGTTATGTTCCTATAATTAAAAGCTTATATTTCCATGGCGATAGTCAAACAGTTAATTTCTTGCAAGTAATAAATTTCAAGCAAACATTTTACAACCATCACAGGAGAACTGTCCTGGTCCTTTGCCCATTTTTTGACTGGATTGTTTGCTTTCTTGTTATTAAGTTGTATGAATTCTTTATATATTTTGGATATTAGGCCCTTAGTGGAGGCATTGCTTACAAATACATTTTCTCATTTGGATGATTTGTCTCTTTACCTTGTTGACGGTTTCTTTAGCTGAAGAAAAGCTTTTTAGTTTGATGTAGCCCCATTCATTTATTTTAGCTTTTACTTCCTTTGCCTTTGAGGTCAAATTCATAAAATCCTCTTTAAGTCCAAGGTCCTTGAGTTTAGTCCCTGTGTTTTTTTCCTATACGTTTTATTGTTTCAGGTCTTATATTCAGGTCCTTAATCCATTTTGAGTAAATTTTGGTGTATGACAATAGACAATAGTCCAGTTTCATTCTTTTGCAGGTGGCTTTCCAGTTTTCCCAGCACCATTTATTGAAGAGGCTTTTCTTTCTCCACTGTATGTTTTTGGCTTTTTTTTGTCAAAAATTATTTGCCCATATAAATATGGGTTTACTTCTGGACTCTCAGTTCTGTTCCACTGGTCTGTATTTTGCTGCCAATATCATGCTGTTTTGATTACTGTTGCTTTGTAGTGGAGGGCAGAGTGATGCCTCCAGCCTCTTTCTTTTTTCTCAGGATGGCTTTGGAAAATTGTGGTCTTTTGTGCTTCCATACAAATCTGATGATGTTTTGTTCTATTTCTTTTAAAAATGCCAATGGGATTTTGATGGGGATTGCATTAAATCTGTATAATGCTTTAGGTAATATGGTCATTTTAACTATGTCGATTCTTCCAGTCCAAGAACACAGAATATCTTTCCAATTCTTTATGTCTTCTTTGATTTCTTTTAATAAAGTCTTGTAGTTTTTATTACATAGGTCCCTCACATGTTTTGTTAACTTTATTCCTAGGTATTTTATTATTTTTGTTGTAATTGCAAAAGGAATTTTTTTTTTTACTTTTTTTTCTGACACTTCGTTGTTAGAGTATAGTATTTGCTTATTGTTTCTAGTGGTGTTCTTGTGGGTTCTTTAGGGTTTTCTATATAGAGAATCATGTCATCCACAAATAGTAACAGTTTGACTTCTTTGTTTCCTATTTAGATGCCTTTTATTTATTTTTCTTGCTTGATTGCACTCGCTAAGACCTCCAATGTTATATTGAGTAACAGTGGTGATAGTGGACAGCCTTGCTTTGTTCCTGATCTTAGAGGAAAGATTTTTAGTTTTTCATCATTAAGTATAATGTTGGCTGAGGGTTTGTCATATACGGTCTTTATTATATTAAGGTGCTTTCCTTCTATACCGATTTTGTGAAGTATTTTGATCATAAATGGATGCTGTATCTTGTTGAGGACTTTTTCTGCATCTATTGATATGGTATAATTCTTATTTTTTAATTTGTTTATATAGTGTATCACATTAATCAATTGGATTTGTTGAACCATCCCTGTGTCCCTGGGATGAAGCCCACTTGATCATGGTATATAATATTTGTAATATGTTGCTATATTCAGTCCACTAGTGTCTTATTTAGGATTTTTGAATCTGTGTTCATGAGAGATATCTCATGAACTGAGAGATACTGGTCTGTAGTTTTCTTTTTTTGTGTTATCTTTATCAGGTTTTGGTATCAGGGTAATAATATTGGTCTCATAATATGAGTTGGGAAATATTACCACCTCTTTATTTTTTTGGAAGAGTTTGAGGAGTATAGATATTAAATCTTCCTTGAATGTTTGGTAGAATTCACTGGTGAAGCCATTTGGTCCTGGACTTTTACTTTTTGGTAGGTTTTTGATGATTGTTTCAATTTCCATACTGCTGATCGGTTTATTTAGATTTTCCAGTTCTTGATTCAGTCTAGGAAGGTTATTCAGTTTGGTCCCTTCTAGGTTATTCAGTTTGGTGTTATATACTTTTTCATAGTATTTTTACATGTTCCTGTGTATTTCTGAGGTGTTCTTTGTAATTTCTCTTTTTTCATCCCTGATTTTGTTTGTTTGAGTCCTTTCTATTTTTTCTTTAGTGAGTCTAGCAGGGGTTTGTTAATTTTACTAACCTTCTCAAAGAACCAGCCCTTTGTTTCATTTTTATATTGTTTTTTTTGTTTTGTTTTGTTTGCAATTCATTTATTTCTGCTCTAATTTTGATTACTTCTTTCCTTTTGCTGACTTTAGGCTTCATTTGTTCTTCCTTTTCTAGTTTTTTAAAGATGAAACGTTCGTTTATTTGGGCTTGTTCTTGTTTTTGGAGGTAGGCTTATAATGATATGATCTTTCCTCTTATGACTGCTTTTGCTGTGTACCAAAAGTTTTGATATGTTGTACTATCATTATCATTCGTGTTTGTTTATCTCTTTATCTCTCTTTTTATTTCTTCTCTGACCCAGTTATTCTTCAGTAGCATGTTGTTTAATCTCCATGTATTTGTGGTTCTTCTTGCTTTCTTTTCACAGTTGATCTCTAGTTTCAAAGCATTATGATCAGAGAATATGGCTGGTACTATTTTAACCCTCTTAGATTTGTCGAAGCTATCTCTGTGTCCCAGTATATGGTCGCTTCTTGCAAATGTTCCATGTGCACTAGAGAAGAAGAATATGTAAGCAGCCGTTTTGCAATGAAAGGCTATGTAAATGTCAATTATGTCCATTTGGTCTAATGTGTCAATTAAGGATGTTATTTCCTTATTGATTTTCTGTTTGGACGATCTGTCCATATTCGACAGTGGTGTATATAGGTCCACTACTATGATAGTCTTTTGGTCTGTTTCTCCCTTTAGTTCTGCCAGTAACTGCTTTACATATTTCGAGGCTCCCTGACTGAGAGCAGAGATATTAATAAGTGTTATGTCTTCTTGGTGCATGATTCCCTTTATCATTATGAAGTGTCCCTCAGTATCTTTCTTTACCTTTTTTATTTTGAAATCTAATTTCATCCGATATTAGTACCATTACTCCTGCTTTTCTCTGAATGCCATTTGCTTGAAATCTCATTTCCACCCTTTCACTTTGACTCTAAATTTGTCTTTGGAACTGAGAGGCAGCATATGGTTGGGTTTGTTTTTTGATCCGTTCTGCAACTTTGCACCTTTTTTATTGGTGAGTTCAGTCCATTTACGTTTAGGGTGATTATTGAAATATGAGGTCTTCTTATAGCCATTTTATCTTTTGCTTTCTGTTAGCTTGGTGTTTCCATTGCTTCCTTGTCTGTGTGTTTCTGTTTTCTTTATTTTGGTTGGCTTTTGTGGGTTTTGCCTCTGGTTTTTCTTGTTTTATGTTATATACTTCAGTTCTGAATCTTTAGCTTGTGGTTACCATTACAAATATATAAAGAATATTTGTACATATATATGTATGTATACATGTATATATACATATACACATGTGTATGTATATATGTACAGTTGTTCATTTTCTTGTATGCCTTATCTTCATTCCCCTTTGCGAATTTGGATCTTTGAATCCTCCCCTTTTCATTCATTGTTGTCTCAATCTGTCCCTATGTATGCTGAACATTCATTAATATCTTGTTATAGCAAATATTTCTTATTGTTTAAGCTTTCAAGGCCCTGTTCTTACTAAGGGTTGCACTCCTCTGCTTCTGTCTGCTTGCTAATTACCTTACTCCTAATCATGTATTTTTTTTGTCATTTTGTTTTAGATAAGTGCGCTGACCCCTTTCAGTATTTCCTGTAATGTGTGCCTCATAGTGGAGGATTCCCTCAATTTTTGTATGTCTAGAAAGGTCTTTATTTCTCCTTCATATCTAAAGGAGAGCTTTGCTGGATACATTATTCTTGGCTGGTAGTTCTTTTTATTAATAGTTTGAACATTTGATTCCACTCCTTTCTTGCTTGTAAGGTTTGTGCTGAGAAGTCCGACGATAATCTAATGGATTTTCTTTTATAGGTTACTGTGTTCTTTTCCCTGGCTGCCCTGAGAATTCATTCTTTTTTGTTGATTTTTGATAACTTTAATACAATGTGTCTTGGTGAAGGCCTTTTGGGGTTGAGATAATTGGGTGTTCTCTTGACTTCTTGAATTCCAAGCTCCAGCTTATTCCTTAGATTTGGGAAATTCTCATCAACTATTTATCTGAAAATGCTTTCTAGTCCCTGCTCTTTTTCCTCCCCTTCAAGAATGCCCATTATTCTTATGTTTCCTCTCTTGATGGTATCAGGTAGTTCTTGTATTTCTCTTTTATTATTTTTTATTCTTCAGTTTCTCTCTTCTTCCTTCTGATTTATTTCTAGATTTCAGTCTTCGATATCACTAATCCTTTCCTCCATTTGGTCGACTCTATTTCCCAAGCTTGCTATTTCATTTTTCAACTCTTGCATTTTTTTTTTCATCTCCAAAAGGTCTATTTTTTTCTTTATGAGGGCTTCAGTCTCCTTGCTAAAAAAACTCATTCTGCTTATCTAGTTGTTTTTTCAATTCTTGAAATTATTGATATGATTCGTTTCTGAGTTTTTTCAGAAGTACCATCCTGAATTCTCTGTCATTGAAGTTGCATATTTCTATGTCTTTAAGCTTATTTCCTGGAGATTTTTTCTCTTGCTTTTTGAGATGCCTTGTCATTTTGGTTTTAATGGTGTTTAATGGACTATTTCTCTGCCTGGGAATTAATGGAAATATATTCTGCTTTTTTCTTAGAAAGATTTATTATATAAGGGTCTCTCTTTAGCTTGCTGCAATGAAGGCACTTTTCTTTTGGTTTCCAGTAGGTAGCCTCTAAGCATGTTGGATCCTTGCATTATATAAAGCATTAATGATGTCTTTTTTTCCCCTGTATATGTGTAATCATTCTCGCCACACTCAGTCTCAGTTCCTGTCAGTGTTAGTGACCATTTTGGTAGCATTTCTCAGGTCCCCTGGGGGTTAGGTGTTCTGTGTTGGAGGATATAGGGGGAGGGGCCCTTTGCATTGGGGGATGGGAGCTGTGGTTCACTCGTGGTTTTGCAACCACGGCTGGTAAAAATCAACTTTTGTTTTTCTGCTGTCCCCACTTCTCTGCTTTCTGCCATCATGCAGAAGGCTACTTTGTATTCATATTAAACCAAAAACCAGCAATACGTTCAATTGAATGTAGGAAAGTTTCATTCCTTTAACCCCCAAACTCTGCCCCTTTTTAGGTCGTCGCCTCTCTTCAGT
This sequence comes from Eidolon dupreanum, assembly GCA_028627145.1. NCBI lineage: Eukaryota > Metazoa > Chordata > Mammalia > Chiroptera > Pteropodidae > Eidolon > Eidolon dupreanum. The sequence goes on from CM053501.1 coordinate 16,873,137, forward strand.
CATGATTGAGGAATGATCAAGAGACTGGGGGAGTTGTAAAAGGAATTGTAGCCTCACATGTTGCAGTACTTGGAGCAAACCCCTTAACCACTTGGTGGCCCTCCTTGGACTCTTAGGGCCATTACCTGGTAACAGGACTGCTTGGCTTATGTGTACTGTTAATGTTTGGTGTAGTCTTTATTGTATTTGTGATATGTGGATGCAATATGCAAATGCTCTAACCACCCAGGTACTCCCTTTACGGAAGAACTGACACAAAGAATGTGAGGTCGTGGAACTATGTCGGAGTGGAGTTAACTCAGTAGTTGGTTTAACTCAGAGCATACATAGCCCCTTCACATACTCAGAAGACTGATGGCTGCCTGGCCAGCAGCCAAGCAAAGCAGTACACAAAGAGCTTTTAGCAGTGCCTGCTCCCAAGGACGTTTTCTGCTGCTCCCATGGATGTTACCCACTCCTGCAACCAAGCAGCACATCTTGGTTCCATCTATCTGAGAAGGCAGCTGCTCCCCCAATGAGATAACCCCTCCCTGTGCTTGTGGGCATAAAAAATTCTGTTTGCACTTGGTCAGCAGCAGTTTTTCTTCCTGCAGCTTTAATGGCCACTACTGAAGCTTCCCTGCTCATGAGTAATAAATGGCATTTCTCACTCCTTTGGTCCTCCTGGTGTTTTTTCCGGAATATCCAAATCCAGGTATAAATTCCAGACCTGGGCTCCTGCGTTACAAGGGGAATGTAAACAATGGCACTCCCTGGCACTTCCCATCCTGGAGAAATCTGTCACCAGAGAGAGCGCTCCCGTTGATTCCCAGCTTTCTCTTGTTTATTGTAGAGAAAGTGATTTTGTGAAGAAGCAACCTCTCTGTAGGCTTTATGTGCTGGGTAGTTTTGAGATGCTGGCTTGAGCTGGGCAGGTGCTTATGGTGCCTAAGGAAATAGCTTATGGGACTGGAGAAGCTCCCTGTCAAAGAAGCCAGGCACTTTTGGTGATGCACTGTCATTCCTGCTTGCTCTCTTTGTTCAGAGGCAAAAGGCTCCAGACAGTGTAGCTAGAAATACACTGCAGTGGTCTTGCAGGTACTCCAGAGTTGCCAAATAGAGCTCCCTCTTGCCCTACCTGAGTGGAGGGGAATGTAAACAATGGTGCTCACAGGCTCCTTCAGCCCAGAGAGTTCCCACAGCTACCGAAGAGCTCCCGCAGTTTCCCAAGCTTTTCTATTGATCTTTTTTCTCATTAGTTGTTCAGAGGCTGTTCATTCAGCCCTTGTATGTCTCGCAGGAGTAATTCTCCCTATGTATGTATATTTGAGTTTGCTCATGGGAGAAGGTGAGCTCAGTGTCTGCTGCCATCTTGGACCATGCTCTGCCCATTTTTAATTGGGTCATTTGTCTTTACTGTTGAATTGTAAGATTTCTTTGTATACTCTGGATAGTAGACCTTTAGCAAATAAATGATATACAATTATTTTTTTTCTCATTTTTGAGATTTCTTTTCACCTTCTTGAAGCACATAAGTTTTTAATTCTGATGAAGTCCAGTGTATCTGTTTTTTTTTTTTTTCCTTTGGTTGATTGTTTTGGGTATCATCTCAGAATCTTTTCCCTAAACCAAGATCATTTTTACTTATATGTAACTCCTAAGCATTTTAGACATTTAAGTCTTCAGCACACTTTGAGTTAATTTTGTATATGGTGTAAGGAAGGGGTCCATATTTATTCTTTTGCATGTGGATATACATTTGTCCTAGCACCATTTGTTGAAATCTGTTTTGCCCCAAATATTCTGTCCCTGAAAAGGAAGTGACTAAGTTTCATCAGTCAGGTTTGGTGGACTGCTATCTGTCATCTTGGACCCTTATTAAATATTATGATAAATCCATTGCAGCCTCTAGCCCCTTTGGACCTCACTGTATTGTTTGGAAGAGGGGTCAGCAAACTTCCTGTAAAGGAACAGATAATATTTTAGGTTTTGCAGGTCATGAGATTACTGCAACAACTACATAATTCTGTTGTTCCAGTATAAAAGCAGCCATGGAAAATACATAAATAGATGAGTGTGACTGTTCCAGTAAAAATATTTACAAACTCAGGCATTAGGCTTTAAGTTGCTGACCCCTTGTTTAGATGGTTCTAGAATAGGGAGAAGAGGGTTTACTATCCACCAATAACATTCCTCATGTGGTTCTCAGTGTGGCTTACTTTCAGGACATCTGGACTCTTTCCATGAATGCTTCAAGATGTGGCATACCCAATCCAGGTGGAGATTCTACTTAGTAGCGTAATGCAGAACTCTCATGGAGTGTGTTTAGTGTGGGGATGCCTTGAGGACTCTGTGTTTAATCATGACTATTATAATTTTGGGTGTCTTGTTCAACAAAGGTTTGTTGAGTATACAGTATGTGCCAGTTTAATGCTGATACTTGAGTCATAAAGTCAGACCTCAAGTTTTATATGGTATGTAAGATAGGTTAATTAATGCCTCCACTGTTTTCTCTTTGACCCATTTGTATACCCTGCCTGTATTTAATATCCCTAAAATACTTCTTCTTTACATAATATTCTCAGCTCAGAATGTGAAAATCTTCCTAGGCTATTGAGAATAAAAATTCTATAGTGACATCAGCAAAATGGAGGGCCAAGAAGTTGCATGTTCTTGTTACCCTACAGAGACATTGAAAACAACCAAAATCTTATTTTTTTGATAAGTTTGTGGCAGTAAGTTTGTGGGAGCACTGGAAGAGAGTTATACAGTAACCAAGTGAATGGCCAATCAAGAAAAAGCTACATACAAAATGGAAGAAAATTTAACAAAATTTTTGTTCACTTTTGTTCCCCCACCTCCATGTAATCTTGATCTGGAGGAGGCAGCAGTCCATTTCTCAATTTCCTCCTTCAAACTGGAGGGAGCAAAGCAAACCTTATTCTCAGTGTTCTAACTTGTCTGGGGGCTGCCTGAAGGACTAATTTCTGTTTGCCCTATTTGGAGCTCTGCAGGGGAAAATGAGAAAGTGACAGAAACTACTCATAAAATCTATAAAGAGACTAAGATCCACAGATACCTGGGCAAGACATCATGAATGGAGACATACAATTGACTATCTAAGGCCCTAATGAGAAACTGGCATGAGACTCTGGAAAATTAAAACATAAAAGCAGCACGTATAGAGGAGAATCGAAAAAGGTACATAGATCTAGGCGAGAGATAATATGCTAAGAAAACACTTAAGAATTGGCTTTCTCCTTCAGCTGATCCCAAGGCTCAGAACTTATCCTACTAATTAGTAAAGACTTCACTGTCACAGCCCAAACTGTAAAGACTGGGAGAGGTGGCTGTTTTTTGAACTGCCCAATTTTCAACAAAATGTCACAGGGAGCAGAAAAACCTGGCTCATTCAAAGGAAGAAAATGAAGTGGCAGGAACATTCCCTGAAGAAGCATAGGCATCAGATTTACTAGATAAAGACTTTAAAGCAACGGTCTGAAATATACTCAGTTAAAGGAAAATTGAAAAAGAACTAAAAGAAACCAGGAAAGAGATATATGAATAATATGAGAGGAGAATAACAGAAATTATAAAAAGGACTCAAACAGAAATTCTGGAGCTGAAAAATAAAATAACTGAATTCAAAATTTCACTATGGGATTTAACAACAGATTCAATTAGGCAGAAGAAAGAATGAGCAAACTTTAAGGTGGTACATTTGAAATTACCTTGTTGGAAGAGCAAAACAAAAAACTAATGATGAAAAACAAACATCCTAAGGGACTTATGACGTACCAATATGTGCATATGGGAGCACCAAAGGAGAGAGAAAGAGGAAGAGATTGTTTGAAGAAATAATGGTCAAAACCATCTAAATCTGAAGAAATACATGAATTTACAAATAAAAGAAGTTTAAACTTCAAAAACCCCAAATGTGTACAAATAAATACCCACACCAAGACTAAAAAGTAGACTTCCCAAAACAAAAACACCCAAACCAAGACACTTTATAATCAAACTATAGAAAGACAAAGACAGAACCTTGAAAGCAGCAAGAGAAAGATGACTTGTCACATACAAGGGATCCTCAATAAGATTATAAGTGAATTTCTCATTAGAAACCTAAGAGACCAAAAGGGAGTGAGATGATGTATTTAAAGTGCATAAAACAAAACAAAACAAAACTGTCAACTGAGAATTCTATACCTGGCAAAACTTCCCTTCAAAAGTGAGAGAACCACCTCACTTTTAGTCAACCTGTTTGGATGATTACTATAAAATAAAACAGACCAATATAGAAAAACAAAGTAAATATTGGTGAAGATGTGGAGAAATTTGAAAGCTTGTGCACTTTTGATGGAAATATAAAATAGTACAGCATATGGAAAACATGATAGATCCTTGAAAAAGTTAACAGAATTACCACATTATCTAGCACTTTCATTTTTTGATATATACCCAAAGAATTCAAAGGGAGGTCTCAAAGACATATTTGTGCACCTGTGTTCATAGCACCATTGTTTACAAACCCAAAAGATGGAAGCAACCCAAGCATCCATCACAGATAAATGGATAAAGAAATTGTGATCTATATGTTAAGGGTGTGGTTCTAGGCAAAGATATGCTAACGGCCAACATCTGCTTCTGTAATCTGCTTGCTTGTTTGATGTTAACCAGGGTGTGATTCTAGGCTTTATAAGCTGCCTCTTTTGGGAGCTTGGGGCTGATTCTCTGACCCTGCATGGTGGAGAGTCAGTTGCCGCCGGCTAATAAAGGCTCATAATTCATCTCAGTTGGCTCCGTGGGTCTTAGATTTGATCGCACCACAACATATACATACATAGGAATATTATTCTGCCTTAAAAAAGAAGAAAAGTCTGACGCATGCTACAACATGGATGAACCTTGATATGTTAACTGAAATAAACTAGTCACAAAAGGACAAATAAATGTGGTCCTAATTATATAAGATACCTAGACTATAGTCAAGTTAATAAAGACAAAAGTAGAATGGTTTTGCTAGGGCCTGGGGGAGGTAATAATAGGTTAGTGTTTTTTAATGGGTATAGAGTTTTAGTTTTGTAAGATGAAAGAGTTCTGGAGATTGGTTGCACAACAGTGTGGATATATTTAACACTAGTGAACTTAAAAATGGTTAAGATAAATTTTATATTTTTTCTACAATTAAAAATATTTTTAATGAAGAGAAATTAAGACTTTCCTAGATAAACAAAAGCTGAGGGAGTTCATTACCCAAGTTTTGCCCTGTAAGAAATACTAAAGGAAGCTCTTCAGGTGGAAATGAAAGGACTCTGAATAGTAACTCAAAGTCATATGAAGATATAAAGATCTCTAGTAAAGGTAAATACATGAGCTGAATTTTAACAGGTGACTGCAGAGGGGCACAAGTGGGGACTAAACTTGGCCTGCAGCTGAACCCCTCTCAGGACTGTGCGGACACCTACTACACAAAGCCACGCTAATAACACCAGGAAACTTAGGAACTTTGCTTAGTACATAAGAACAGATACAGAAAGGCAGCCAAAATGGGAAGACAAAGAAGCAGAAACCATAAGAGAGAACAGAACAGAGGTTCAGGAATAATGGAGTCAAGCAATCTAGCAGATGCAGAGTTCAAAACATTGGTAATAAAGATGTTTGATGAAGTGAGGGAAAGTACAGATGAATTCAGTGAGAACTTGAACAAAGAGATAAAAAACAAAAATGGAAATGGAAATTATAAAAGGGAACCAGTCTGAAATGAAGAACACGTTATTTGAGAAATATATTAAATGGAATAAACAGAGGAATAGACAAAGTGAATAAAGAAGAGGATCAAATGACCTATCTAGAGGATAGGAAAGCCAATCAGGACACTCAATCAGATGGCAAGAAAAAAGATGCCAGGACTATAAAAATAATTTAAGGAGCATATGGGACACTATTAAAGGTCAAATTATCTGTTTCATTGGTGTACCTGAAGGAAGACAAGATGTTGAACAGATGTTTAAAGAAGTAATGATGGAAAACATCCCTAACTTGGTGAAGGAAATGGACATAAAACCCCCAGAAGCTTAGAGAATTCCAAAAATCAGGGATCCAAAAAGGTCCACACCAAGACATATCATAATTAAAATGCCAAAGGTTAACTACAAAGAAAGAATATTAAAAGCAGCAAGAGGAAAGCAGATAGTTACCTACAAGGGAGAATCCATAAGACTGGCAGCTGATTTCTCAAAAGAAACGAAGCAGGACAGAAGGCCTTGGCACAAAATATTCAACGTGATGAAAACCCAGGGTCTACAACCAAGAATTCTTCATCCAGCAAAGCTATCATTTAGAGTTGAAGCACAGATAAAGAGCTTCTCAGACAAACATGAGCTAAAGGAATTTATCAACACCAAGCCAGTATTACAGGAAATGTTGGAGGGACTTCTTTAAGAAGAAAAAACATGTATTAAAAACAGGAATAAAGAATGGTAACAGCTACGTTCCTATCAATAAGTACCTCAAATGGAAAAGAAGTGCTCCAACCAAAAGATAGAGTGGCTGAAGGGATAAGAAAACAAGACCCCTACATAAGAAAAGAAAGGCAATGGAAAGATATTGCTTTGATGGACCTAGAAAGTCTTTAAGTCAGACAGAGAAAGATAAATACTACATGATTTCACTGATATGCAGAATCTAAGGAATAAAAAGAACAAACTAATCAAAAACAGACTCACAAATATAGTGGACAATTTGGTGACGGTCAGAGGAGAGTGGGGTTGAGGGCTAGGAGAATGGGGTGAAGGGTTAAAAAAGTGCAAATTAGTACCCGATGGATGGTCACAGGAATGGGGAGCATGGCATAGGGAATGCAGTTAGTATTAATATATTGGCTAGGTGGAGGGTCAAGGGAGGGAGAGAGCAATTGGGGGGATTGTTTTATGAACTATATAGATGTCTAACCAATGGGCTGTGTACTTGAAACTAATTAAAATAAATAAATTTTTAAAAAATCTAAGAATTGATCTACCATATGATCCAGCAATCCCTCCAAAAACTTGAAAACATATATACAAAAAGATATCTACACACTGATGTTCATAATAGCATTCATTATTCATGGTGGCTAGGACATGGAAGCAACTGAAGTGTCCCATGATAGATAATGGGATAAAGAAGCTGTGGTACATATATAAAATGGAATATTACTCAGCCAGAAGAAGAGATGAAATACTGCCATTTGTGACAAAATAGATGGGCCTTGAGACCTTGAGATAATCACACTAAGTGAAATAAGCCAGACTGAAAAAGTTGAAAACCACATGATAGCACTTATATGTGGGATATAAATCTAAGAGCGGCAAACCACATGACAAACCAAGAGACTCATGGACATGGACAGTAGACTAGTGGTTTCCAGATGAGAGGGAGGTAAGAGGGAAGTAGATAGGGTATAAGGGGTCAAATATGTAGTCACAGAAAGAACACTAACTATGGGTGGTGAACATATAATGTAATATGTGTATGAGTTACTGTTGAATTGTACACTTGAAACTTATTGGATTTAGTTAACCAATGACACCATAAAAAAATAATAAAAACTTACTATAAACTACAGTAATTAAAATAATGTGTTACTGGAGGTAGGGGGAGGGTGAAGTGAGTAAAGGGGATCAAATATATGGTAGCTGAAGGAAACTGGACTTTGGGTGGTAAACACACAATAGAATATGCAGATGTCAAATGATAATGTACACCTGAAAATTATATAATTGTATGTTACCCCAATAAACTTAATAAAAAAATACACAAATATAGAATAAATAAAAATAAAATAGTATGTTATTGGCATAAAGACAAATATTCTATCCAATAGGATAGAAGAGAAAGTCAAGAAATAAACCCTCACATATGTAGTCCAGTGATTTTTGACAAGGGTACGTGATTATTCAATGGGGAAAGACAGTCTAAAACAAATAGAGCTGGAAAAACTGGATATCCACATGCAAAAGAAAGAATGTGGACCCTTTACTTACACCATATACAAAAGTAACTCAAAATGGATCAAAGACCTAATTGTAAGAGCTAAAATAGTAAAACATAGGGGGAAAACTGCATGACATTGAATTTGGCAATGATTTCTTGGATATGCATATGTAACAAAAGAAAAAATAGGTAAATTAGCCATCATCAAAATTTAAAAATTTCATGCATCAGAAGACACTATCGAAAGAATGAAAAGACAACCTACAATATGGGAGAAAATATTTGCAAATTATACATTAATTGCTTACTGTATATTAATAAACAATTAATATCCAGAATGTATAAACAACTTTTACATCTCAACAAGGAAATAAAAACAACTACCTAATGAAAAAATGGACAAAGGACTTTGAATAGACGTTTCTCCAAAGAATGTAAATGTTCCATAAGCTTGGGAAAAGATGCTGAATATCACTAGTCATTAGGGAAATGTGAATCAAAACCACTATGAGATACATTCACATTGGGGCGGCTGTTATAAAACAAAACAGTAACAAGTGTTAGGATGTGGAGAAGTTAGAATCCTTGTTCACTGCTTGTGGGAAAATAAACTGGTGCATTCCCTGTGGAAAATAATAAGGTAGGTCTTCAAAGGTTTATACGTAGAGTTATATAGTCCAGCAATTCCACTTCCAGGTATATACCCCACATAATAGAAATGAAGAACTCAGGTATTTGTATACCTATGTTCAAAACAGTATAATTTGCAATAACCAAAAAAGTAGAAACAATCCAAATGTTTATCAGTAGATGGTGTGTGTGTGTGTGTGTGTGTGTGTGTGTGTGTGCATGCACGTGCACGTGTGCGTGCACACATATATACAATAGAATATTACTCATTCTTGAATGATATTCTGACAGATGCTACATTATTGAAACTTGAATTATGATAAATGAAATACTTATATAAGATACCTAGAACAGTCAAATTCATAGAGGCAGACATTAGAATGGTGGGTGCCAGCTGCTAGGCAGAGAAAGAAATGGGGAGTTATTACTTCAGTTTGGGAAGATGAAAAATGAAAATGATGGTGGTGATGGTTACACAATAGTGTGAATGTACTTACTACCACTGAACTATACACTTAAAAATGGTTAAAATGGTAAATTACATTATGCATATTTTATCACCCCTCCCCCCAACAAATTTAGAAAACCAGGGTGTAGAAAGCAGAAGTAGTAGATATATTAACCAAGAATACTGGTGTAGTTAAAATTAAACATCATTTGGCTCTGAGCCTCCTGGAACTGAGAAAAAAGTTACTCATCACAGTGCCAAGAACATGTTGATTAGTTCTAAGAGGGTAGCGGAAATTATTGCATTGATTTAAATTGTGGCAACTGAAATTCTGAACTGTATATCTACATAATTGGATCATTACAGTAGAAAGTTAAATATTGAATAAAAATATATAGACTAAAATTCAGAGATTATGATTTTTTTGTTGTTAATAAAGGAAACAAGGATTTTTGGAAAGCAATTGATTTTGGACTTATAGCCTCCAGAACTGTGAAACAATATATTTCTGTTGTTTAAGTAAAAAAAATATAATAATAATAATAATAATAATGAAAATATAAGCATTTAACCCTAGCACTTTAGATCATTCACAGTTTGGCTTCCAGTAAAATCTCCAACTTTAATTAGTCTCATGAGCAACCCCTCCATTCCAGCCAAATGGGTTCATTCACTCATTCATTTGAATTCATTCAAATTTTTATTGAGTTTCTACCATGTAAGATGTAGGGTCAGGCAATGGGGATATGATGTGACTCTGTCATCCAGTGTCCCTGCCTTCAGGAAGATCTGTATTCTAGGGGGACAGATGCTAAATGACCAATTTCACAGTTCGTTATTTACTTACAACTTTAGTTAGAAATGAGAATGAGCTAAGAGAGGACGTGACAAAGAAACTGACCTAGTCTGGGAGAATCAGGGAAAGTTCTCTGAGAAAGTAATGTTTGGACTTAAAGAATGAGTAAAAGTCAGTGAATGAAAGAACGTTCCTTTAAGATATTTTCATGTTTTCCCATCTCTATGCTTTTGTGTATACTGTGCCATCTGCTTGTACTACATCCCTTCTTTGGGCATCCAAATTCTAACTCAAGATTTGGCTCATATCCTCCCTTCTCCAGAAAGCCTTTCTTGATAATCTCCTGCTGAAGTGTTTTCTCCTCACTATAAATAAACTAGACAAGTTTGTTGGTTATTAGCTACAAGCTGTGCATAGCCTTGTGATGTTTTTGCAATTCTCATCTTGCCCTGTTCCTTAAATCTAGAAGTCACCCTTGATTTCAGTCTCCATTCAATTCATTAGCGAATCACTTCTGTTTTAGTTCTATGCAGAATTTTCTGACAGAGCAATGATTGGAGGACTTGGTTTAAATAATCTTTACCCTTTTTATTTTAAAATAAACCACAGATACAAAAATATCTCACATAAAACATAAATTACAGGAGATGGATTATAAAGAGAATTTATATTATGATTCATAGCTTAATGATTTATGTGGAGAATATTCTTATAACCACCACTCAGGTCAAGAAATAGAACTACCCAGCAATACAACTTTTGGGTATTTATCCAAAGAAAACAAAAAACACTAATTGGAAAAGGTATATATACACCTATGTTCACTGCAGTATTATTTGCCATAGCCAAGATATGGAAGTAAGCTATGTGTCCATTGACAGATGAATGGATAAAGAATATGTGTATACACATATATATACACATACACATACACACATATATATAAAGGAATATTACTCAACAATAAAAAGGAATGAAATCTTGCTATTTATGACAACATAGATGGATCTAGAGGGTATCATGCTGAGTGAAATAAGTCAGACAGAGAAAGACTAATTCTGTATGATGTCACTTATACATGGAATCTAAAACAAAATAAATGAACAAACAAAACAAAAACAGACCCAGAAATATAGAGAACAAACTGATGGTTGCCAAAGAGGAGGGAAGTAGGTAAAAGGGGAAAAAAATGAAGTAGGAAAGAAAAAAGTGAAGAAAATAATAAGAACATGCTCCAAGGCAGGAGTATTAAGACACAAATTTATATTTCTAACCCTTTAAAAAGCTGTAAGATTTTTATCAGATCATAGTATGAAAATTTTTCAGCTGGAAATTATTACTGAGTTTTCAGTACTGTCTTCTAATATAGAAATGTTCTCTAGGTAAGATCTAGGTTGACTTCATTCCTATTAAGTCCTAGTACATGATAGTTTATTAAAATGAGAGTGTGTAGTTAGCAGTTGTCATGTCATTAACTAATTAATTATTATGAAACAGTTTAGAATTTTATAGCACAGTATAAGTACTGTTGCTAAAGAGAAAAAAAAAACAACAGAACTTTGCCAGCCACTCCAGAAACTCTCCTTTTGCCCTGTTCCACTTGTAGTCACCCATAATCCTGACTTTTATGGTAACCATTTCTTTTGGTTTCTTTTTACTTTTATTACTTAAGTGTGTATCCCTTATCATAATAGTTCACATTTCAAGGAGCTGGCTCTTAGGCCTTCAAGAAAGACATTCCTGGCATGAAAAACTGTCAAGAAGTCTATTTAACTTTTAAAAAAATTTACATGCATCTCAAAGAGAAGAGAAAGTATTTGTTATTTTAAGTTTTCTAAAGGAAAGTCTGAGCTGAAGGAAGGACAGGGTAGAGTTCTTTTTTCCTTTAAGCACCAGGGAGGTTAAAAAAATTTTTTTTCAATTTTTATTCACTCTTACATCCAGGAATAAAGTTCATGTAGAGCAGGCAAAATAAACATTTGATTCTTTCTCTTTATTTACCTACTTTTGAGATAATGAATTGACTCCTAATCATCCTCCAAATGTGACCAATGAGTTTTGTTTGTTTAAGTACCATTATTAATTCATACACTTAACCCATTACTGATTAGTTTCAATCTATGTAATTAATTCCTTAGTGTAGTTCAAATTGTCCTCTGGCCAGTGGAAGCCTCTTCAAAGTTGGCTCCTATGTCCTTTCAACATAACTGTAGAAGTCTTTGAGAGCTACTTTGCGATCTGGTATGAGAAGAGTTCCAGGTCATTTTGTACCCTTCCTACCCTGAAATCATCCATTTCTTCAAAAGCCTGATTTCAAGACCACATCTGCATTGCTACTGATTGACCAATCAACAGAGCTAGATTATATATGTACACACAAATACATACATATATAAATATATGTGTATATGTATGTGTATGTTTTTAAAGATAAAGGAACATCTTGAATTCTTTTTGATGCTACTTCCACTTAAACTCTTCTATATGATAGAATTAGGCTATCTCATATTTATTTGCTTTATCCCACATTACCTCTACAAAAGTCTCAGAATAGTAATTAGTATTAATAATTAGTAGAACATACAACCATTACTCTTCCTCTTTTAATCTGTATTTAGTCTTATTTCTACAACTGACTCTCTCTCTCTCTCTCTCTCTCTCTCTCTCTCTCTCTCTCTCTCTCTCTCTCTCTTATAAAGTATAATAAGGGGCATATATAATGCCCCTTATTATACCTTATATTCATATCTCTCTAGTTTGGGTTCTGTTTTGTTCCTATCTCTCATTTTGGTTTTATGAAGCTTGTTCTTGAGTAGATTTTTCAGTAGGAGCTCATAGGAACAATATTTCCTGAGCTCTTGCATATTAATAATAGTATATGCTCTTTATATTTGAAAGTCAGTTTTGCTGGATATAAAGTCCTTGGATCACATTATTTTTTCCTTTAATATCTTAAATATATTACTCTATTTTCTTCTGGCATCAAGCATTGATGTTAAAAAGTCTGACGATATCCTTGTTTTGTTTCTCTTATAAGCCACTTGCCTCTTTTTGGCCTAGATGCCCAAAGGACTTTTTTTCTCCTAGAAGTCTAGTAAACTTACTAGACTACGTCTTAGTAGTGGTTATATGGGTCAAGTATTCTTAGGCACATGGTATGTTATAGTTTCAAATATATTTTTTTCTTAAACTTAGGAACATTTTCTTGAATTTTTTATTTTACTTATTTTCTTGATTTTATACAATTTTATATTAAGATATATATCTTGATTTTTAATATATTTTCTTTTTTCTTTCTTTTTTTTAACGCCTACAGCACTGAGTATTCCTGGATGGTCTCCCATCCAAGTATTAACCAGGCCTGACCCTGCTTAGCTTCCGAGATCTGACAAGATTGGGCATGTTCAGGGTGGCATGGCTGTAGACTAATATATTTTATTGATTTTTAAAAATATTCTTTTCATTTGCTTCAGTTCTCCAGAGATGTCTATATTCTGTATTGGCTCTTCTTTGCCTATCTTTTGTATTTGTCATTTTCATTGAAATCATTTTTTTTCTCTTCTATGACTTCTTTACCACTAAATTTTTCCTTCCCTATTTCCCTTAAGACATTTTTATTGTGTTTATTGGTTCTTGTGTTTCTTCTAATTTAGTCTCTGTGTTTTTTCCTTTTATTACTAATTCTTTACTCATTTCTGAGTTTTTCTAATTTCATTTACTGTTGTTCTTTCATGTCTTGAATGATTTTTTAGCTGATTTTAAAATAGTATGTTATAATTTGAGCTGCTTTGTGGGCATATATTTCTGGTGTGCTGTGATTATCTTATAGAATTATTATTCTGCTTTTTCCTAATACTAACTGTATATGAGATTGACCGCAAGAATTTTCTGCCATTTATTTTTATGTGAAATTAGTTTTCTGGAATTTTTAGAAGAAATTGTGTGGTTCAGGATGATTTTTTTTTAACTTCACAGAGCTCCCTCTTTTGTTGTTTTCATATAATGTTCAAAAATATGGTAGCTTACAGACTCTGTTCTCTTCCACACTTTTTTTTTAAATCAAGGATTGGCAAAGTTTGCTTGTTTTTTGTAAATAAAGTTTTAATGGGAGACAGCATAGACTATTCATTTACAGGTTATTCATGGTTGCTCTCAGGCCAAATCAGCAAAGTTGAGGAACTGCAATTATTCTATAGCCTACAAACCAAAAATATTTACTGTCTAGCCCTGTAAGACCCCTGGTTTGGACCTTTTTTTTTTCTTTGTCTCTATTATCTCTGTTCTGCTCAATTTTGATTTTACTCCCAGCAGCATCTTCTCAGTGTGAGGCACTGTTGTAGAAGCAAGCTCCTAAGGTCAGTTTGGAGAGTTCACAGGCAACCATACAGTTTCAAATCTTAGCACCACTTGCTTACATTTTAAAAATTGTAGTAAAATATATATAACATAAAATTTGTCATTTTAATCATTTTAAGATTAACAGTTCAGTGGCATTAAGTATATTTATGATGATGTGCAACTATCATCACTATATATATCCAGAACTTTTTGATTATTTCAAACTGGAATTTGTACCCATTAAACAATTACTTCTCATTTCCCCTCACCCCTTATCTCCTTGGTAACCTCTAATCTCCTTGATAACCTCTACTCTACTTTCTGTCTCTATGAATTTACCACTTCGAGGTACCTCATGTAAGCAGAATTATTCAATATTTGTCTTTTAGTGTCTGCTTTATTACACTAAACACAATGCTTTCAAGATAGTCTGTATTGTAGCATTATCAGAATTTTATTTTATTTTTAAGGTCGAATAATATTCCATTGTATGTATATACTACATTTTGTTGATCTGTTCATCTGTCGATGGACATTTGGGTTGTTTCCATGTTTTGGCTACTGTGAATAATGCTACGATGAACATTGATATACAAATAGCTGTTTGAGTCCCTGCTTTCAATTATTTTGAGTATATATCTGGGAGTAGAATTGCTGAATTATATGTTAATTCTATCTTTAACTTTTTGAGGAACTGCCACAGTGGCTTTTCCATTTTTCCACAGTGGCTACATCATTTTGTATTCCTACCAGTAATACATGTGGGTTCCGATTTCTCTACATCTTTGTCGACATTAGTTTTTTGTTGTTTTGTTTTTGTTTTAAAAATAGCCATTCTAATGGGTGTGAGGTAGTATCTCCTTGTGATTTGAATTTACATTTCCCTAATGATTAATGATGAGCATCTTTTCATGTGCTTATTGAACATTTGTACTTTCTTTGGAGAAATATCTATTCAATTCCTCTGAACTGTATTTTGTTGTTCAGCTGCAAGAATTCATTTTTTTCTATATCAGACATATGATTTGCAAGTATTTAATACCATTTGTGTGTTGTCTTTTCACTCTCTCTATTGTCTCTGATTATTTTTCTTTTTTATCATTTTTTAATTTATTTTTTAAATTTTAACTAGTTTAAAAATTTTAACTTGATGTCCTTTGATTATTATTTTTTCTTTTTTTAATTTATTTTTTAAATTTTAACTAGTTTCAAGTATACTGTACATTGGTTAGACATCTATATAGTTCATAAAACAATCCCCCCAATTGCTCCCTCCCTCCCTGACCCTCCACCTAACCAACGTATTAATGCTAATTGCATTCCCTATGCTGTGCTCCCCATCCCTGTGACCATCCATCGGGTACTAATTTGCACTTTTTTAACCCTTCACCCCATTCTCCTAGCCCCCCAAACCCACCTCCCCTCTATTCCGACACTAAATTGTCCACTATATTTGTGAGTCTGTTTTTCATTAGTTTGTTCTTTTTATTTCTTAGATTTTGCATATAAGTGAAATCATATAGTGTTTATCTTTCTCAGTCTGACATAAATACCTTCTAGGTCCATCAAAGCAATATCTTTCCATTGCCTTTCTTTTCTTATGTAGGGGTCTTGTTTTCTTATCCTTTCAGCCACTCTATCTTTTGGTTGGAGCACTCAATTCTTTTCCATTTGAGATACTTATTGATAGGAAAGTAGCTGTTACCATTCTTTATTCCTGTTTTTAATACATGTTTTTTCTTCTTAAAGAAGTCCCTCTAACATTTCCTGTAATACTGGCTTGGTGTTGATAAATTCCTTTAGCTCATGTTTGTCTGAGAAGCTCTTTATCTGTGCTTCAACTCTAAATGATAGCTTTGCTGGATGAAGAATTCTTGGTTGTAGACCCTGGGTTTTCATCACGTTGAATATTTTGTGCCAAGGCCTTCTGTCCTGCTTCGTTTCTTTTGAGAAATCAGCTGCCAGTCTTATGGATTCTCCCTTGTAGGTAACTATCTGCTTTCCTCTTGCTGCTTTTAATATTCTTTCTTTGTAGTTAACCTTTGGCATTTTAATTATGATATGTCTTGGTGTGGACCTCTTTGGATCCCTGATTTTTGGAATTCTCTAAGCTTCTGGGGGTTTTATGTCCATTTCTTTCACCAAGTTAAGGACATTTTCCATCATTATTTCTTTAAACATCTGTTCAACATCTTGATTTTCTTCAGTTACACCAATCAGATAAATATTTGGAGCCTTAATAGTGTCCCATATGCTCTTAAATCATTTTTATAGTCCTGGCATCTTTTTTTTTTTTGCCATCTGATTGAGTGTCCTGATTGGCTTTCCCATCCTCTAGATAGATCATTCGATCCTCTTCTTTAATCCCTTTTTTGTTCCTCTGTTTATTCCATTTAATATACTTCTCATCTCAGATCATGTGTTCTCCATTTCAGACTGGTTTCCTTTTATAATTTCCAATTCCATTTTTATGTTTTTAATCTCTTTGTTGGAGTTCTCTACACTTCTCAAAAGTTCATTGAGAAGATTTGGTGGAACATGGTGGAGTGAAAGATGTCCCTAGATCTCTCCCCTTGAAACAACAATAAGCTGAACATCTAAAGCTGAACAACAACAAAAAAACACCAGCTCGTCTGAGCATGGGATCTGCGCATAAGAGCTACCACAGGTCAGAACCCCGGGTGTCAGGCAGTGGACTGGGAGTAATAAAGAAGCTGCCTCTCACAGCCACTGGAACTCCCTGTAGGAGGAGGGGGTGGGTGAAGGCACAAGGACTTTCCTGAACAACCCTGCCTGGAAGTGCTGGGGCTTGTACACAGCTGACCAGAGGGCCCAGTTATCAGGGCAGAAAGTGGAGAAGCAGGGCGGACCACAGGGAAACAACAGCTGATTTTTGCCAGCCATGGTTGCAAAACCGAGGCTGAGAGCAGCCCCCAAACCCTAAACTAAAGGGCCTCTCCCCCTATACCCTCCGACAGATCACTGCAGAGCCCCACGGGAATCTGAGCAAACTCTACCGAAACTGCTAGGGATCCAAGAGGCTTCCACCTACTGGAAGCCAAAAGAAGAGTGCCTTCTTTGCAGCTGGCTAAAGAGAGACTTTTATTTAATAAATCTTTCTGGAAAAACAACAGAATACACTTTCTTTAATGCCAAGGTGGAGAAATAGTCCATTAAACACCATAAACATCCAAGGTGACAAGGCATCTTAGAAAGGAACAGAAAAATCTCCAGAAAATAAGCTTACAGATATAGAAGTATGTGACTTAAATGACAGAGACTTCAGAATGATACTTCTAAAAAACCTCAATGAGATAAAAAACAAATCATATCAACAATTTCGGGAATTAAAAAAAACAACTTGATGAGCAGAGCAAGAAAATTGAAACCCTCAAGAAGAACAGAATAGATATTCTGGAGAAGAAGAACACACTACAAGAATTGAAAATTGAAATAGTAAGCATGGGAAATAGAGTCAACCAAATGGAGGAAAGGATTAGTGATATTGAAGACTGAAATCTAGAAATAAATCAGAATGAAGAAGAGAGAAACCAAAGAATGAAAAATAATGAAAGAGAAATTTAAGGACTAGCTGATACCATCAGGAGAGGAAACATAAGAATAATGGGCATTACTAAAGGTGAGGAAAAGGAGCAGGGACTAGAAAGAATTTTCAGACAAATAGTGGATGAGAATTTCCCGAATCTAAGGAATGAGCTGGAGTTTGGAATTCAAGAAGTCAACAGAACACCGAATTATCTCAACCCCAAAAGACCTTCACCAAGACATGTTGTATTAAAGTTATCAAAAATCAGCGACAAAGAAAGAATTCTCAAGGCAGACAAGGAGAAGAAAACGGTAACATATGAAGGAAAACAGATTATCATCAGATTTCTCAGCACAGACCTTACAAGCCACAAGCCAGAAAGAAATGGAACCAAATATTTAAACTATTGAGGAACTACCAGCCAAGAATAATGTATCCAGCTAAGCTCTCCTTTACATGTGAAGGAGAAATAAAGACTACCAGATGTACAAAAATTGAAGAAATTCTTCCCTACAAGGCCTGCACTATAGGAAATACTGAAACAAAAGAACAGCTCACCTAAAACAAAATAACAGCAACAACAAAAACGCATAATTAGGAGTAAAGTGACTATCAGGCAAATAGAAGAGGAGTGCAACCTTTATTACGAGCAGGGCATTATAGCTTAAATAATAAGAAGTGAATTGTTATAAAGATAGTAATGAATGTTTGGCATATGTAGGGACAAATTGAGACAATAATGACTGAAAAGGGGAGGATTCAAAGATCCAAATTCACAAAAAGGAATGGAGATAAGGTGTGTACAAAAGAAATAGATGACTCTTTCTCTCTCTCTCTCTCTCTCTCTCTCTCTCTCTCTCTCTCTCTCTATATATATATATATATATATATATATATATATATATGTGTGTGTGTGTGTGTGTATATATATATATACACACACATATATATGTATATACTGTATATGTGTATATGTATATATATATACATATATATGTATATATATATATATACACACACATATATATATATATACTGTATATGTGTATATAACTATCCTTTACATATTTGTGATAGTAACCACACACTAAAGATACAGAAATGAAATATATATGATGAAACAAAAAGAATCAGAGGCAAAACCCACAAAACCCAACCAAAATAAAGAAAACAGAAACATGTGGATAAGGAGGCAATGGAAACACCGAGCTACCAGAAAGCAAAAGATAAAATGACCTTAAGAAGACCTCATATTTCAATAATCACCCTAAATGTAAATGGACTGAACTCACCAATAAAAAAGCACAGAGTTGTAGAATGGATCGAAAAACAAAACCCAACCATATGCTGCCTCCAGAAGATACATCTCATTCCAAAGACAAATATAGAGTCAAAGTGAAAGGATGGAAAATGAGATTTCAAGCAAATGGCATTCAGAGAAAAGCAAGAGTAGCAGTATTAATATAAGATGTAATCAATTTCAAAGTAAAAAAGGTAAAGAAAGACACTGAAGGGCACTTCATAATGATAAGGAGAATCATGCACCAAGAAGACATAACACTTATTAATATCTCTGCTCCCAATCAGAGAGCCCCAATATGCAAAGCAATTACTAGAGAACTAAAGGGAGAAATACACCAAAACACTATCGTAGTAGGGGACTGATTAACCCCACTGTCAGATATGAATGAATAATCGAAACAAAATCAATAAGGAAATAACATCCTTAAATGACACTTTAGTCCAACTGGACATAATTGACATTTATAGAGCCTTCCATCCCAAAACAGCTGCTTATATATTCTTCTCTAGTGCACATGGAACATTTGCAAGAATCGACCACATACTGGGCCACAGAGATAGCTTAAACAAATATAAGGTTTGAAATCATACCAACCATATTCTCTGATCATAATGCTTTGAAACTAGAGATTACCTGCGAAAAGAAATCAGGAAGAACCACAAATACATGGAAATTAAACAACATACTACTGAAGAATAACTGGGTCAGAGAAGAAATAAAAAGAGAGATAAAGATATACATAGAAATGAATGATAATGATAGTAACAACATATTGAAATTTTTAGTACGCGGCAAAAGCAGCAATAGAGGAAAGTTCATATCATTACAGGCCTACCTCCAAAAATAAGAACGAGCCCAAATAAATAACCTAATGCTTCATCTTAAAAAACTAAAAAAGGAAGAACAAATGAAGCCTAAAGCCAGCAGAAGGAAAGAAATCATCAAAATTAGAGCAGAAACAAATGAAATTGAAAACAAAAGAACAATAGAAAAAATAAATGCAACAAGAGCTGGTTCTTTGAGAAGGTTAATAAAATTGACAAACCCCTGGCTAGACTCGCTCAAGAAAAAAGAGAAAGGACACAAATAAACAAAATCAGAGATGAGAGGGGGGAAATTACGACTGATATAGCAGCAATACAAAGGATCATACAAGAATACTATAAAAAAGTATATAATACCAAATTTAATAACCTAGAAGAAATGGACCAGTACTTAGAAAAACACAACCTTCCTAGACAGAATCAAGAAGAACCGGAAAATCTAAATAGACCAATCAGCAGTATGGAAATTGAAACAATCATCAAAAACCTACCAAAAAGTGAAAGTCCAGGATCAGATGGTTTCACCAGTGAATTCTACCTAACATTCAAAGATTTAATACCTATTCTCCTCAAACTCTTCCAAAAAATCAAAGAGGAGGCAATACCTCCCAACTCATTTTATGAAGCCAATATTACTCTGATACCAAAACCTAGTAAAGATAATGCAAAAAAAGAAAATTGCAGACCAGTATCTCTCATGAACACAGATGCAAAAATCTTAATAAGAAACTAGCGAACCAAACACAGCAACACATTAAAAAGATTATATACCACGATCAAGTGGGTTTCATCCCAGGGGCACAAGGATGGTCCAATATATGCAAATCAATTAATATGCATATAAGCAAATTAAAAAATAAGAATTATATGATCACATCAATAGATGCAGAAAAAGCCTTCAATAAGATACAGAATCCATGTATGATCAAAACACTTCACAAAATTGGTATAGAAGGAAAGTACTTTAACATAATAAAGGTCATCTATGACAAACCCTTAGCCAACATTATACTTAATGGTGAAAAACGAAAAACCTTTCCTCTAAGATCAGGAACAAGGCAAGGTTGTCCACTATTGCCACTGTTATTCAATATGATGTTGGAGGTCCTAGCGAGTGCAATCAGGCAAGAGAAATAAATAAAAAGCATCCAAATAGGAAACAACAAAGTCAAACTGTCACTATTTGTGGATGACATGATTCTCTATATAGAAAACCCTAAAGAGTCCACAAGAACACTACTAGAAACAATAAGCAAATACAGTAAATTTTCTGGATACAAAATCAACATTCAAAAATCCATAGCGTTCCTACACTCTAATAATGAAGGGTCAGAAAAAGAAGTGGAAAAAGAAATTCCTTTTGCAATTGCAACAAAAAGAATAAAATATCTAGGAATAAATCTAATGAAACATGTGAAGGACCTATATAATAAAAACTACAAGACCCTATTAAAAGAAATCAAAGAAATTACAATGAAATGGAAAGATAGTCCGTGTTCTTGAATTGGAAGAATCAGCATAGTTAAAATGACCATATTATCTAAAGCATTATACAGATTTAATGCAATCCCCATTGATATCCCATTGGCATTTTTTTAAAAGAAACAGAACAAAAAATCATCAAATTTATGTGGAAGTACAAAAGACCCCGATTTGTCAAAGTCATCCTGAGAAAAAAGAATGAGGCCGGAGGCATCACTCTGCTGGACTTCAAATTATATACTACAAAGCGACAGTAATCAAAGCGGCATGGTAATGGCAGAAAAACAGACACATAGACCCGTGGAACAGAATCGAGAGTCCAGAAGTAAACTTATATTTATATGGGCAAATAATTTTCGACAAAAAAGCCAAAAGCGTACACTGGAGAAAGGAAAGCCTCTTCAATAAATGGTGTTGGGAAAACTGGAAAGCCACCTGCAAAAAGAATGAAACTAGGCTGTTGTCTATCACCACACACCAAAATTAACTCAAACTGGATTAATGACCTGAATATAAGACCAAAACAATAAAATGCATAGAAGAAAACATAGGAACTAAACTCAAGGACCTTGGACTTAAAGAGGATTTTATGAATTTGACCTCAAAGGCAAGGGAAGTAAAAGCAAAAACATATAAATGGTACTACATCAAACTAAAAGGCTTCTGCTCAGCAAAAGAAACCGTCAACAAGGTAAAGAGACAACCATCTGAATAGGAAAATATATTTGCAAGCAATGGCTCTGATAAGAACCTAATATCTAAAATATACAAAGAACTCATACAACTCAATAACAACAACAACAACAAAAAAACAAATGATCTAATCAAAAAGTAGGCAGAGGACTTGAACAGACACTTCTCCCCAGAAGACATACAAATGGCCAAAAAATATTTGAAAAGATGCTCTACATCGCTAGCTATTAAGGGAATGTAAATCAAAACCACAATGAAATACCATCTCACACCTGTTAGAATGGCTATAATCAACAGGACAAGCAGTAACAAATGTTGGAGAGGATGTGGAGAATAGGAACCCTTATACACTGCTGGTGGGACTGCAAATTGGTACAGCCACTATGGAAAACAGTATGGAGGTTCCTCAGAAAACTAAGGATTGATCTACCATATGATCCAACAATCCCTCTACTGGCTTTCTGTAAAGAGTGAGTCTTGCCTTGGCCCTCATTCCAACAATGTCTCCCTGTAAGTCCCTGGTGCACCCTGCACAGAGCCGAATGGGCACTGGTGCTCAGAATGAGCAGGTCCGTCACCACTCACAGACACAGCCCCTTTAAAAAGCATCTGCCACTGCTGCAGCTTCTGTCTCACTAAGCCACTTGAGACGGGGCATTCCTGAGTCCGTGCCCTGTCCTACCTTCTGCCATTGTAGAGTGCTTTCTTGTATTTCTTCCTAGTCGTACGGCTTGTTCATCCCAGGCGATTTTTCCTTGCTACTACTCCTTGTTTCAATCACAACTTTGATTTAGTCACCCGAGGGATGAACAGAGCCTCTATCATCTACACCATTTTTTCTCTTAATTTTCTTTTTCTAATTAATTAGTAATTTATGAGGACATGCTTTAAAATTATATATCTTCTTTCTTGTCAGATGTTCACTTACTAGTTTAAGCTTTTATTGATGATTCTTTCTCAAATCAATGGCTACTATTTTTGAGCACCAACAATGTTCTAGCTACTATGCTAGGTGCTTAACATATATTATCCCTATGTCACAGAATAGGAAACTGAAGTTGAAAAGGTAATACAATGGCACAAGTACTCACAGCTAGCAAGCAATGGAAATGGGAGTAGACTCCAGGACCATCTGCTCCAAATTCACATGCTAGAGCTTGGGAATCAAGTGTTAGCTGGACATTTGGAATTTTAAGTATCAGGTCTTTTTAGCACGGCTGTTACTGATATTCTTTCCTTGTGCTTCCCAAACACTCCCTGACCTGGAGAGGGAGTACAACAGGCAGACGTCAGGGCTGTGAGCTGTGACATACTGGGTGTGTTCTGCAGTCAGAAGGCAATTTCCCACATAGAGTACCAGCTACTCTGACTGATCCCCTGTTTGCAGCATCATGCATCACTATGTATCTGCAATGCCCTGAAGGTATGGCTGGGTCAGTAGTTGGCTTCACAGAACCAGGAACCCTGAGCTGTCTTTTCACAAGACAGGGGTGGAATGTCTTGGTAACCTGGAAAGTTCTGGGTTAAACATCCCCATTCTTCCCTTTTGTGGGGCCTTAGCTGAGAGAACCAGAACATAGGCAGTGAGTGGTCCAGGGGAAGAGAGCTGGAGCCCTGAGTCATAGGGAAACCAAGAAGTCAGGGCCAGGACAAGGCACACTGAGCCAGAAAACCTGGAGGAAAGTTATGGTCTGAATGCTGGGGGGAGAGAGAAGTCACCAGATGCAGACGAGGTCACATGAAGGAATCGCAGTCAGGACTGGAGCCACGAACAAGCTTCAGCGGGTCAAGATTACATGGGGCTGTTATAGGAGATCCTGAACCTGTGTCTGAAGATCTACAGAGCTGGAGGCTTGTTCTCCAGGGCTGATAGTGGCCTAAGCCTGGTAGATGTGCTCAGGCTGAAGAAGCTCAAGGCTAGGAGTGTCCATTAGTTGTGGGTGCCCTCCTGGATCAGTCTTCATGGTGGACATTCATCTTTTCAGTTACAATTGGACATCTCTAAGAGGCCCCTCAGGCCTATACCCACCTCAGCTAC
Source organism: Eidolon dupreanum (assembly GCA_028627145.1). Taxonomy (NCBI): domain Eukaryota; kingdom Metazoa; phylum Chordata; class Mammalia; order Chiroptera; family Pteropodidae; genus Eidolon; species Eidolon dupreanum. Next base: position 16,897,192 of record CM053501.1, read on the forward strand.
ATCAGGGTTCAGCCTCTGCATCCTACCAACTGGAGTTACCTAGCCCAGCTCCTCATCTGCTGTGATTACTTAGGCCCCAACCCTCACTTTGGATCAAAACTGCATTCTTTAAGACTACTCTCAGAGACTTTCCATATAGTGGATTTTTTTCTTTAACTATCTGGAAATAATTTCAAACTTACAAAAAGTTGCAAAAATAAAAGCAGCACAATCTAAAAATACACACTTTTTCCTCTGAACCATCTTAAAGTGAGTTAAGCACATCATGGCCCTTTACCCCTAAATACTTCACTGTATAATTATTGCCGCTTTTTTCTCCTTTGCAACTGATAAGCAGTATGGAAGACCATGCAAATGTGTTCTTTTTCAAAATTGCCCCCAAAATTTAGCATCCACTGATGATTCTTGCTAAGCCAATCTTTACCATGATGGTTGTAAAATAGTGATTTACTAACTCCCACACTCCTTCCACATTTTCCATTCTGCTCTCATCATTCTTCTGTGAACAAGAGACATTCTTTTTTTCCCATTTATGTAGTTATGGGCTCATGTAATGGACTCATGAATTCCTATTTTTTTCTGTGATTTCTAATTTAAAACAATTATTTTGGTGTTCAGAGTGTCTCAGATTTGCTAGTGGGAACTCCTTTGACCTGTCTTTTGTCCTTGTGACATAGTTTTTGTTTTATTTTTTTAAAATTTTTTTTAACATTTTCTTACTTTCTGGTATAACAAGGGATTTCAAGGATATCTTGTACCAGCCCTCGACTCAGTTATTCTAAGGAGGCTGATTCCTTTCAGTGGTGAAGGTATTAGAGATCAGGTTTGGATAATTGCTACTGAAGTGTCTTTGCTTCTTGGCTCTTTCAATGGACAGAGCTAGGAAATATATGCATGAATATACACATGTACATGTGTGCATATATTTTCATATTCATAATTACATATGTGTGACATGAACATGTATATACATATGCATATGCATATTTTAGAAGTCATGAATTTACACTGATACCTCCTCACAGGGTCATTTTTCGCCTTCCCATTCCATATTTGTATGCCCCTTCTTCCTCAATGAGAATCCTGGCTTCTAATTATATTAACACATTTGCTCAATCCTATATTACATCTAAAATAGTTTATTATATCTGAAATGATTTCTGAATTGCTTTGCTCACACCATTACAAACAGCAGACCTACTAAAAAGAGTTCAGGTTTTGTCTGTGATTCTTTCCCCTTCTCATCACACCCTCTGCCCACAACAGAGGGTATGTAGTCAAATACTGTGTTAAAGTTATTCGAATTAGTTCTTTTTTTCCTTTCAGCGTGGTTATGGTAATTATTTGAAATACATTTGGTTTCACTGTTTCAGTTTGCTTTCATTTTTCATTCTTATTGATTTAATTTTATTTTTGAATATGTGAAATATTGCCATGCTTTTAAAAATCAAAACTATACAAAAAGGTGTGCTCTGAGAAATATCACTTTGATGTGTTCCCCTCCACCCCTTATAGGTAACTAACTTTATTTTCTGATTTATCCTTCTTGTGTTTTATTGTGATGTTTAGCAGTTATAATACGTACATTTCCTTGTTTCCCTTCTTTCTAATGCAAAAGATAGCATACTACCTATGTACACTATAATAAGAAATATATTTGGTCTTTGTCTCTGGTTCCTGGCACAGAGCCCCTAGAAACCCTTGGAATTTCCTGAGTGATAGCAGTGTCTTTAGTTACTCATAAGGAGCCCCTTTCTGAGCAATTGATTAGAGGATTGGAACTTTCAACCCCACCCACTGACCTCTTGAACAAAGAGATTTGATCAGCATACCAGTTAGTAAACGTATCCACATGCCAGGAGAGTGGTGCACCCCAGTCCATGGGAATAGAAACTCCTGTGCTTAGAACCCTTCTGGACCTCTCTCTCATCTGGCTTTTCATCTGTATCCTTTATGGTATTCTTTATAATAAACTAGTAATCATAAATATTTCTCTGAGTTCTGTGAACTACTCTAGCAAATTAATCAAACCTGAGGACAGGATCATGGGAACCTCCAATTTATAACCAGTGGGTCAGAAATGCTGGTAACAATCTGATTTTGTGATTGATGTCTTAAGTGGGGGGCAGTATGTGGGACTAAGCCCTTAAAAACCTGTGGGGTTTGATGCTATCTCTAGGTAGTTAGTGTCAGAATTGAGTTAAATTGTAGGACACAAAGCCATTGTGACAATCATTTGATGTGGAAAAAACTACCACATATTTGGACTATAGAAGTATTTGGAGTATTATGTGTAGTATAAAGAAAAACAATAGAGTTGTTCTTTACAAAACACTTCTGCAATTTAATTTTTTCAGTAATCTTTTGGAAATCCATATCAGTTCCATATAAATCATCTTCATTCTTTTTACTCTATTAGCTCCACTGTATATACCATAGTTTAGACATCCAATCTTCTCTGCTTAGACATTTAGGTAGTATCCAGTGTTTTGCAGTTAAAAATACCATAAAAAAATATTGCAATGAAGCACACCCAAGCTGCTTCCAGTGTTTTTTTCCATACAAACAGTCTATCTTGGCTCATGCTGCTGATTTTCTGTAATCATTCAAGGTTCACAATACCCAAACAGGCAGCATCTGGCTTAAATGTGCCCCATACTTCTTGCTGAGAAGCCCCAAGCCTGACACGAGTGGCAGCTGGCCTCAGTTCACAGCTTGGCCTCTCCCAGAAACCTTCAAGTTCAGCACAAGAGACAACCATCTGCATATAACTTTGTAGCTCATGTCAAGTGGCCCCAGGCAAGGCATAGGCAGTGGCTGTAACAGAGCCATTCCTAAGAGGTCCTGGAACCAACACATCTAATGGCTAGTTTCAGATCACACAAGAGTACCACCCAACCACCTCCGCAAAAGACGCACCCGAAGGGCAGACTGGGCAGGCACCAGAGCCCTGCTAAAACAAATCCTGATTCGTAGGGTCAGCCCCTTGCACAACAGATCCTCCACTGTAGTCACCAACCAGTCCTCATAAACAATCAGCCTGAAGATCAATCCCTCTCATTGATGTGCAAAGAGCAACCAAGGCTCAACTACAACAGAAGGAGACACACAATCCACAAAAGAGACACTCTTGTTACACCCAGCTCAGGTGACCAGGGAGACTGAACCACTGAGACCAGTAGGACATCTACTACATAATGTCACCCTACCAAGACTGGGAGATGTAGCAGATGTATGGAATACATAGAGACAAACACAGGGAGGCAGCCAAAATTAGGAGACAAAGAAACATGTCCCAAAAGAAAGAACAGGAGAAAACTCCAGGAAAAAAAACTAAACAATATGGAGGTAAGCAGTCTACCAGGTACAGAACTCAAAATACTAGTTATAAGGATGCTTAATAAACTTAGAATAAATAAAACGAATAGGATGAAGAATAGTTCAAGTCAGTGAGAACTTCAACAAAGAGAGAGTAAACATAAAAAGGTATATATAAACCACAAAAAGTCAGAAATGAAAAATACAACAAGTGAATGAAAAATACACTAGATGGAATCAACAACAGATTAGAAGAAACAGAGGATCAAATCAGTGATTTGAAAGACAAGGTAGTAGAAAACACTCAGACAACAAAATAAATAAGTAAGTAAGTAAGTAAGTAAGTAAGTAAGTAAAATTTTAAAAAGGGAAGACAGAGACCTCTGGGACAACATCAAACATAACAACATTTGCATTAGAGAGAACCAGAAGGAGAAGACAGAAAGCACTATTTGAAGAAATAATAACAGAAAACTTCCCTAATCTGGTGAAGAAAATAGATATACCAGCCCAGGAAGTGCAGAAGGTCCCAAACAAGATGAACCCAAAGAGGTCCACACCTAGACACATCATCACTAAAATGTCAAAATTAAATACAAAGAGAATATTAAAAGCAACAAGAGAAAAGCATTTGGTTACCTACAAAGGCACTCCCATAAGACAATCAGCTGATTTCTCAAAAGAAACTTTGCAGGCCAGGAGAGATTGGCAGGAAGTTGATGAAAAGTTGATGAAAAGCAAGCCCTACAAAGCTGATGAAAAGCAAGGACCTACAACCAAGATTATACAGCAAAGCTATCATTTAGATTTGAAGGACAGATAAAGAACTTGCCAGTTAAGGAAAAGCTATAAGAGTTCATCACCACCAAATCAGTATTACAAGAAATGTTAAAGGGACTTCTTTAAGAAGAAGAAGAAGAAAAAAATCAAAAATATAAATAATAGAATAGTAATAACTACATATCTAGCAACAATTGGTTTAAATGTAAATGGATTAATGGCTCCATCAAAAGACATAGGGTAGCTGAATGAATAAGAAAACAAAACTCTTCCATATACTGCCTGCAAGAAACTCAGTTCAGACTGAAAGACACACAGGGACTAAAAGTAAAAGGATGGAAAAGATATTTCATAAAAACAAAAACAAAAAATCTGGAATAGCAATACTTATATCAGACAAAATAGACTTTAAAACAAAGGCTATAACAAGAGACAAAGGAGGACTCAGCAATGTGACCTCTGGGTATTTATTCGAAGAAACCTAAAACACTACTTTGAAGGGACATGTGAATCTATATGTTTTTTGCATCATTATTTACAAGAGCCAAGATATGGAGGCAACTTGGGTGTCCACCAGTGGATGAATGGACAAAGAAGAGGTGATAGATATATACAATGGAATATTACTCAGTCATAAAAAGGAATGAACTCTTGCCATCTGAAACTACACAGATGAACTTAGAGGGTATTGTGCTGAGTGGAGTAAGTCAGACAGTGAAAGACAAATGTCATGTGTGGAATCTAGAGAACAGGATAAACAAACAACAGAAACCAGCTCATAGATACAGAGAGCATTTTGATGATTGTCAGATTAGGGGAGGGATGGTGGAAGTGGGAAGGGGATTAAGAGGTACGAATTGGTAGTTAAAAAATAGTCTTGAGGATGTAAAGTATAGCATGGGAAATACAGGAAGTAGTATTGTAGTAACTATGTGTGGTGGCAGATGAGTACTGAATTTATCAGAGTGATCACTTTGTAAGTTATATAAATGTCTAATCACTATGTTGTACACCTTAAACTAATACAATATTGTATTTCAACAGTAATTAAAAAAATAAAAATATAAAAAAATATTGCAATGAATAATCTGTTGTCAAATGACAAAACTAAAACAGTTTAGTAATGAGTTTGATGTCCTTTATTCAAAGGAAAATAATCCATGGACTGGGGGTGTACTGAACCTCACAAGGTATGGAGCATTGTTCCTGGAGGGATTTGGGTCAAGAGTAAGTTTTATGGTGTTTGAAGAGGCAACACAGAAATAGTGCGTGACTAGTTAGGAGGTCAGGGATCTCCCTATCTATAAGGCTTGCAGGTCCTATTTTCTAAAGCAAGGCAAACTAGCTAACACTGAATTGGAGGGTTGTTATTGGTGTATGTTAATTTTGCTTGACAAATATTTCCTGTAAGTGCATGCAACTTAGGTTTAGATTGATGATCTAAGCCCAGCCTCTGAAGTGGCCTCCATTTTGTGCATCCTGATGTACAAATTAACTTTATCATAATTATGCATTATTATAACTATGCATAATTATGTATTTTTGTATTATTAATGGTATATCTTCAGAACAAATTCTTAGAAGTGGGTCTGCTGATACAAAGAGTGTACTTCTTTTTTATTGCTGTGTAACAAGTTACCACGAACTTAGTTGCTTAAAACAACACACATTCAGCAGCTCGCAGTCTCATAGGTAAGAAGTCTGGGTGGGCTTGACTGGGGTTCTTCGTTCAAAATTTCACAAGTTCAAAATCAAGATGTTGGCTGAACTCTTACCTGAAGGCTCTAGAAAGAACTGATTTTCAATGGCCATGCTACTCTGAACAAGCCTGATCCCTTCTGATCTCAGAAGCTAAGCAGGGTCAGGCCTGGTTAGTAGTTGGATGGGAGATCACCTAGGAAGACCAGGTGCTGTAGGCATAAAAAATTTAAAAATAAGGGATTGTAAGCTGACAAGGTCCTTGCAACCTGTAAAGTCAACCAAGGGTTGCCTCATCTAAAAAAATAATAATAATAAAATAAAACAAATAATGAAATGCAGTGTTAGAATTCAATTCCAAGGACTGAGGTCACCATTTTGTTGTGGGTTCTCAGTTTCCACTAGCTGTTCTCATTCCTTGCCATATGGCCCCCTTCTGTCTTCAAACCAGCCACAATGTGTTGAATCATTCTCTCTTGGAATCTCTCTGACTTCTGTAAAAGATCAAACAAAGGTGGACACTAGTTAAAGTGGTAAGGACAGATTTTAATCAGTAACAGCTATTGCAGTAGGAAAAAGAGTCGAATGTGAACTGAAATCAACTTAGATTTGAACAGAGATGACTGGATGTTTTAAAGGGAGAATGAAGTGGAGTGATAGGAAGGGAGGGGGGTAAACATGGGTTCAAGTAGAGTCAGGGAAGTGAAAAATTACAAAAGGTCAGTTTGTGTAAATGCCATTAGGCCAACTGTGTCTGCTAGCTGGCAACTATTGACGTTATTAGGACTCTTTTTCCAGAGAGACTGAGAGACAGAGGCTCTACTCTCAGGTATTGACTGAAACAAACAGTAATTTCTTTTGGTGGCCACAAGCTTTCTCAAGCAGGTACTTTAAACAGGACTAAGGTCAGATGGGAAAAATGATGTGTGACAGAGGCTTTCATCCCTCTTGGGAACATATCAAGGTTGTGACAAAAACACAGAGCAAAAGTGAGGAAACAAAGTCACCTGGGATCCAGATGAATAGAAGCACTACAACTAGGGAGAGAAATAATTAATCAAACTGCAATGGTAGAAGATAGGAGGGGATGAAGATGCAAGGCTGCCAGATCCAGAGTGGCTGAGTAGGACAGAGGCTGTGGCACTGGCAGCTGGAGACACCTCTTAAAAAGATACCTGAAGGAAAACAAGAAGTTGAAGAGCTATTTGAAGAAATAATGATGGAAAACTTCCCTAACCTGGTGAAGGAAATAGAAATACAACCCCAGGAAGTTCAGAGAGTCCCAAGAAAGAGGAACCTAAAGTGGCCCACATCAAGACACAGCATAATTAATATGCTAAAGTTTAAAGAGAATATCAAAAGCAGCCAGAGAAAAGCAGATAGTTACCTACAAGGGAGCACTCATAAGACTGGTGGCTGATTTCTCAAAAGAAACTATGCAGGATAGACAGGCTTGGCACAAAATATTCAACATGATGAAAATGCAAGATCTACAACCAAGAATACTTTATCCAGCAAAGCTATCATTTAAAGTTGAAGGACAGATAAAGAACTTCCCAGACAAAAATAAGTTAAATTTATCAACACCAAGCCAGTATTATAGGAAATGTTGAAAGGACTTCTTTAAAAAGAAAAAAAACATGTATCAAAAACAGGAATAAAGAATGGTAATAACTATATATCTATCAACAAGTACCTCAAAAGGAAAAGAATTAAGTGCTCAATCAAAAGATAAAGGGGCTGAATGGATAAGAAAAAAAGACCTACATATGCTTCCTATGATAAACTCACTTCAGATTAAAAGAAACACACAGCCTAAAAGGAAGAGAATGGAAAAAGATATTGTCTTGATGGACCTAGAGGGTATTGCATTGAATGAAATGGGTTGGATAGATAAAGACAAGTGTTGCATGATTTCATGTACATGAGGAATCTAAAGAACAAAATCAACAACAACAACAACAACGACAAAAGCAGAAATAAACTCGTAGATACAGAGAATATTTAGAGGGATGGGAAGGGGGTTGGAAGAACAAAAACAGGCAAAGGGATTAAGAGGTACAAATGAATAGCTGCAGAATAGACATGGAGATATAGGGTGTAGCATGGAGAAGATGGTTAATAATGTAATAAATATGCAAGGAGCAAGAAGGGTACTAGATTTAGTGGGGTGATCACTTTTGGAGTTATGTGGATCTCTGATCACTATGCTATACAACTGAAACTGGTATATTATTGTATGCCAACTATAATTGAAAAAAAAAACTCATTGAATTGTACAGTGTAAATATGAGAAACTACTTGTCTATTACATTTCAATAAATCCAGAAAAGAAAAGACAGGGTACTCTAAACTTAAACAATAAGAATAGAATTGCTGTTGAAAGATAGTAATGAACATTCAGCATACAAAGGAACAAATTGAGACAATAAATATGAGCAACTAGTTGTCTATTATATTTTAATAAAGCCAGAAAAAAAAGATAAATAAAAAAAGGGGACTAAGTTCATTCTAGGAATGTGACCCTGAGCTTTGAGAAATTATGTTAGTATTTGTTCAAGTCTCTATAGGCCAAGACTAATTCCTAGTTGAGAAAAGGCTCAGGGTAGCGTGGCTAGTGTTTGGCCAAGGAGAGAATTTTTTCACTTTTTTTACTGAACAAAGAAACTCTGCTTTTAAATGACTTATGTGATTTGATTAGGCCCACATTGATAATGCCCCTTTTGCCATATAACGTAACATAATCATGGGAGTAACATCAGGGGGCTAAGGTTCTAAGTTAAAATTCCCAGCCCTCCTAGCAACTGTCCTGGCCAGCACAGGATAAGAGGTCTGAACTGTTTGAGGATCTCAGCAATGACAAGACTAACTCAGCCTCTAGTTACTATGAGTGGGAGGAGGCTTAGTGTCCCAACTGAAACTTTCTTGGCACTTGCAGTATGGGAACAGTAATAGAGGCTACACACAATGTCTTAGAGAATGAGGGTTAGGGGTATCCCCATGAGTTATCTTGAGTAAAGGACAACTGCAGTAGGGCTAGTTCGTGTGGCTGAGAATTAAGTGCTCCAATCTGAATTCTGTCTGCTCTTATGTGCAAGAAACATACACCCACCTTACATGCCCTTTAATACTTGCTCTGGTTTCAACTTCCTTTGAGTGACTTGGCCCTTGCTTTTGAAAGACATGCCAATATGAGTGGCTGGTAGGAACACAAGCCCAAGGTCAGATGAATCCAGCCTCTGCCATTTTGTAGCTGTGGGACCTTGAAATTACTTAACTTCTTTGTGCCTTGATTTTTTTCTTTATCAACAAAATGTGAATAATAATAGTAGTTACCTCCTGGGATAGTTGGGGGTATCAAATAAAATCATGTTTATAGAGTGCTAATGAATTCCTGGCACATAGTAAGAGCTCAACAAATGTGAGCTGTCTGAGTTTATCACTATGTCTTGCTCATTTCTGGCTCCGTACTTCAAGTTATTGGCTTTCCTATGGTCCTTAGTGTTAGTCTCTGAATTCTTTCAGCATAATCGTTCTTGGTTCCCAAGTATCTTGTGCTGGGGCTTGCCCTACTCTCACATCTGCTAAGGGTGGAAGCCTAAAAAGAAAGTACTTTCCGTATCAGACATCTGCTTCAAGATACTCTTATAAATAAGAAGCAACCTTTTACCCTTTAGGAACCTTGCATGACACTGTCTTTATGCTTATCTCAGTTCCAAATACAGGTCTCAAGAAAAGAGATCTCTTCTACTTATCTGTTATTATGTAACAGTATACTTCAAAACTTGGTGGCTTAAAATAACAATTTTATTTTGATCAGTCAGGAGAGAGTTTGGTTAGGTGCCCATTTCCAATCCATGCTGGGGCAGCTGGGGCTGGAGGATCAACCTGCAAGATAGCATCTTCATTCTCGTATGGAGTATCTTCATATGCTCTCATCCTCCAGGGCTTTCAGGATGCTTGGGCTTCTCACAGCATGGCTGTCAGACTTCTCACATGGCAACTGGCTTACCCCAAAGTAAGTATTCCAAAAGGCCCCAGTGGAAGCTGCAAGGCCTCTTATGAACTACACTCAAAGTTTGAGAATATTATTTCTGCTTCATTCTTTTAGACAAATGAGTCTACAAAGCCAGATCTGAGTCTAATGGAGGAGAATTAGATTCTACTTTTCAATGGCAGGAGTAGCAAAGAATGTGTGCAGTCTTTATTCAACCATAGCATCTGATGGGTGGAAGCTAAATCCCACCTGGAACCCTGCTGCAGTGAGGTCTGGGAAATATAGTTTTAAGATTTCCATAGCAATGGGGCACTGGAAGGAGGGTGAGCCAATTAATCGGCTGTATCCACAACAGGCTCTCAGTATTGTCAAGTTTTATGATGAAATTCTGTTACCAGCTTTCCTTTGTCCTTGGTGCCAGCATCCTTGAATCCAAATGGGAATTGGGAGCAGCCAGTCCCTCAATCTAGCCTGTCCTCTAGGTCAAGGCTTTAAAAAATTTTTTTTTGACTGAAACTCACAATAAAAAATACATACATCAGCATATGGACATCATATGTAATTGAAACAAAAGTTTCATGGAACAATCTTTATCTTTACTATATGTTATATTCTTTTATAATTTTCTATTATATTCTATTGTATTGTATTCTATTTCTTTAAACAAAAATGCTGATTGTGTGTTCACTAAGTTAATTTCATAACTCACCAAATGAGTTACTACCCATAGTTTGAAAAGCACTGCTGGAGACTTGTGTCTCTACATTTAAATAGGGAATTAAAAACTGAAGAGAAAAAGTGAGTCAATAAGAAAAAAATTATATAAGAACAAAAAAATAAAATGTTTCCTCAAAGTAAATTTACTTAATTTAACAAAAGTATAGTAAAGAATATCATTGTTTTACAATTACTCGTTTTCTTTCCTATAAAGTGGTTATACATACCACCATTGCTAAACCTTCCATTGCGGGGCTTAGCCATATGACTTCTTTGGCCTTTGGCATGTGAGCAGGCATGGCTGATATCATTTCCGAGCAGAAACTTTAAATGAAATTGAGTGGTTTGGCTTGATCTCTAGTAATTCTGCCCTCCGCTATGGGAACAGTATATTCAGATAGGTCTGTTCTTTGGCCTGCATCCCAGAGTGAGAAAATACACAGCCAAAGTGCAGCCTTTTCTCAGCTCTTACGTAACACGAGAAATAAATATTTGTTATTATAAGCTGCTGAGATTTAGGGTTGTTTGTTACTGCAGCAAAGCTGACTAATGTAGAAGCAGCACTTGAAAAGCAAACAAACAAAAAACCAAAGCACTCCTTTGAACATTTAAAGAGTACAGAAATATATACGGCAAAACACAATGTTCCTCTTCACCAACTCCCTGCTCCTCGAGGAGTTATCATTTATAACATTTTGGTGCATATCCTTTCAGAGAAGGAAATTTTTAAAATGGCTATTTTCTAATTTTAATGCTATAAAATTAGTACATATTTTTTCATAAAGTTTTTTAAAACACAGCCAAGTCTATTGTTTACATATTGCTTATGGCTGCTGTCACATTAACAGCAGAGTTAAGTTTTGTTACAGAGACTATAATGCCTAATATATTTACTATCTGGCTCTTCACAGAAAATATTTGCTAACTCTTGATCTAGGTGTACTAAATGTTAACATTTGATATTTTGCTACTTTTGTTTTATTTCCCTCTCTTTTACATATGGATTTTTTATAAACTTCTTAAAATAAAAATATCATGGCACTTTATACATTTCAACATGTATCTCTGAAGAATAAGTGTACTCTATTCCATAAACCACATTTTAAGTATCACACCCAGAGCATTTAACAATAATACAATTCTATTAGCTAATAATCAAATGACCCCAAAATTGTCCTGAAAATGTCTTTCATAGCCTTTTCCATCTCAATTCAGCAAGTAATTGAAGATTTTACAATGCATTCAGTTATCATGTCTTTTTAGTTGCCTTTAATCTAGAAAAGTTCCTTGTCTTTTTGGACTCTCATAAAACATATTTTTGAAATATCCAAAGTAGCTGTTCTGCAGACAGCCTCTCAATTTGGATTTATCTGTGTTTTATCCCTCAGAGTTAGATTCAAGTTAACCATTTTTGGCAAAAATTCTAAATAGGTGGTCTGTGTTCTGTATCAGGATGCTCATGATATCATTTTGCCCAATTATTTGTGATATTTTGTCATTTGTTTATGTGATGTCTGCCATATTCTTTGCTGTAAAGGCCATTTTCCCCTTTGTAATTAGTAAGTGATCTGTGGGGAAATTCTTTGAGCTGTATGAATAATGTATTCTCCAACAACCCTTGCCCTGTGGTTTTTAGGCTCCACTGATGATCTTTTCCTGGATCAGTTGTTGTTATGGAGGATGTAAGCGGACATTAATATTTTTTAAATGGTTCCTAAGTGATATCAAAGTACAGCCAGGGTTAGGAATCAGTAGAACAGTGCTTCTCAATTTGTGTTTACAAATCCCCTGGGTATCTCGTTAAAATGCAAATTTAGACTCTGCAGGATTGGGGTGAAGCTGAGATTGAGCATTTCTAAAAAGTTCCCGGATACTGCTGGTGCTACTGGTCTACATAGACCACACTTGAAGTATCAAGGATCAGCCTAGACTCTAGACAACACCTATGGTTCATTCTACATATAATACCTTTCTTCCCTAATTTAGTTTTACCTAGTGTATCAATCAAGATTCTCAGTTACAAACATCAGAACACACTCTAGCTAGTCTGCACAGAAAAGGCATTTATCAAATGCGCATTGGGAAATGCTCAGAACCTCTTGCAGCTGAGCTTCCAAGACAGTGCCCAGACCAGTGCAGAATTGATCTAATGAGGGAACCAGTCTTCACACTGCCAGACACTGAGTCCATCTGCACTGATGCCAGGGATGCAAACCAACTGTGCCCACTGCTGCCATCAGCACTAATGCCACATGTGTGCCTGCAACTCAAATGCACAGCTATTTCCAGCTTCCAAACCTGGATGTCTGTTGTCACCCTCACCAGCAAACGGACTCCACATAGAGTCCACTGTCTCACTTTGTTTATTTCTAAACTAAAATTTTTCACAAGTATGTTGGATTGCTGGAGCCTCGGTCACATGCCTTAGCTGCAAGGGAATTTGGGAAATCACATTTTCTAGCTTCTCTCTTCAGGGATAGGGAAGTGGCAGGATTCATAAGGCAGAAAATGTTCCAAAAAAAGCAACTCCAAAGTGTGACAAATGTCTAGTAGACAATTCTTTGAAAGAATAAATATAATAACTGCTGAGAAATCTATGAAGAATAAGAGTAATAATAGAGAATATCCCTCTTAAATGGAAAATATATATATAATTTTGGGAAAAAAAGAACCCAAGCCTCACACTTTACATAAAAATTAAGAACAAATAGATTAAAGAGTTAAACTGATTTTTTAACCCATTGAAATGCTAGAACACAATAGAGAAAAAAATAGTTATCAAATTTTATGGTGGAAAGAAACATTCTAAATTCAATAATATTGGAATAACTCACAAATAAAAAAAATAAATAGCTTCACCTTTAAAAAACATAGAACTTATATACTTAAATAAAATCAAACAATCAACAGGGGAAAATGTACAATAAATGCAACAGGCACAGGAGTAATACTTTAGTATGTAAAAATTTACATGAACTGATTTGAAAAACTGATGAGAACCAATAGGTAAATGAGTAAAGGATACTACTGGACAATCAACCAGCAGGCAAATACGAATCACTAATGACATATCAAAATTTTCAATCACATTAGGAATGAGAGAAAAAAAGCAAATCATCACACAGATATCATGTTTTAAAAATTTATTGATAGAAACAAAAACAAATCCATAGACATAGGGAACAAACCGATGGTGGCCAGGAGAGATGGGGTTGGAGACTGAGTGGAAAAAGAAAAGAGGATTAGGAAATACAGACTTCCAGTTATAAAATAAGTCACAGGAATATAATGTACAACATAGGAAGTAGAGTCAAAAATATCATAATAACTATGTACAGTGACTATGCTTACTAGACTTATTGTGGTGATCACTCTGTAAGGTATATAAATTTTGAATCACTAAGATGGACACCTGAAACTAATATAATAGTGTATGTCAACTAAGATTTAAAAAAAAGATTCAAAACAAAGAAATCTATTGGTAGATTGATATAATATTTTAAAAAGAATATCCAATGTTGATGAAAGAAGAAATAAATTGATAGTTTCACATATTACTTATATGAAGTAACCTTATCAGGGGCAAAAGAGGACACAATTTGGGTGTTCAAATTATAATGACTGCAATGGATTGAAACATATCAAGAATATAGTAATCTAAGCATTCATAATGCTATAATACAAAAATAAAAGGTCATCTTTTGAAGTTTTTCTAGTATACTAAATCATTCTGAAGATTGGTAAAGGAAGGAAAGAATTAAGCGTTTATCCCTGCTTTCCTTATCAACTATATTTTAGGATACTCAAATGGTCGATGAAAGCTCTCCTTTTAAAACAATGACAGCAAAAAGAATTACAGAATTGAAAAATTACTATTTGCAATCCCTAATAAAATAATAAATTTGTCAATGATCATTCATGGCTGTTGAAAGCATTAGGTGAAGTGTTGATAGGAACTTTATAATGAATAAAGCAGGCCAACAGCTTCTAAACCCACTGATCAGTCTTAACATTATGCAAGGGACGAACAGATGGTCTGAGCCTTACTTTTGTAAATAATATTTATTTTAATAATGTTCATAAGGTTTAAAAATACAAAGAACATGATCTACATCAATAATAGAGTTGCTAAATAAAATATTCACATGGTGAAATAACATGTATTAATAAAGTACAACTATAACACTGTCATGGAGGGAGCTATAAGACATTGACTTGCACAATACGTATGCACACATAGAATGCCATTTATGTGTTTCAAAAGCACCCACAAAACAATAACATATATAGTTGGTTCTGCTGTCATGCTTTTTTTTTAAAGATTTTCATTAAAATATAGCTAACATACAATATTGTATAAGTTTCAGGTGTAGTCATGCTTGTCTTTAAAACAACTTGTTATGGCACATCTCATAATTAGGAAAACAATTTGGGCAAAACTCAAATTTCATGATTGCATAAGTGCAATTTTAACCATGAAAAACGAGGTGAAAACAGCAACCAAGCCATACGAGATTCCACACCTTGCATACACAGACATGCCTCAAACTTACCAACTACCTTAATCCATTGTGTGTGTCAGCAGCCACAACCTTCTGTTCCATTTTAGATAAGTCTCCTTTATCTAAAATTCATGTCCACAAGCCACATCAGAGCCTTTTCAAGGTAAATGCCATATTTATTATAAAAATTAAATATTTCTTAATAATTTGACATTTTTAAACTGTGCTACAACTTCTATTAAGTTCCTATACATTTTTAATTTAATATCACTGATGAAGTTTTCTTAAAAAAATAATTAATTAATTTTTTATGGTGACATTGGTTAACAAAATCCAGTAAGTTTTGGCTGTACATTTTAACAGTAAGGCATATATATAATTGCATTGTGTGTTCACCACCCATATTTAGATTTCTTCCTGTCACCACATATTTGACCCCCTTATCCTATCACCCCCCTCCTAATCCGCCCCCCTACCCTCAGGTAAACACTAGTCTATTGTTCATATTCATGAGTCTCTGTTAGTTTGTCCTGTTCATTTGTTGCTTTTAGATTTATATCCCACATATAAGTGATATCATGTGATTTTCAACTTTTTCTGTCTGACTTTTTTTGCTTAGCATGGTTATCTCGAGATCTATCCATGTTGTTGCAAATGGCAGTATTTCATCTCTTCTTATAGCTGAGTAATATTCCATGTATATATGGAATATATATATATTCCACAGCTTCTTTATCCAATCATCTATCGTAGGACACTTCGGTTGCTTCCGTGTCCTGGCCACCGTGAATATTGCTGCTATGAACACGAGTGTGCAAATATCTTTATAGATATGAGCTTTCAAGTCTTTGGGGTAAATACCCAGTAGAGGGATTGCTGGATCATATGGTAGATCAATCCTTAGTTTTTTGAGGAACCTCCATACTGTTTTCCATAGAGGCTGTACTAATTTGCAGTCCCACCAGCAGTGTATGAGGGTCCCTTTTTCTCCACATTCTCTCCAACATTTGTTATTGCTTGTCCTGTTGATTCTAGCTATTCTAACAGGTGTGAGGTGGTATCACATTGTGGTTTTGATTTGCATTTTCCTAATAGCTAGAGATATTGAGCATCTTTTCAAATATTTGTTGGCCATTTGTATGTCTCACGTCTGTGTATCTCTTTATCTTTTTATTTTTTCTCTGACCCAGTTATTCAATAGCATGTTGTTTAATCTCCATGTGTTTCTGGTTCTTCTCACTTTCTTTTTACAGCTGATCTCTAGTTTCAAAGCATTATGATCAGAGAATATGGCTGGTATGATTTTAACCCTCTTACCTTTGTTGAGGCTGTCTCTGTGTCCCTGTGTCGCTGTGTCTCAATCCTTGAGAATGTTCCATGTGCACCAGAAAAGAATGTATAAACAACTGCTTTGGGATGAAAGGCTCTATAAATGTCAATTATGTCCCATTAGTCTAATATGCCATTTAAAGATGTTAGTTCCTTATTGATTTTCTGTTTGGATGATCTGTCCATATCCAACAGTGGGGTATTTAGAGTCCCTACTATGATAGTGTTTTGGTCCGTTTCTCCTTTTAGTACTGTTAGTAATTGCTTTACATATTTTCTGCTCTCTGATTGGGAGCATAGATATTAATAATTGTTATGTCTTCTTGGTGAATGACTCCCTTTATCATTATGAAGTGTCCCTCAGTATCTTTTCTTACCTTTTTTATTTTGAAGATTATTTCATCCGATATTAGTATCACTACTGCTTTTGCTCATAATATCATTTTCCACCCTTTCACTTTGGGTCTATATTTGTCTTTGAAACTGAGAAGTATCTTCTGGAGGCAGCATACAGTTGAGTTTTGTTTTTGATCCATTCTGTAACTCTGCGCCTTTTTATTTGTGAGTTTAGTCCATTTACATTTAGGTTGATTATTGAAATATGAGGTATTCTCTTAGCCATTTTATCTTTTGTTTTCTGGTAGCTCAGTGTTTTCATTTCTTCCTTGTCTATATGTTTCTGTTTTCTTTATTTTAGTTGGCTTTTGTGGGTTTTGCCTCTGGTTCTACTTGTTTTATGTTATATACTTCAGTTCTAAATCATTACGAATATGTAAAGGATAGTTATATATATATACAATCATCAATTTTCTTCTGTGTATGCCTTATCTCCATTCCCATTTGTGAATTTGGATCTTTGAATCCTCCCCTTTTCAGTCATTGTTTTCTCAATTTGTCCCTATGTATGCTGAACATTCATTACTATCTTGCTATAGCAATTCTCTCCTTATTGTTTAAGTTATAATGCCCTGTTCTTAGTAAGGGTTGTACTCTTCCGCTTCTATCAGTCTTCCAGTCACCTTACTCATAATTAGGTATTTGTTTTTGTCAATTCGTTTTAGGTGAGCTGACCCCTTTCACTATATCCTGCAATGCAGGCCTCATAGTGGAAAATTCCCTCAATTTTTGTATGTCTGGAAGAGTCTTAATTTCTCTTTCATACCTAAAAGAGAGTTTTGCTGGATACATTATTCTAGGCTGGTAGTTTCTTTCACGTAATAGTTTAAATATTTGATTACACTTCTTTCTGGCTTGTAAGGTTTGCCCTGAGAAGTCCGAGGATAATCTAATGGGTTTTCCTTTATATGTTACCATCTTCTTTTCCCTGGCTGCCCCAAGAATTCTTTATTTGTCATTGATTTTTGATAATTTTAATATAATGTGGCTTGGTGAGGATCTTTTGGGTTGAGATAATTGGATGTTATGTTGACTTGAATTCCAAGCTCCAGCTCATTCCTTAGATTTGGGAAATTCTCATCAATTATTTGTCTGAAAATGCTTTCTACTCCCTGCTTTTTTTTCCCTCCCCTTCGATAATGCCCATTATTCTTATGTTTCCTCTCATGATGGTATCAGCTAGTTCTTGTATTTCTCTTTCATTATTTTTCATTCTTTGGTTTCTCTCTTCTTCATTCTGATTTATTTCTAGATTTCTGTCTTCAATATCACTAATCCTTTCTTCCATTTGGTCAACTCTATTTCCCAAGCTTGCTATTTCATTTTTCAACTCTTACAGTGTGTCTTTTTATCTCCAGAAGTTCTATTTGGTTCTTCTCCTTGCGAAAGAACTCATTCTACTCGTTTAGTTGTTTTTCAGTTCCTGAAATTGTTGATATTATTTGTTTTGGATCTCACTGATTTTTTTCAGAAGTATAATCTTGAATTCTCTGTCATTTAAGTCATATGTTTCTATGTCTGTAAGGTTATTTTCTGTAGATTTTTCTCCTTCTTTCTGAGATGTCTTGTCACCTTGGTAGTTCATGGTGTTTAGTGGACTATTTTTTCACCTGGGCATTAATGAAGTGTTTTTTTTCTTTCTTTTTTTCCCCAGAAAGAAGCTTTATTATACAAAGGTCTCCTTTTAGCCTGTTGCAAAGAAGACATTTTTCTTTTGGTTTCCAGTAGGTGGCATCTAAGTCTCTTGGATCTCAGCTTTATATAAAGCCTTAATAATGTCTTTATTTTTCTTGTAGATTTTTAATCACTCTCACTACCCTCAGTCTAATTCCCTGTCTGTGTTAGCGACAGTTTCAGTAGCGTTTGCTCAGATTCACCTGGGGCTCTGTGGTGTTTGGTCTTGGAGGGTATGGGGGGGTGGGTCCTTCTGGGTTGGGAGTTGGGGGCTGTGGCTTAGCCTCAGTTTTGCAACCAAGGCTGGTAAAAATCAACTGTTGCTTCTCTGTTGTCCCCACTTCTCTGCTATTCCCACTTGTCTGCTTTCTGTCCTGAACCCTGGGCACTGTCACAGGCTGCATGAAGCTCACAGCTCCCCCAGGAAGGGCTGTTCAGGGAACCCACAGCACCTTCTCCCCTCCCACTCCTTCTACAGGGGGCTCCAGCTGTGAGAGGTAGCTTCTTTGTTTCTCCCAGTCCACCGCCCGACATCTGGGGTTCTGACCTGTGGTAGCTCTTATGTGCAGATACCACACACAGACATGCTGGTGGGTAGATTGGGTGTTTTTGTTGAGTTTTAGATGTTTAGCTTATTTTTGTTTCAAGAGGAGAGATCTGGGGACATCTCTCACTCTGCCATGTTTATGATGTCAATCTTACAAGGTTTTTAAATCTGGTCCCCTTTCACTTTACTTTTTGTCAGAAGTCTTGTGATTTATACTCTGATTTTGCATAGTAAAGTGATTTTTTTTTTTTGGAACACATGTTGCATTATAGCTGAACTAACTATTTCAATAGGTACATATACAAATAACTTATTCCATTAAAATTGTTACCACCATAGTTAATTGAAGTAAGTTTAGTTTATACAGTAATCATGCAAATTAGCATACTATGTAATATTGTTCTCCAATGAAAACTGGACAAAGACTTAGGAGACCTAGTCCTAGCTTTGCTGTCAACTTGCTATTGCTACTAAATTTGGACAAGTGATTTGACTTTACTAAATTTACAACTATTAAAATTGGGATGATTTTCTGCTAACCAAATACAGCTCTGCTGATCGATGAGATAATTGGCTTTCAAAACACTGTACAAAATTTATATGACATTCAAATTAAGTGTAATGACGTTAAGAGAAAATAGTAATCATGAAAACAAGAAAAAGAGTAATGCAGCACCCATACTCCCTAAATCAGAGTCTGAGACTCAAGTAACATTCCTTACTTTGTGGTAGGTGTCCTCAAGCTCCCCATCATATATTCAAAGGTAAAGGGAGCTCGGGACAGGATGTAACACTAAGCTGAGAATGTTCAGGGACCTAAAGTACAGGTCTTTCCATTTTCCTGGAGGCCTGGATAGCTGAGACCAGCTCACCTCCTTTCCTTCCTTGGCAGTGGTCCACCAGGGCCGCAAACATCTTCAGTCTCATCTCATCTTCAGAATGTTTGATCAGACATTCAAACAGAGAGGCATGGGAGTGTTAAGCTACCCTCAAAGCCCAAATTCATGCTCTCATCATCCACTAATGGTAACCAAGAATGCAAAACAGAGAGTAGTCAGTAGTATTCTTTAAGTTCTTGGTGCAGGGCAGCAGAAAAGCTCTGATCTACAAGTCAAAATAAATGGTCTAGACTCTTCTGGTCCATGTATTTTTTGATTTTTTTATGTAAGCATCCAGACTCAGCAAGTCTGACTGTCGTATTATTGAGAGATGGGACACTGAGGCTATAAGAAAGAAGCAGCGTTTACTGATGCCAGCACCAGTTCAGTGGATTCTTATCCAAAGGCTGAGCCCCAATTGTAACATAACAGGCAGTTTTATACAGTCTTGTCATTCCTATATAGCTACAGATATAAGGAAGAGAGTTGATTGGTTGACAAGCTATGAGAAAACTGATGTTAGCCAGAGCTCTTGAGGCCGGGGTGGGGGCAGTCAGGAACAACCTTGTTCAAGCAAGAAATGGCCGGGCAGGGTCATGCTGCCATATTACCCCTCTTTGATGCTTGAATCCAGGACTGGGTCAGAGAGCATCATCTCCTTCTTTTAATTTTTGATTTAGAGGCTGATACCTCCATAGCATGAGGACTTTTGTTGCAGTTTTTCTTTCTATCCTCAATGAGGGAGGTGGTGGACCGGATAACAAGAGGCAAAAGGCATGGGAGGAGGAGGCAGGTCCAGAAGAGGAGGGGTATTATCCCAACTAAGGTCTTAAAGCCACCGACAGTGGAGAACCAGCCTCCGAAGAGATTACTAGGGTCCCATCCTTTCCAACTTTGGACAGGCACATGACCTATTTTCCTAATATTAGTAGCAATGACAGTCACAGCTTTGCCATTATCATCTGTTCTGAGGCAATATTCCACACATTCTTCCTTCTGCTAATAGATAATTTAACGCTAGACAGTTTTGGTAGATAGCTGACCACATCTGGGATTATTGCCTGGCTAGAGGCTCTAAGGCAGTTGCAGTCTTATTGCTTATGATCTCAAGAACTGCTTGTAATCTAATGATCTGGTTAAGCATGTATATAGGGGTCCGGTAACCCTAGCTTCCATCTTGGGCCCAAGTTGTGGGGCCATAGTATTGGATAATATGGTGGGGTGGCCACTTATCTTCCCCCTATGTTTTTTGTCCCCCTATTTCAAGTGATCTCTTATTTCTTGCCTTTAAATCTTGATATAGGAGAACATCTAGCTCATTTCCTCTTTGGTCAGGTAGAAGGAAGAAGCCAGGCTGAATGCTCCCAACAGTGCAACTTCCCTTCCAGTTTGTTGGGAGTTGAGTTTAAGCCGATTTCCACAAATCCAGAAGAGCCCATTGGGCACTTTCCAGCTTTGGGGGCTGTTGGAATTGAGGTTTTCTCAGAATGTGCCAATAGCTGGGATGGTGAGGAAGGGATTAGGGACTGTGCCATTCTCTATAGCACAGTTTGTGATAGTTGAATTTTGGTTGAGAGAGTGGCACAGGGAAGTTAGCTGCAGTATTATTGGCCCAATACCAGGAAGGAGCCTTGGGCCACTAGTTTAGGACTGTGTGATTTAAAAATAGCATTCTTTTACATGGGATTTTTTCAACCCACTGAGTGTATCCTGGACCAATCTGGCCAAGACATTCTTCCCCTACCACTTCTGAGGAGAGGACCCAGCTCTGGGGTAGACCCTCTTTGTGGCAAGCCACGATGTGGTTCTACCGGAGGAGGTAAAAGGCATCTAGGCTAGTTCCCTTCCAAGGCCACTGTTCACTTGTGTACTTCTCTACAAACCCAACATTTAGTGACACCAAGTTCATGGGATATCCTTTCAGCTAGGTCAACAAAGTGGTTCTTCCTTAGGTTTTGGCCCAAGGTGGCCTTTAGCTGTTCATACATTTGTGGGCTTTGGGGCCTAGGAGACAGTATAGGCTTAGGTGTGGTTGAATTATGCAGCCATTGGATAATTTCTCTGACTGTTGGGGTCTCTGCATGGTTATGGACCTTTCCCCTGCTTGAGGCTCATTACCAACACACCCAAGTTTCCCCTAATTTTTCAGGCTTGGCCGGATTGACTGCTCTCAGATTTAACCTTTATGTACTCCATCCAATATTGGAATCCCCAATAAGTGCAGAGTGTAGCATTTAGGGCA
This sequence comes from Eidolon dupreanum, assembly GCA_028627145.1. NCBI lineage: Eukaryota > Metazoa > Chordata > Mammalia > Chiroptera > Pteropodidae > Eidolon > Eidolon dupreanum. Next base: position 16,919,270 of record CM053501.1, read on the forward strand.
CACCATTTGGGTAGGCTGGTTATGGAAGTGAAGATGGTGGCAATGTTGGACGCTTTCCTGTACCTTCCCATGAAATGGATACAAGGGAAAGAAGAAGTGGAGAGACTGTAACCACACATGTGGTGGAGTAGGAGGAGAAGGAAAAGAGTCTTTAGGGGTGCCATCCTGATGAGATGTTGTCCTCAGGCTTTTGCCACACATAAATTAATCAGCTTCCAATATGACCAAAGCACGGCCGACATCTTACCCTTGGTCTGTTGCACAGTCAGTGTTTTCTTCCAGAGGGTTGCCTTAAGGGGTTGAGAAGAATCTGGAACACATTCCCACTCTGCAGCTGCAGGTTTAAGTCTTTGATGTACCCAGGGCGTTATTTCAGCAACCTTGACTGCAGTGAGGGTAGAAAAAATGACAGTAAAGAGGCCTCTCCACAGAGGTTATAGAGGCTGAATGTTTTACTCTTTTACCCAGACAGAGTCTCCTGGCTTAAAGGAATGAACTTCCATGGTTAAACTGACAGGGGGCCTTTCCCTAACCTATTAGTTGAGAGCCTGGAAGGTGGTCCCTAGTGTCTGAAGCTATTGTCTCAGAGTCAGTTCACCTATTTCCTTGAGGTCTACTCATAGTCCTTTGAAGAGTGGCGATGGCAGCTCATACAAGATCTCATAGGAGGAGAATCTAGTCCTCTTGGTTGGGGCCAACATGATTCTTAATAGTGCTATGGGTAGGACTTTGTCCCTATGTAAATGTGTCTACTGACATAGTTTTTCCAACTAAGTCTTAAGGGTCCTGTTCATGCGTTCCACCTGTCCTGAACTCTGTGGTTGATAGGCGGCATGCAATTTCCCTTTAATGTTTAAATTCTTGGCTAGCAACTGTACTATTTCTGCTAGCCCATTATCTGAGTCAATGGTAATTGGTAGGCCAAATCGAGGAACAATTTCTTGGAGGAGTAGTCTGGCTGAGTCTTGGGCATTTTCAGTCTGGGTGGGGTAAGCCTCTACCCAACCAGAATAGGTGCAAAGAGATACTTGAGGTCCCATGATTGAGGCATTTTAGTGAAGTATAGTTTGAGTTCCTCAAAGGGGGTTCCACTAACACTTTGGATCCCCAGTGGGGAACACTGCTCTTGGCTGGGGTGTTCACACACCGCTCAGAAGATGCTAGAGAGCCAGGGGACATAGAAGTACCAGCTTGGAGTGGTTTTTATGTCCGTGCAACCAAGGTAAGTCCTTTGGTGAAAATGCTTGACAAAAGCTGGGGCTAGGGTTCCAGGGACTGCAATTTGTCCATTCTTGAACTTCCACTATCTACCAGGGAGGAGGCTCCCTTCTTCAGTCTTGAACCAGGTTTCTTCTTGAGGCAAGTACTTGGGGTCCCATTTGGCTAAGGGACTAGGAAACAAGGAAGCAGTTAGAGCTGTAGGGCTGGCCATTTCCTCAGCTGCTGCCAGTTTGGCAACATGGTCTGCCTCGCGATTGCCCTAGGCCATTATGGTGTCCCTTTTTGGATGTCCTCTGTTGTGCATGACTGCTACTTTCTCAAGGGCCCACATGGCATCTAAGAGTTCTAGAATTTCCTTTCCATATTTTGTCTTTTCTTCCCTGAATTGATTAGACCCTTCTCTTTGTACAGGGCTCCGAGTACATGGAGGATGGTGAAGGCATACTTAGAGTCAGTGTATATGTTAGCCACACTCCTGCTGCCAGCTGAAGGGCATGGGTCAAGGTGATGAGCTCTGCCTTTTGTGCTGAGGTTACCCTAGGCAGAGGTTTTGCCTCAGTGGTGGAATGTAGGGTCACCACAGCATATCCTGCAAGGTGTTCTCCTCCTCTCACAAAGCTGCTACCATCAGTGTAGTATTTCACATCAGGGGCCTTGAGGGGCTGGTCTGTCTAGTCGGGTCAGCTGGAAAACACTTCATTCATGATTTCAATACGATTGTGGTCTGACTGGCCAGGTCCAACAGGTAGCAAGGTGGCTGGGTTCAAGATTTGTACTAGGGTCGAAGGGTACAAGGTTCTAGGTGAATGTGTGGATTCTTGCATAACATTCCTTGGTATCTGACCATCCAAGCATTAGTTAGCAGATATTGTCCCTTGTACTCCAGTAATGTTATTACTGAATGTGGTACTCAAACTGTCAGTTCTTTCTCTATAGTCAGTTTGTTGGCCTCTGACCACAAGGAAGACCATGGCTGCAAATGCTCGCAAGCAGGGTGGCTAGCCCTGGGTGACAAAGTCAAGCTATTCAGAGAAATAAGCCACGGGGTCCTAGCAGTTGGGTTAAGACCCCTACTGTGACACCCATACACTTGTGTACGTACAGAAAGAAAGATTTGGTTAAGTTTGGGAGTCCTAGTTCGGGGCATTAGTGAGTGTCCATTTGATTTCTTTAAAGGCCTTCTGTTATGTAGCTTCCCGGAGCAGGCACTCCCCTTTTTGTGGCTTCATAGAGGGGTTTGGCCAGGATGGAGAAATTAGGTATCCAGATTCTACAGAAGCCAGGTGCTACGAGGAATTCATGGACTTGTTATGGGGTGGTAGGGATGGGAATTGAGCAGACAGTTTTTTCCTTTCTGGGCCAAGCTGGCATTGTCCCTACGACAGGTGGAAGCTGAGGTATTTGACTCTTTCTTGGCAGATTTGAGCTTTCCTTCTAGAGACCTGTAACCTGCTTCCCAGAAGAGATTGAGTAGATGTGTTCCTTCCATGCATTCCTCATAGGTCTTTCCTGCTAAGAGATGGTCATCTACATACTGGAGTAATGTACAGCTGTGTTGATTTGCTGGGAAGGCCTTTAAATTTGAGGTTAGAACTGTCCCAAAGATGGTCAGGGAGTTCTTGAACCCCTGAGGCAGCTGTGCCCATATTAACTGGCCCTTGTCTCTGTTTTCAAGGCTTTCCCATTGGAAAGCAAAGATTGGTTGACTCTGAGGAGCCAGGTGAATGCAGAAGAAGGCATCCTTGAGGTCCAAACAGGTGAAATAAGCTGCCTTAGTGGAGATGAGGCCTAGGAGGGTATATGGGTTGGGGACGACAAGGTGCAGGGTGACAGCGGCCTGATTGACTGCTCGTAAATCTTGGACCAGCCGGTATTCATTGGTCTCTGGCTTCTGAACTGGCAGGAGAGGCATATTCCAGGATGATTGGCAGGGATGAAGAATTCCATACTTCAGAAGTCTCTCTAAATGTTTTTGGATCCTCACTTGTGCCTTATGGGGGATGAAATACTGTTTTTGGCGAGTTGGCTCAGCTCCTGGTTTTAACTCTACTACCGCTGGAGGAATGTGTTGGGCCATTCCTGGAGGGTTGTCTTCAGCCCACACAACGGGCACCTTGAAGGGGAGCTTGGTCTCTGTTGGGACCCTTCTATGAGACTATAGTGTCTCCACTCTTCTCCTTGTGGAACTATGAACGACATGATCCTTGCTTCTGGCCTCCCCAAGATTAGGGCTGGTTGGCCACTTGTGTCAAAGGTAATTTGAGCCTATAGTTTTCCTAAAAGTTCTCATCCCATCAGTGCCATGGGGCAGTCAGGTGGATATAGGAATTCGTGGATGACTTCTTGTCCTCTTAGGTTGCACCAGTGGGGCTGCAGGAAAGGGCAACAGACTTGTTCCCTGGTTGATCCCATAATGGTAGCTTGTTTTTGAGAAAGGGGGCCCACTGGCTGAGTTATAACTGAGTGTTCAGCTCCAGTGTCAACCATAAACTCAATATGTCGGTCTCCCAACTATCATTTGGACCATAGACTCCTGGGGGCCTAGAAGAATGGAGCTCAGTCTGGTCTAGTGCTGGCAATACAGGCTTCTTTTTCTTCAACTGACCTTGGGAGGGTGCCAAGGCTTAGGCTAGGAAGACCCTACAGTTTTCCTCTAGGCAAACTCTCAACCAAGGGATTCGGGTGCGAAGTATTGCCTCTCAAAAATCGATATAAGGAAATTGGTCTGAGTGGCCAGGTTGACGGGTAATGACTTGAGAGACCTTTGCAATGACTTCCCTATCAAGTGCTCCCTCTGCTGGCCACCCAATGCCCAAAAAGGGCCAGTCACTCTCACAAAGGGTGCAGAGTTTCTGTGGGGTGAGTTTAATTCCATAATTTTCTGAATAACCCTTTTTGAAATTATTAAGCATACAATATAAAGGTGTTTGTTTATTTTTTTGTCCACCCATTCTTTCACCCATGGTTGGTGTCACACATGCACTCAGAGATTCGCTTCACCCAGCTCCAGCTTCGGCTGCTGCCCTCACAGGGATCTTTCAAGTGCCTCTTGGCTCGTGGTGGGTCGGTATAAACCCCTGATTTGGATCACTGGAATAGACTCCTCACAGAGACCCAGTGACACCACCCTGAGCCGTATGAGGTTCGCCATGGAACCATAGATAGGGGCTCAACTCTTGCTTTGGAGCAAGGCCACATCTCAGTCACACACAATCACACAATAAACACACTCTACCCTCTGCCCTATGTACTTGAGAGGTCACAGTTTCCTCTAACAAATGTAGAGTAATTGGGTGACCTTGGGAGTTGATCAGACTCCCCTTTGTCCTCTAAAGGACAGGCTGTTCCTGGGACCCAAGTCCTTACCATTCAGTCCGACGGTGCTCCTGGGCTGGTTCCTGTGCCTCTCTGGGTTCCGTTGTGCTCTTGGAGCTGCTGCTCTGGTCCACTGGAAGAGTTGTCCTCCACCACAGACAATAGGTCTGCTGGCGTGCCAGGTGAAATTTGCTTCTCCCAGCATCCCGAGGGCCAGACCCCAAAGATAAGGGTGGTGAAAAACTGCCATCTCTGCATCCTGGACGAGCCCCCAGAAATGTTGCAGGATTCTCGAACTGAGATATGGGACACTGAGACTATAAGCAGGAAGCAGCGTTTACTGATGCCGGCACAAGCTCAGAAGATTCTTATCCAAAGGCTGAGCCCCGATTGTAACATAACAGGCCATTTTATGCAGTCTTGTCATTCCTATAAAGCTACAGATATAAGGAAGAATGTTGATCGGTTGGCAAGCTATAAGAAAACTGTTGTTAGCCAGAGTCCTTGAGTTGGGGGCGGGGGACAGTCAGGAATGAACTTGTTTGAGCAAGAAATGGCCAGGCAGGGTCAGGCTGCCGCCACAGGATCCCTCAAAGATTTATTTAGATTTGTCTTTTCCTTCACTTTGTAACAGTTCCCAGTGTTGCTCCTCTTGATGTTTTGGTCAATGATGCCCTGGAATACATACAAAATGTCTCTGACAAGGGCTGCCCTACTAATTTCCACAGTATTTTGTGCACCCCCTTCTCTTCTTGGCCTTGTCTCATTGTGAGAAACAGTTATCAATACCTTTTGAGGTAGTGGTCTATAAAGAAGACTGGATTTCAGTTAAAGTCCATGTAAGTTGTAACCCCCAACCACTGTTGAAGACAGTCTCCTAATCCTAGAACTTGTTGAGACTGTCCCGGAGAAAAAGATTGTGGTGTGGGCATCCGGCCATTGAGAGCATACATGCTTTAACTGTTGTTGCCACTGTTTTCCATACTGCCAGAGCTCTGTGCAGACTGGGTTCTGTGATCTTGGTAGTAATGGAAGAGTCGAGGTCTGGTGTAATAGCAGAGAGCTGGGTGAGCATCTCTTGGTAATGCTTGAGCAAATGACATGGCTTAGCTAGAGACCTTGTTTGGCTGCTTACATGGATCTTCACTTAGCAAGACTTACCAAGAGGTAGAGAATTGATCATTCATTTTCAAAACTTGTGAATGAAGTTTTCTGTAGAGTTCTGTAAACAATGCAATATCTTCTTTTCTTTTTTGTTGGTTAAGTTCTTTCTCAATTTTTTCAGCTACTAGAAATTCATCTCTCAACAGTTGGGTCAAAGCTGCTGCCAATAACACACACAGCATACTGGAACTGCTGGGCTGCATCAATTTTGCTTTTACTAAGGATCCAGCAGCACAGGTTTTGCAGCAGGACGTTAAGCGGCTTCTAGAAGGGGTTTGCCATCCTCACCCGGGTCTGCCCACGGCGTCCCCTGCGGAGCTTCCAGCCCAAGCCTTCCAGCCCTGAGCCCGGCGTGCTCAGGAGGCCCTGCCATAATCTGTCGCCTGCATACTGTTCGGAGGGCTCCGGATGTCCCCAAGGGCACCGCTGGCGAAAAGGGCGCTATTTTAATGGATAGTCTGAAACTTTTGATGTGACATAATAAGAAGCATATCCCCTCCAATGAAATATTCTTGCCCTTCTTCCGGGGGGTGGGGTGGGGGGGAAATCGAACGCTAATTTAATCAAGCGTCGTCTGGAATGTCAGGAAACATGGAGGCTAGAGAAATGTTAAATGTAATCATAAGGGTGCAATCAATCCAATCCAATTTATGGGAAATTTATAGGAGCAATAAGTTAAGACATGTATCAGCCAAAATTTTCTCTGCATCCTGATCTGAACAAATCAGACATCAGGGAAAATTAATATGGACTGAAAGTTGGAAGATATGAGTGTATTATTGTTCACGCTGTTAGGTGTAATAATGGAATTATACTTTTGTTTTGTTTTTAGTTGAAATACATATTTAAAATGTGTAGGTTAAACAATAGATTAAAAGACTTCAGGAAAAATAGGGGTGGGGAACAGATACATGAAAAAAGAATGGACTTTACTGCAAGAATCTACCTCAAATACGTTCTTATTTATGATTTTTAAAAACTACATTAATAAGGCCAAAAGGAACTATCAAAATGTTAATAGTAATCATCTCTGAGTACACCTTGCTAAACTGTTTGTGATTAGTATGTATTTTTTTTATCAGTGGAAAAAATAAAGTTAGAAGAAGGGAGGAAAAGAGAGAGGAAGTGAGAGAGGGAGGGAGAGAGGGAAGAAAGCAAGAACTCCTGAAACTGATTTAAAGCTGGAAATCTGGTTGCTTTCCAGCGGCTTAGTGAAGTTGGGAAGTGCGATAAAATTTGAGTGGTCTTTTTCTCTCTTCCTCATCACCCTCTCCTGAGTTGTTAGATCTTCAGAGGGCCACAGATAGCATCTAGTCCAGTTCTTATCTTCAGTGTCCATCCACTTAAAGAAACTTCTGCTCAAAGCTTCTGTGTGCTAGGGCTTTGGCTTCCCCCAGAGCTTTGGATGGACTATTCCAATCCAAGCTTCAAGGCTGGAGAACTGTGCTGATAGGAGAATCCTTTGGTATGGAACAAGATGGGGTGAGAGAAAGGGCAGCCAAATCTCTCGATGTTGCAGTTGGAGACCTGAGCTCCTTCCATAGTTGAACATGAAGCTATGCAATTCTGACCAGCTGTGATGCTGGGCCCCCAGACCAGGTACCACCCTCCACTCTTTAGATGATCATATAGTACCCTTCCCTCTCCCTTGTCTCATTTAAGAAAATTACATTTAAATAATTAAATAATTAGACATGCATTTTTCTATGTCTTGCTTTAGAATTTAAACTCTACCATGACAGGAATCTTGTTTAACACTGGATCCCTAATTCTTGGCATAATAGCATGTGTTAAATTTATATATGAAGAATAACTACCATATATTAAGTGCTTTTCATGAGCCTGTGCTAAGCACTTTACAGGTATAATTTATTAAGTCTTACCAGTAAGTGTTGCTATTATCATATTATTTTATCAATGAAGAAACTGAAGGCTAGAGAGGTTATGTAAATATACACAGCATGTAGTAGCAGAGTCCTTATTTGAATCCAGGTCGAACTCCAAAGCCCAGACTGTTAACAACTATATAGACAGCAGTGGAGGGTAAAGAAATGGTGTTTACAACCTATAAACCCCCAATAAAAAGCCTTTTCAAAAAGCAAGAGGCAAACAGCATTTATTTGAGATCAATAAGAATACCTATTCAGGACACACTGATTCAGGCAGAAACCCAAACAGTGTTTCAATTAGGAGATAAAAGCAATGAGTATTTATGAGAAAGAGAAGGGGAACAATTACATCAAAAGATGGAAGGCATTTCTATTGGTACAGATAACATAGTACAGTGATGTTAATTCTAAACAATGTTTTAAATTTTCAGTTTGTAGTCATAACAACTGCTTTTTGTTATCTTTGCAAACAGTTTCTTTTTGAACACAATGTTGCTTAGGCCCAGTTCAAAGTTTATTTTTCCCTGTTTTAACATTCCAAGGTTTGAGGTATAAAATGTGCAAGGCAGTTCCTCTAGCATGGCAAGTGTGCTTCATTTTAAAGTGGCTCCATTTATATTACTATTTACAGAACCCAGTGGAGTACAAAGTGAAGCTAACTAGGTGGGGAGAGGGAGAGAGGGAGAGAGATGGGGGTTGGGGAGAGAGAGAGAGAATGTGAGGAGTAATTTAAATTGTAAAGTAATCTTGGTCTGATACCCTGTCAGGATTAGAGATTCCTTTGAGTGAATTGAAGTGAGGATCAAAAAGAATGAAGGAATGAGAGAGAAATTCTGGGCTGCGGTAAAAGAAGACCAAAGACTGTGTGCAGAATTTCTGCTGACAACTTAGCACCATGGCTCCCTTCTTCGCTCTTTCCTGTATCTCAGGGTCTATAAGCCTGGAAATCTTTTCCTAGAAACCTCTGTTCCAGTTTAGATTCCACCATTCATGAGAGCTTTGTAGGCAGAAGAGGGACAAAGGCTATGTAATGACTTCTTCAGCAGAAGGGCCTTCAGTAGATGTGAGGCGTTGCAGAGATTTCCATGTGTTCCCCTGTGAATTACTAATCTTGCTGCAGGCAGTTGGGATCATTGGTGATGAATTCTTGTGGTTCTAGCAAATTCTAAAAGTTAGTAACATCCCTCAGAGCTGGAGGAGGCATTCCTGACCCTTGTTCCTCCAGCATGTTCAGTGGTTTTGTAAGCACTTAATTTCTTGTATTAAACTCTTCCTTTACATACCTGCAGTCATTCTGTCTTCCTGACCAAAATCTGATGATAGAGGATGAGAGACCTCCATCTCCACCATGGAGTATTGTGCTGTTGAGTAAAATGGAAAGATCTCAGCTCTAGGAAAGTTAAGCCTCTGAATAGTTTTGTTCCCTCAGAGGTGGGCAGTATTATCGAAATGTTAACCCAGACTGAGAGGAGAAAGCAAGACAGAGAGCTCCTAACTCATTTCCTTTCCTTACAAGTAAGCAAGTGGCAAACTTTATTATCCTAGTGCAATGACTGAGAATCTCAGTTCCTTATTTTGTTTGGGAATAAATATTATATTTGTTTATTGACCTTAAATTAACTTAATTTAAGAACTCTGGATCTAATAGTACTGAGTACCTAGCTGCCTCATAACAGATCAATTATTCAAATTGCAACATCTGTTGAGATTGAGTAATTGAATAAGAAGTGAGCCCTGGCCATATTTCAGAAGCACAGGGGAAATGGGGTTATATTTGGATTCTGGAGGTGGTTTCTATTCTGTGGCTTCCAAACCTGGAGGAGTATGCTTACTGGAAATGGCCAGTGGCCAAATCCCCCTCTCTTGCCTGGAGGGGCTCTTTCTGTTATCACACCCTGTATTGTACACATCCTTGCTGAAACTCTGGCCACAAAACTCAGAGAGCTTTTCCTTTCAAGAATACACAAACTTGCTTAATTTTCTCTGTGTCCTCAAACAAGAATGGCTGGAAAAAGTGACAGGGCAGGGTTTCTTGGAAAGCAATCTGGCCTGCATCAGCATTAATGATTAAAATGTGTCCTTATGTGGCTATTCCCCAACAGACAGCACATTCCTAAGCTATTCTAACTCATTAGTTCAGAAATTCTAGAATTCCCATTCTCAGATCTTGAGGTCTAGGTCCTTTTTCCCTTTGAGAATCAGACTCAGACACCACTGACTGGAGGGTTTTATAAGTCTTATTGAATATCTATTATCTATCTATCTATCTATCTATCTATCTATCTATCTATCTATCATCATTTATCATCTATCTATCATCTATCTATCTATCTATCTATCTATCTATCTATCTATCTATCTATCTATCTATCATCATTTATCATCTATCTATCTATCTATCATCTATCTATCTATCTATCTATCTATCATCTATCTATCTATCTATTATCTATGTAGCTAGCTATTATCTATCTATCTATCTATCTATCTATCTATCTATCTATCTATATCTATCATAATCATCATCTATTACCTATTATCATCATCTCTATCATCATCTAGATATAGATAGTTGTAGAGATATCTATATTACAAAGTAATATAAACTTGATTTAGAAAGCTTGGAACATAATAAAACTTTTACAAACCTGTTAAATTATAGTGACTAGGACATTCTTGGAGCTGTCAGGGTAACATAGAAAAGGCCAAGAGCAGCCTGCCTTATAGAATCTCAGGAAACTTGGCTGGCTTCATTAGGATATCAGGGCCATGGAAGCAGACATATAACATTTCAGACCCTGTCCAAAAGAATGCACTTTCTTAGAGTCTACAGGGTCCTTTATTGTCCTATACAAGTTGATTTTTTTTTGTTCACAAAGAAATGCACAATTAACTAGTTTCAGTGTAATGAACATCTAACTTAAAGCTAAAGATTCACCAGTTTGTACCTAGCTAATCATTTCCACTTTTGTCTCAACTAGGTTAAGTTTATGAGACCTTTGTTTCTTGTCACTGATAGTGACCTTCATTTGTATATTTTCTGTTTAACTAAATATTTAAGTAATGACATCAATTGCTGTACCGATAATGATGACAATTGATGATTACTGAAGTGGGACTGTTGGCAGTTACATAGCACCTCCATGAGTTAGTATGAAATCATTCTGAGTTGGCCGAGAGTTAAAAGTTCAAATTGGGCCTTTGAAAAGTACATTTTGAAAGTAAAGGAAAGAAAAAGATATTTTATGCAAAAAGAAACAAACAAAAAAGCTGGGGTAGCAATACTTATATCAGACAAAATAGACTTTAACACAAGAGACAAAAAGGGACACTTTTATCCTCCATAAAGATAAAGGGATCAATCCAACAAGAGGTTATAACCCTTGTAAATATGTACATACCTAGATATATAAAGCAAATATTGACTGACATAAAAGAAGTCCTATTGAATATCTATCTATCTATCATCTATCATCTATCATCTATCTATCAGGTATAGTAGGGGACTTTAACAACCCATTGACATCAATGGATAGATCATCCAGACAGAAAATCTACAAAGAAACAGAGGCCTTAAATAAGACATTAGACTAGACAGATTTAATTGATATTTTTAGAACATTTCACCCCAAAGCAGCAGAATATACATTCTTTTCAAGTGCACATGAAACATTTTCCAGGATAGACCACATATTAGGCTACAAAACAAGTCTCAATAAATTTAAGAGGATTGAAATCAGGTAGACAGCTGGCCGGGTGGGGGTTGGGGAGTTAAATTCAGTCTTCTGAAATATGTTATTAAATGTCTTTTTTTTTTAAAAAAGAGAGAAATATAAACATATATTTTTACTATTAAAAATACTCAGTTTTTTAATAAAGTAGAAATTGATTTCATGTTTTATATGAAACATTTACCAAAAGAAAAAAAAAGAGAAGGGAACTGTCTTTTAAACTTTTAACTTGAGCCTGCTGGTTGAGCTTCTGAATATTGAGTTTGCTGAATAATGTAAATGAAACTTTTCTTAAAACTGATAAAATGAAGGGCCCAGCTGGCAGCGATTCCCTGATGCCTTACCGGAAACATTGGAGTTTACTTTTCTGCCACTGTCTGTCCATTTTTAGTTTTCATTGTAATCACACATAGTACCTGGTTACATATTTTAAGATGAGGTTTACAAGTCTGGTGAATGTACCAGTGTGGTGTATAGTGACTCGGAGTGCAAATTACTGGGGAGATTGTGGTGGTTTTTTGCTAAGATGAGGGAGTTCCTTCAGACCCCTGGGGCTGGAACCAGTTGGTCAGAAGGACTTGCTCGCACTGCCAGGGCACTGCTGTGAAATGTGAAACACTTTTAAATGATTGTCTTTTTGTTGTTAATATTTTATCTGTTCCTTTATTATTACTTGCATGGTTTAACATCAGAAGTTGTTACCTCTTTATATTGTTTGAGAGTTGAAATAAAACAGTATGGTGCCAAAAAACTAGACATCGATTACAAGAAAAAAAACTAAAAAACATGCAAACACATGAAAAGTACATTAGATCTGCCAGTGTATAGTGTGTGAAATGTATGAAAGTGTAGATTGTTCAAGACTTGAATTTAGCAAAGTTGAGGACTGTTCGTATATATATAGGAAAACCCTTTACCTGCATCACAATATTCCCTCCAATCTTTCCCCAAATTCAGAATTTTACCCTCCTATCACTGTAACACCCTATGCCTCATGTTTATAGGGTCATTAAGAAGAGAGACAGAAGTAGTGAAGATTTTTAGTATTTCTCTTGAAGTTTCATCTTGTGCTTGCATCTTATTTTGGGGAGCTCTTGACATATGCAGCTTTTGCCAGTTATGTCTACAACAGCTTTAGAGTGATCATCTGGTTAATCTTAATGACAAATATGGTAATTAAATTCAAATTCAAAGTTTGGAATCCAAACATAAAAGTAAGACAAGTATTTACATTAGATAAATCCTGCATAAAAAAAAAAGGTTAAAGGAGACCACTTCAGATTATCTATCCCAAGCAGAGGTGCTAAAATTCCTGCAGAGAAAGGGAACAAAAGTTGTTTGCCAGCTGCTGTCCATGTTAGAGAAGGCTCTGTCTAGGGACACCAATGGAGTGCAATCCAAACTATGAGCCTATTATAGCCATGTACCCAGGATGGCTTACCTGAAATATATTTGAGAATGCTGGTTTAAGTCTACTCACCTGCATTAGTTAGGATTCTTGGTTGCGATAGAAACCCAACTCCAACTAGTTTAAGCCTAAAGATGGATTTATTATAAGGAAAAGTAGACTCTTGGAACCCATGGATCTCTTAGATAATGGGTCTTTTGAAATCCATGAACAAGAATACACTTGGGGCTCAAAAATTATATGGAGCCAGAGACTCAAACACCAACAGTGTCTCTGAGCTTTACCCCTTTTTCTAAGCAATGTGCTTGCTTCCAACCTTTTAGTTCAAGTGATCTGAGGAACGGTAGCAGAAGAGCTCCTAAGTTTTACATTCTAACAATTTCTGACACCTAAAGAGCCTGTTTCAATTCTTTTTTGCCTCTGGTCCAAAAATCCATGACAAGGCTCTCATTAGATTAGCTTGGGGTCATCCTTGAACCAATCAGCTGTGAGCAGAGGACAGAGTCACATGATAACCTGGCAGCTTGAAAGCAGGAAACAAGAAACAGGGACAGTAACTAGAGGGTGAGTAGTGGCAGCAGGTCATTCCTATGGGGGTCCACTGAACGAACAATCCTATTATTATGATGCCTTCTTTTTCATTCATTAATCTATGTATAAGTCTGGAGAAATATACCATATTCATGGATTGGAAAACTCAATATTATAAAGATTAATTCTCCCCACATTGATTTATAGATTATACATAATCCTTATCAAAATCTCAATGTTTCTTAACAATCTTGACAAGCTGATTCTAAATTTATGTGAACATGTAAAGGGCTAGTAATAGCCAAGATATTGGCCTATATTGGAAGCTCTGGTCTATGAGAGATCCACTTCTTAGTCACTCAAGAACTCATGGAAACACTTTACCTATAAAGGACATTACAAAGTATACAAAATAAACCGCCAGGTGAAATGTGAGGCCTGGAAGGATCCCAAGCTCCTGTCCCCATGTAGTTTGGGGTATGTCACCCTTCCAGCATGGAAATGTGTTCACTAATCTGGAAGCTCTCTAAATTTATTTGTTTAAGATTTTATGGAGATTCTATTACATAGATATGATTGATTAAACCATTAGCAATTGAGGATCACTCAGTCTAGAGTTTGGGAAATGGAGCTAAAAGTTCCAACTCTATGATGAGGTGATTGGTTCCTTTGGCAACCAACTTCTGGTCCAAAGCTCAGTAACTTAAACTTGTGTGGTTGAAAGCAGCTTATTATGAATAACAAAAGATGTTCCTCTTATCCTTATCCTTCAGGAAAAGACAAGTGTTTTAGGAGTTCTGTGCCAGGAGCCTAGAACAAAGTCTAAATATATATATATATTTCTTATTATAGCACAATATCACATTGGTGAGTGCAGCAATGATTTTCAGCATCCTGGTGTTCCAGCATCCCTGTACACTGCTATGTTTAAATGTGATGAAAGATTTACAGAAAAATATTTGAAGTTATTTCCTCACATTCTCCAAACTAATGAAAGGTCAGGTTTTTTTTTTCAACATTTGGAAATATTTGCACAAAAATTATCTTACAACTCCAGATCCTCATTATATTTAAAAATTGCTTTTAAAAAATCAAATAATGTTATTTCATGACCAGTGTTTCATGATTAAACTTCTGTCTAATAAATAGAGAACAAACTGGTGATTGCCAGATGGGAGGAGGTTTGGGGGCTGGGTGAAAAAGGTGAAGGTATTAAGTACAAATTAGTAGTTACAAAACAGTAAGGAGGATAGGCAGTACTGTTGTGTTTCCAGTGACTACACAGGGCCTGGCCCACTTTTGGCATTCAATAAATGTGTTGAATGAATGAATATAGCATACATTCATGTTTTCTGTACAAGCGCCTGTATACAATGTGTAAATCCCTGTGTGTAGTTATATTTTGTGTGTGTATGGTGGGGGAAGACAAAAATATTTGGTTAGGGCCAAAACAGCTATCAGGGACTACTTTAATGACTTCTAACTACCAATATAGGATCCATTCAGAGAAACATGTGGAAAATTAACATTTATACAGAAGGGAAGAGAGCACATGAATACTTTCTGTAGTGGGTTGAATGGTGGTTTCCCCAAAATATATGCCAACCTCCAGAACCTATAAATGTAATCTTATTTGGAAAAAGCACATTTGAAGATGTGATTAAGTTAAGGGTCTCACTGTGAGATCATTCTAGATTATCTTGATGTTCCCAGGATCCTGCTAGAAATTCAGTGACAGATTTTCTTACAAGAGAGAGGAGGAAGCAATGTGACCCCTGTGGCAGAAATTGGAGAATGCAGCCAAGGAAACCAAGAAATGCCAGAAGAAGCTGGTAGAGGCAAGAAAGGATTCTCCCTTTTTTGAAACTGCAGAAGGAGCACAGCCCTGCTGACACTTTGATTTCTGATTCCTGACCTACAGAACAATAAGAGAATAAATTCCTGTTGGGTTAAGCTACCTGGTTTGTGGTAATTTGTTATGGCAGCCACAGGAAACTAATATACTTTTCTTTAGTCATTCAAGAACTCATGGCCAATTTGTCCAGGGCTATATGTGTCCTGTGGGTATGTACCTTCTCCATTCCACCTTGACTGCCAGCCCAGGGTTGTGTCCAACAGCATAGCAAATATTTGCAAGGAGCAGAGCAAACAGGCAGAAGGTGTATGGGAAAGCCTGGCTAGGAGAGCCTGGCCCGGCCCACTGTTTTAGAAACCTTCAGATTTACTAGACCTCTGGAAGTATTCTGGAAATAATGCCTCTGGGGCACTCCCCTCCCCCTTGGATCACCCGGGGCCACCAGAAAATAAGGAGATAAGAACAGTCTTGTTTCTTGAAAACTGGTCCTTCTCCAAAGCATGATCCTGGAGAAAGGCCAGAACTATTGGGCAAGCCCTGGGGTGCCTGGTGGCACTGAAGGGGCATGGGGTACCTACCACTCACAACTCAGTGAGTTACAGCTCAACTCCCTGCATAGCATTCAGATTGCCTTCCCTGCTCTCTGCACAGTTTTCTGTGCCAGTTGCTTTTCATTTTCTGTGCTACCTGGCTCTGTGATCTCCAGCACCTCAGCCTCTACGCACAGGACATCTTTACTTCCCTTAAATGACTGGCAAGCATAGCAGGGCCAGGCAGGAATCATTATCAAAAAGGGAATATGATATTTCCATAATCTCTGAAATAATAAGTAATTTCAACAGATTACCTATAAGTTACAAAGGGAAAAATGGTCACTTCACAGTGAAGAAAACTGGTGAACACTGCCTTAAGCAGATGATCAAAATTAACATCATCAATAATGGGACAAACTGACTTTGTGTGCCTCTTGCTGTGATGTACTGAGAAAGGCACAATATCACTTCTGGGACATTATAGTCCCCCAAATGTATTACCTTGGACAGAAGACAAATTCAAGTTGAAGGCTATTTTACAAATAACTAGTGTTATTTGTAACCTCAAGAATGAAAGACAAAGATTGAGGAACTATTCCAGATTAAAATAGACTGAAGTGACATGATATAACAACTAAATGCAACATATAGATTCAAAGGAATAAATAACTGTAAAGGACATAATTGGTACAACTGGGGAAATTTGAATATAGACTGTATTAGATAATAGTATATCAATGTTAAATTTTCTTCATTGGATCATTGTATAAGAGAGTGTCCTTGCTTTTAGGTGATATCAATGAGGTATTTAGGGGTAAAAGGACACAAGACATGATGTCACAATGTCTGTAATATATTCTCAAATGGTTCAATAACAATAATAATTATATCTCTATATCTATCTATCTATCTATCTATCTACCGAGAGGGAGAGATTAAGCAAATGTTAATAATTGGTGAATCAATAGTTGGACACTTGGTAAAAGGTTACAAAGGAAGTAGCTGGCTCCTTCAGTGGCTAGAGTTAAAAGTTTATATTCCTAACTTAATAGGGAAAAGGGAAGAAGAGGTTTTGGGCTTCTATGGGCAGTAAAGTGTGGTAAATTAAGTATATGTGGGAAACTAATGGAAGATAAAGGTTATTTAGTAAGGTTTGTTATGCATATTCTAGTGGTGATAAGGTGATAAGAGTTATCCTCAAGTTGTTCTCCTCTTACTGATTAGAGGGGGCACTTTTGTGTTCCCTGCCACTGAGTTGATTCCTGGCGACCCTAAGAATGAGCGATGCCCACAATGTCCTGACCTCAAAAACCCTGCCCACCTCCCCTAGATTCATGCCTATGGAGTCAATTTATCTCATATTTGGTCTTCTTCTTTTTCTGCTGCCTTCTATTTTTCTCAACATCATTGTCTTTTCCAAAGAACCCTGACTTTTTGTGATGGGCCCAAAGTAGGATGACTTCAGTTTTGTCATTTTTGCCTCCAGTGATGTTTTGGGCTTAATTTGCTCTAGGACCCACTTGTTTATCTTTCTGGTGGCCCAAGGTATCCATAGAACCCTCTTACAACACCGTATTTCAAATGAATCAATTTTTCTTCCTAACAGCCTTCTTTACTGTCCAACTTTCCCATCAGTACATAGTAATTGAGAATGCGAGGATATGGATGATCTTAGCCCTGGTCTCTAATGACACATCTTTGCTCTTGGTGATCTTCCCTGATTCTTCCATTGCTGCCCTTCCGAGTCTCTGCCTTCTCTTGACTTCTAGACTACAGTCTGCATTTGAATTGATTAAACTAAGGCAAACAAAATCTTTAACAATTTTAATGTCTTCATTGTCTATTATAAAGTTGAGTACTTCTTCCGTAGTCATGATTTTTGTCTTTTTGATGTTCAGAGGCAGTCTTGCTTTGTCACTTTTTTCTTTCGCTTTCATCAGAAATGATTTCAAATCATTGCTGTTTTCTGCCAGCAAGATGTTGTTATCAGCATATCTTAAATTATTGATATTTCTTCCATCAATTTTCACTCCTCCTTCCTCTAAGTCTAGCCCTTTACAAATGGAAATTTCTTCTACAAAAAGGAAATTTATGCCTTGCTTCCGGCAGAAAGGAGGACAAAGAACTCCTGTGTTTTCTGTTTCTTAATTGCCTTCAGCTCAAAATAATCCTTATGCCACAGTGGCATATTTTGAGGTGGCATATTCTGATTCCTTTCATATGTAATTAAATATCAGGCTCTACATTAAAATATAAACTCATCGGTGCACCAGAGACTGACTTGTTCACTGCTTGTTTTTAGAGCCTATAACAGTATTGGGCTCAGGACATTGTGCTGGAGTTCCCTAGATCCTGCTGGGAGTAACATATTATTCATAGAAGCTGCCTGTCCTGGGAAAGAGACCAGGAAGTGTGGCCAGAAGCTTGTAGTTTTTGCAGTCTCTTTGCAGTCTTTCCCTGCCTTCCCAGGAAGGGAAACCAAGCTCCAGGAGAAAATAGCCCTTTTGACCAGGTCACAGGGACCCGAGGAAGCCCTGTCCAAGAGGTGCAGTGCAGAGCAAGTCACTAGGCTTGGCAGCTGCTCCTGGTCTGCACTGGTATCACTAGTTAGCATCTGTGGGCAGAGAAGAGCTGGCTGCTTCCAAGAATATCTCCCAACTTTGTCCTTCCACTTCCCTGTAGGTCAGAAGAGGGGCAGACACCTCTATCAACTCCAGTCCATACTCAAAAGCACCCAGCATTACTAGTGTAACCCAAAGCTCTTAACCTGGACCTCTGACTCAGTGGTTCTCAAACCCAGCAGAGAAGCAGAATTTATCTGGGATCTTTTTTCTAAAAAATGAAGTATAACAAACATACAGAAAAGTACACATATGTGAATAGTGTGATGAATTTTCACAAAATGAACAAATCAGGTAATTCCCAGGCCAGGAAACAGAATATCACGAAATAGCCTCTCTGAAGTCCCTCTTGTGCTACCTCCTAGTCACTACTCCCATCCCTGTTTCCCAGAGCTTCTGCTTCATAAAACTAACAAGAAGCCTGGCATTTATTTTGCAAAGCTGTACAGGTGGTTTATAGGCATAGCTAAGTTTGGAAACCACTCCTGGAAGTCATTTGATCTCTTGTCATACATGGAACTAGAGGATGCTTTGCTCCTCGTCTTTGGCTCAGTACCAGTAGCTCTCTGGCAGGCTTTACCCATGGAGCAGTGGGCATTTCCTGTATCAGGGGTCTGCAGACCATGTGGGTGGCAGCTCTTGGGCTCAGGAACCCTATTGGTTGTTTACAGTCTGGGCATGTGGCCCTCTCTCCCTGGCAGGAGTTGCATGAAGAGGTATTTTTGGAAGGTGCAGAAATTCTGTGTAGCCATTTGGAAAATGCCTGCTCATAGGCTGGGCTGGATTCTCATTTTAAAATGATGATGTGGCTGAGGGGCCTGACCTAGCCAGTTTTCCTGGATCTAGGGGTGAGGAAAGTGAGGAGGCATGCTCTTTTTTTTTTCTTTTTCTTTAAGTTGTATCACCATTTTCTTTTTGTCTCAAATCCCTCTATCCCACAAGTTTCCAGAGAATTGTGAAGTTATCTCCTGCAGCTCATTGGCTCTTTGGTGCTTTTTGCAGGTAAGTGTTTTATCTTATCCCAAGTCAGCCAGGGCTTTTGGGTCACTTTAAGTCAAGTGAAAGTTTGCCCTCAATTCCCCATGAAAGAACTTGGGCTCTGGAATTCTCTCTTATTCTCTTCCCTGTGTCCCTCTCTGCTTTGCCCTGTTGGCCTTCATTGAGAGCTGCAGCTTTTACTAATCCATTCATTCATCCATCTATTCATTCAATTAGCACCTGTGCTTGGAACAAGACGGAGGGGCGGCAGACAAAATCTTCTGTCATCACCATTTCTGCCTTTACCCTTAAGAACTCCATTTGTCCTCACTTCCTCCCACAGCCATGTTTGTGTTCTCTAAAAGATCTCTGCTTCTGCACTTGCATTGCAAAGGTAGCCTAGCCTATCCTCTCCTTTTTCTGTGTCCAAAACCCTTATTCCTGACCCTCATTTCCAACTCTTTTGGGCTGGGGTAGAGAATAAAAAAGTAGGGTCTTGCATTGTTTTCTTCCCCAATTTTCCATTTCTGAGGGTCCCAATCCCACCTCCCGCCTCTACACTATCCTCTCTATATGCCAGATTCAAGAATGGAAATACCATGAAGGGAGATCTGCAACTTTTGCCCTTCCAAAAGCCAAATCAAAGCCCACACCTGCCTTCACCTCCAAGAAATAAAAGTTCTGTGCTTCCTCCTCAGTTCTCCTCAAAGTCTGAACATTCCTAGGTGTGTTGCACAAAGATTTTACTTCCAGGGTGTGAGATTACTGTAGTAAGGGGTCCTCATTTACCTTTGGGTGAGTCTTCTTCCTGTGAGATAAATCCCTGAGGCAGAAGCTGTGCAAAGGCTGGCTTGGAGGGCAATGACTTCTGGGCTCTCAATGGGGTGTCAGCACTTGTCCACTTCCCTTTTTTTCTTGGGCCTGCCGGTGTTGTCTAGGCTGTTTGGAAGAAACAAGCTCTGAGCCTTCAGAATTTCCTATTGGTGAGGGGGTAAAGCTGTCTATGCTCTCAGGTGAGGTTATCTGAGTCTGAGCTATCACCTGGAAAAGGTAAGGCTGAGAGGGAATAATAGATGTGAAGTGTTCAGAATATACATACTCAATATGAGGCTTATTAAATTACACAGAGAAATAGGAATGTCATGTGAATCAGATGTCCATATAGGCCTAAACAGTGAGTTTTCCAGGAGATAGTTCCTTTTTAAAAAAAGATATGAATTTATTCTTTTTTTTTTTTCATTTTGAATAGGTAATCCAAGCACATGGCATAAAATTCCAGAGTATACAGTGAAAAATAAATCTCTTTTCTACTCCTGTGCCCAAGTTCCTCAGTTTCCCTCCCAGAAACAACCACTGTTGTCAGTTTACTGTGCATCTTTCTGGAGATTGTCTCTGAAAACCACAAGCATGTGTGTGCAAGCATGTGTACTTAAAAACATAATGGGCATGCAATGGCGTGCTGTTTTTGTTTTCTTCACTTAAGAGTATATTTTGGAGTCTTTTTTCTTATTAGTTCTGTGAGGAAGGAAAAAATTTCTCTCCTCTCTTAGTTCTTTTGGCTGGTCTAATAATCAAATTGACATGAGACAGATTAACAGGAGAAAATAACCAAATTTTACATATATATGTGCCAGGGTTCTATAAGAACATGGGGCCTGAGGACAAATTGAGGAGTTGAGACTTATTTGCCATCTTGAGTTAATAGATGAGGCCTCAAAGGGGAGGAAGGATTCAAATGTTTGGTAAACAAATGTTTGCTGCACCACCTTTAACAATGGGATACAGAGAGGACCTTGATCAAAGGTCCTTTCCTGTTTATTACATATTAGTTCACGTTAAACTCATTTATCTATGATGACAGCTCTTTTCCTGGAGCAGATCTTCTATCTAAATCCTTTTAGGCAGTTAGGGGAAATGTTGAAGATTCTTCCTGAGTTTTTGATTAAAAATAACCAGCTTAAAATAATATCCAAAGAAAGGCATATTTGGGGTGGCAAAACTCTGCTCCCCCTCATACTCTATGAGTTGAGGGTAGATTTGGAAAGCAGAAAAGTTTTGTTCCCAAATGACCCTGAACTTTGCTTCAGATCAAGCTTCTGGCTGCTTGTCACAGTGTGGCCCCAGGGCCCCCTGAAGCTGTCATGCTAAAGGAAACATCCTGCCATGTGACAGGTAGGGAGCCAACCTCCCTGCCAGATTTCACTGAAGACATGTGTGTCTCCTGTTCTTACACTCATCTAGAATCTGTTCTCAGAGTTTAATATGTGAGATATAAATGCTGTCTCCGTCCCCCCAACTCCCCAGCTACTCATTTCTTTTGTGAAGTCTTGTAGGTAGATAAAGTATTTTCTGGGCATGTGGAGGTCATTTCAGCGAGCTATTTTTCTGGTTTGTGAAGAGGATGGCAGGAACTGTTTTTATAGGCTTAATGACTAGTGGTGCTGGCAGTGGCTTCAGCTTACTCAGGTCATAGTGAGCTCTTTTCATAAAGGGGTCTGGAATGGAGAGACAGAATGGGACATAGCCTTTAACATTAAAAGCTGGTTAAATGACTTTGGATCTATCGATAATTATCTTGTAGAGTGCTATCTCCTTCCTTCCCTTTCTCCTTGTTCTCCACCTGCTGACCTCACTCAGTTTTTGTTTTTTTTTTTGATCAGTTTTGTAATCCTATTGCCCCATTTCTACCACCCCAAAGCATGTTGGGTCAAATCATCTTCATTTGACTTAATATTCCAAAGAAAAATATGGTGGGTATTTCTTTAAATTACCTCAGATCAAATTGCTTAAAAGAATTGGCTAATTGAATAAAGAAAAAAAAATCAAGTTAGATATACTGAACCCTTAGAGAGGCACCATAGCTAAGGGCTATCAGAGGTTTGCTATCTCATTTGATCTTTTTTAAAAATAACAGCTTTATTGAGATATAATTCATACACCATAAAATTCAGCTAAAATACACAATTCAATGATTTTTAGTATAGTCATACAATTGTGCAACCAGCACCACAATCAATTTTAGAACATTTTCATCAACCACCCCAAAAGAAATCCCATACCCAGTAGCAGTCACTTCCCATTTTCCCCTAATCCCCTCAGCCTAAAGCATCCACTAATCTACTCTTTGTCTATATGGATTTGCCTACTCTGGACATTTCACATAAATGGACTCATACAATATGTGGTCTTTTGTGACTAGCTTCTTTCACTTAGTATAATATTTCAAGATTCATTCATGTTGTAACATGTGTCAGAACTTTATTCCTTTTATGGATGGATAGTATTTCATTATATGGATATGCCTCATTTTGTTTGATCAGTTGATAAACATCTGGTTTGTTTCCATTCTATTGTCTCTTGTGAATAATGCTGCTATGAACATTGGTGTACAAGATTTTGTGTGTATTTCATTTGATTTTTACAGTAACTCCCTAAGGTACGTATTCTATAGACCCCGTTTTCTAGATAACAAAAATCTTTCCAGGACAGCAGACAGCGATTTTGAACATAGCAATTAGACTCCTAAATGGATGCTTTCTCCACTCTGTGTTCATAGAGTTGAAGTAATTGCTTTGACAGAGCCTGGTATGACTATGCCTGTAGGGAGTACCAACCTTAAAAATAAAATTGTTATTTTACCAGCAATATAGGCTTATTCAGGAATAATAGAAAGTCCACTGAAGGACAGCAAGAGTTCAGGGTGGTGATAGCTGCTCATTGGCTGCATTGTTGCTGAGTAAGAAGATCTTCCTCCTGCTGGAGTAGTAAAGTAGCATCTTCCTCTTGGGAACCCCTTAGCTTCCCCTCGGAGTCTGCAAGGTGCAGTGAGTGGTTTGTGTCTGAGCTCGCCTCCATCGAGGCTTCCCAACTTCATTATAAATGTGGTTTCTTTTATTCGTTTTCACAGAAGTAATTGTAAATGTGAAGTTGATTTTCAGTTGTGAAATTTCAGCCCTCTCCCCATCGGCTCCCTTCCCTCTTTGTCCTTTTCTTTCCTAGTTTTCACTTCTCTTTCAGGTATCAGTTCTCTTCCCTTGTTTTAGGGGCAGAATTTTTCACACTTTTGTGTGCAATGGAATATTTGCATTTGTGAGTTATCTCCATTATGATGAAAGCTCCTCCGCCAGTAGCGTGCACAGAGGTTTGTTACTTGAAGTAGTGGACAAGCGCGCGAGGTGGGGCGGCGGGGGGGGAGTGGGAAGGGAGGAATGTTCCTGGAAAAGCTCTTTTTCTTGCCCTTTCCCAGGGTTTCATGGATGAAGGCAACCCACGTGAAGGGTTGGGGCTGCGCGGGGACTGCAACCTGCGCACTGCTCCTCTGCAGCCGGGCTAGGCACACGGTTGCTCGAGCAACAACCAACCCAGACGGGTGGCGCCCCGGGAGGCCCAGCGAGGAGAGAGTAAACACAGGGACGCGGGAGCAAACGCTCTGCCCTGACGTCTGACCAACCCCCCACCCCTCAGCGCCTGCGGGACAGGTCGCAATTCCAAACCCGCCTCCCTCGATGTAGCCCATGGAACCCACGAATCAGAGAGACCGACACATCGCCCAGCCGGGCGCCAGGCAGCCAATCGTCGTACGCGTGTGATTCCGCGCCCGCCCGGGAAGCTGGCAGCAGGCACAGAGTCGGCGACAGCGGGAGTCGCTGCTGAGGCGGCTGCGGGCGTGGGTCGCGTTGGCGCTGCTCCGCGTGGCCAGGCTGGGCTGGCGGCTGCTGGCGCCTGGCAGTGAGGGCGGGCTCCCGGGACGGGCAGAATGGCCCCCACCTAGGGCGGTGGGAGAGGTGGCTGAGCCCAGGATGCTGGGGAGGCGGCGTGGCAGCTCCTCACTCATCCCAGGTAAGAGGGGAGCCGCGCTCACCGCAGCTAGGCTTGGAACGCCAGCCGGCTCCGCTCTCCGTCCGCCGCCGTCCACCTGGCTCCGAGCCCCAGGAGGCTCAGTCCTGGCATCCCTTGGTCCCACGTCGCCTCCTGGCATTTCTCCCGGTCTGCCCCGGGGCAGTAGTCCAGCCCCGCCCCCCAAGCGCGGAGCTCCACGTTGTGGCATGATCCGCTGCTGCATGCACCCCCCACTTCCCCGAGCGTCAGCGTTTCCGGGTCTCTGGCTTCGCTAGGGTCGTCCTCCCGCCCCTTCCCCGCCTCTTTTCTTCCTTTTCGTGGCGCTGACACCGCGTCCCAACCCCTGCAGTCTTTTCGGGCGCCTTCCGGGGAGTAAACCCCAACCCTCCGGGATTGGATTTTTGTCCTCACCTCTGCCTGGGCTTCGCTTTCGCAGGCTCACCACCATCGCTGTCCCTTATACCATGTACTCTACATTTCGCCCTCCCCACCCCCACGTCCCCTGAGTCTTGCCCGTTTGCCCCCAGATGCCTTCCTTTTCCAACTCCCCTCTTCTCCCCTTGTTTTAATCAACCAAAGTCGCTAACACTTCCTTTCTGGTACACTTAACCCTTCAGACACTTTAATACTCTCCTGTATGCCAGACCTATAGTTTTGACATCTTAATTCGTCTTTAATATGTAAAGTGCCTTGCCAGAAGTGTGGCACACAGTAGGCCTGGCACGTGATGGATGTTCACACTAACGTTAGTCTTTTAGACCTCCTTCCATATGAGGTCTGGTATCCAAAGCAGTGTGTAAAATGGCAGGACGAATTAGTAAACTCCAAGTGTGATAAAGAGATTAGATTGTCAGTTATTTATTCACTGCATTTATACATTAGACTGAATAAGTCTTTGTGTTATGTATTTTATGTTTTACCATATTTTATATGTATTGTTTTATATTGTTTTATATTAATTGACTTTGTAAAGGAGCCTTAGTGAGCTTTGCAATTTAACTACCCCCTTTTTCCCCCTCTCCCCATCCACTTTTACTGAATCTTGTTTTTAAGGAGAAGAGCCCAAACCTACTATCAGCATTGTATGTAAGAAGTGTTTAATGTGTATATCTCTCAGCTGGATAGTTCAGTCCTGCAGTGAATTTTCATCCTTTAGGAGTCTGGTGGAATCAGGTTTGAATTTCTTAGAATCAGCTGAAGGGATCAAAAATGCTTAGAGGAGGGACAGTTTTGACATCCCCTAAGAATAATCACCATCCGCCCTTCTTCTACTTCAACACCCACACTTTCTGGCTATCAGAAGAAATAGCTACAGTCCATTTTTCCAAAGAGTAATATAGATTTGACTTTTTAAAGTAATAAAAGCAATGTTATTGGCCTCAAGGTATTCTTGTCACATTCGTTATGATGGTCTCCAAGCCTGGATCAATCAAACAGTTGGCTTTTTTCTGCTCCTGGGATCTCCAGAGCAGGCTGGAGAAAATCATGTAACTGAACTGTTTTGTTCTAAACTTCTGGATTCCAAATTTACTCTCATATGCTTTGACTTACCCTCTAGTTCCTCTTATGCACTAAAACCTAAATGGCTGTTTATAGATATTTACCATTCTCTAACTCTGTCCTACTCAACTTTTCTCCATTGCTTATTTTGCCTCCTTCACAGAAGAAATTGGGCATCAGCCCTGAACTCTTTTAAGGGTCTGTCGTATTTCTCTTTTCCTGTTCCTATCTAATTTCTGGTCTTCTTTTTTCAGAGGAACAGTGGTCCTCATTTCTGAGGTTAACATCTCTGATCTCCCTCTATATTCTAACTTTTTTCTCAGCTTTGCATACACGCTCAGGTTTCTACCATGCAAAACAAACAAAAAAACCTTCCCTGGTACTTTGCTCTTTTTTTCCTGGATTAATGTGGTATTCCTTAGGGTTTTACTTTTGGTTCTTTTCTCTATTCACTCTAATTTCCTTATCTAATTATACTTCCTTTCATGGCTTCAAATAGCACCTTTATATTTATGGTTTTCAAAGATATGTATCCAGTCCCCATTTTTCTTGAACTTTAGGTGTTCTTTATTTTAATCTGCCTATTGGATAAATATAGTTGGATACTTGGTACTTCAAGGTTGGTTATCTTTTCCTTTCCCTTCCCTCAATCATAACCCCCTCAAGCATATATACAAACACTCCTATTTTAAGGTCTTCACCCTGGAAACCTTAGAATCTTCTTCTCTCCTGACATTAAGTCCATTATAGATTCTATTGTTCCTACCTGCAATTCTTTTCTTTCTGTCCTCATTGTCAGAAGATTAGCTGAGGCCTAGGCCATGTTTTGCCTGAACAGAGTCAGAGTCAATCATTTATAACCCAGACGTTACTTTAAAACCACCTTGGGAGATTTTAAAGAGTAAGGATGAGGGGATCAAGGGATCAGCAGAGATTCTGAATCAGTTGGTCTGGTGTCAGGCCAGACCTTGTAATTTAAAAAATACTTCCCATGTGATGGTAATATGCAGCTAGGGCTGAGAGCTTGGTTGAAAGCACAAAGGGGTGTGGTAGAACCCTAAGGAATTATAATATTTAACTCATCCTTTAAAAATCAGAGTAAATGTCACTTTTGTTGGCATGGTTAGTTGCTTACTTTCCTAGTACTTTGTATGTGCACCTTATTAAAGTACACGTACGTATTAAAGTACTTATCACATTTTATTTATATTATTTCTCATGGGTCCATTTTTCTTGAGATTAAGAGTTTGAGGTCAGGGACCATGTGTAAAGGTAAACTATTTATTCTACACTACACACAACAGTTCTGACACCAAATGTGTGGATTTTCCCCTCGCATTAAGCAATTCTCCAACTCTCCAGACACCAACTGGTTGTCCTACAATTTAATTCAATTATGACGTTAACTACCTAGAGTGAGTACAGACCCCGCAGATCAAGGAACTCGGGCTCACAGAATTCAGAAAAGCTCTTTACTTATCATTACCCATTTATTATAAAGACTATAACTCAGTAACAGCCAAATAGAAGAGATGCAGAGGGCAAGGTATGTAGAAGGGGCATGGAGCTTCTAGGCCTTCTCTGGGCGTGCCACCCTCCCAGCCTTTAAATTTGTTCACCATCCTGGAAGCATTAAAAAACCCTTAGTTAGGGTTTTTATAGAAGCTTTATTACACAGGCCTAATTGATTAAATCATTGACCACTGGTAATTGACTTAATCTACAGCCCCTTTGTCCTTCTCCGAGGTCAGGGGTTGATTTCTTTGCCAACCAGCCCCCTTCCTCCAAAGTACGGTTTAAAGGGGCTTATTTATGACAAGACACTTCTCCCATCCCTATCAAGAAATCCCAAGGGTTATAGAAGTTCTGTGTACATGAGGAATGAAGACCTAATATATATTCTATAATTTTTATTATATCACAATATCACAATGCTTTATCTTTTTGTCACAGCCATGCACAGTACTTAATATATTTTAGAAACTGAATAAAAATTGGTTGAATTAATCAGTTTGGTAAATAATGTAAAACATCTTGAATTCATGTTTTTGGAAGCTGACCAGCTGTTTCTTGGCTAGCTGCATAACAGTTCACTCATATTTTCATGGTCGTTCTTCCCTCTTGAGTGTTTAACCCATTTACATTTAATATAATTACCAGTACATTAGGATTTGCATTTGTCATTTTGCTATTTGTTTTCTATATGTCTTTATGTTTTTTTAGTTTATTCCTCCATTATTGCCTTCTTTTGTAATAGATGTTTCCTAGTATATATTTTAATTAGCTTGTTTCTTTTATCATGATTTTTCTTTATTTTCCTGGTGATTACAATGAATATCTTAAAATAATTTACTTCAGATTAATGCCAAATTAATTTCAATAGTATGCAGAAACTTTATTTTAATAGAATTCTGTTCATTTCCTCCTCTTTTTGTAAATCAAAGTATATATTTTACGTTAAAAACCCATTTATAGTTTTAAAATTATTGCTTAATGCAATTGTCTTTTAATTCAGATAGAAACAAAAGAGTTACAAAAAAAATGTTTATACCATCTTTTGTTTTTATCTATGTAGTATCTTCATTGGTGCTGTTTATTTCTTTATGTGGATTTTGTATACTGACCAGTGTCTTTTCATTTTTATGTCTTAAGGACCTCCTTTGTTTCTTGTACAACATCTCTTCCAGTGATGAATTTTCTCAGTTTTGTTAACTAGGGATGTCTTAATTTATCTTTCATTTAAAATATTATTTTTAATTTTATTTTTTCAACCACAGTTGTCATTCAGTATTATTTTATATTAGTTTCAAATGTACAGCACAGTGGTTAGACATTTATATAATTTAAGAAGTGATCCCTGATTAGTCTAGTACCCACCTGGCACCATAGTAGTTATTACATTATTGATTATATTCCCTATGTTACACTTTACATTCCTGTGACTATTTGTAACTATCAATTGTACTTCTTATTCCCTTAACTTTTTTTTAACCAGCCTCCCAATTCCCCACTCCCATATGGTAGCCATCAGTTTCTTCTCTGTATCTATAAGTCTGTTTTTGTTTTGTTTGTTCATTTATTTTATTCTTTAGATTCCACATATAAGTGAAATCACATGGTATTTGTCTTTCTTTGTCAGACTTATTTCACTTAGCATAATACTCTCTAGGTCCATCTATGATGTTGCAAATGGTAAGATTTCATTCTTTTGTACAGCCAAGTAATATTCCATTGTATATATGTACCACATCTTCTGTATCCATTTGTCCATGGACGGATGCTTAGGTTGCTTCCACATCTTGGCTACTACTTGTATTGCTGCAGTGAACATAGGGATGCATATATCTTCAAATTAGTGTTTTGAATTTCTTCAGATAAATCCCGGGAAGTGGAATTGCTGAGTCATAAGGTAGTTCAATTTTTAATTTTTTAAGTAAACTCCATACTGTTTTCCGTAGTGGCTGCACCAATTTGTAGTCCCACCAACAATGCACCAGGGTTCCCATTTTTCCACATCCTCACCAACACGTGTTGTTTGTTGATTTATTGATGACAGCCATTCTCACGGGTGTGAGGTGATTTCTCATTGTGGTTTTAATTTGTATTTCTCTGATAATTCGTGACATTGAGCATCTTTTAATATGTCTATTGGCCACCTGTACATCCTCTTTGGAGAAATGTCTATCCATTTTTTAATTGTATTTTTTTGGGGGGGTGTTGTTGTATGAGTTCTTTATAAGTTTTTATCAGATGTATCTGGCAGATTTCTTCTCCCATTTGATAGGTCACCTTTTTGTTTTGTTGATGGTTTCCTTTGCTGTGCAAAAACATTTTAGTTTGATGTAGTCCTATTCGTTTATTTTTTCTTTTGTTTCTCTTGCCTGAGAAGATATATCAAGAAAACTGTGACTAAGAGCAATGCTAAAGAGTTTCCTGCTCATGTTTTCTAGTTTTATGGTTTGGGGTCCTATATTTAAGTATTTAATCCATTTTGAGTCTGTTCTTATATGTGGTATAAGAAGGTGGTCCAGTTTTTTTTTTTTTTTTGTATGTATCTGTCCAGTTTTCCCAACACCGCTTATTGAATAGACTGTCTTTATTCCATTGTATATTCTTGCCTCCTTTATCATAAGTTAATTGGCTATATAGGTGTGGGTTTATTTCTGGGCTCTCTGTTCTATACCACTGATCTGTGTGTCTGTTTTTGTGCCAATACCATGCTGTTTTGATTACTATAGCCTTGAAGTACAGTTTGATATCAGGTAGCGCAATACCTCCAACTTTGTTCTTTCTCAATATTGCTTTGGCTCTTTGGGGGTGTTTCGGGATTACATATAAATTTTAGGATCATTTGCTCTAGTTCTGTGAAAAACGCCGTTAGTATTTTGATAGGAATTGCATTGAATCTATAGAATGCTTTGGGTAGTATGGGCATTTTAACAATGTTAATTCTTCCTGTCCATGGGCAGGGTATGTGCTTCCATTTATTTGTATCGTCTTCATTTTTTTCTTCAATGTCTTATAATTTTCTGAGTACAGATCGTTTATGTTCTTGTTTAAATTTATTCCTTGATACAATTGTAAATAATGTTGTTTTCTTAATTTCTCATTCTGACAGTTCATTATTTGTATATAAAAATTCATCTGATTTCTGAATATTAATTTTATATCCTCTGACTTTATTGAATTCATTTACTAGTTCCAGCAGTTTTTTTGGTGGAATCTTTAGTGTTCTTTATATATAGTATTATACCATCTGCAAATAATGACAGTTTTATTTCTTCCTTTCCAATTTGGATGCCTTTTATTTCTTTTTCTTGTCTGCTGCAGCTGGGTTTGTGATACTGTGTTGAATAAAAGAGGTGAAAGTGGATCCTTTTTTTGTTCCTGATGTTAAGGAGAAGGCTTTTAGCTTTTTACTGTTGAGTATGATGTTAGTTATGAATTTGTCATATATGGCCTTTATTATGTTGAGGTATGTTCCCTCTGTTTCCACTTAGCTGAAAGTTTTTATCATAAATAGGTGCTAGATTTTGTCAAATGCTTTTTCTACACCTATTGATATGACCGTATGATTTTTATCCATTTTGTTTTTGTGGTGTATCACATTAATTGATTTGTGGCTATAGAACCAACCATGCATTCCAGGAATAAATCCCACTTGAACATAATATATGATCTTTAAAATGTGTTGCTGAATTCAGTTTGTTATTATATTATTGAAGAATTTTGCATTTGTGTTCATTATGGATACTGGCTTACAATTTTCTTTCTTTGTAGTGTCTTGTCAGATTTTGGTATCAAGGTAATGTCAGCCTTGTAAAATGAGTTTCAGAGCTTTCTCTCTTCAATTTTTGGAATAGATTGAGAAGGATAGGTATTTATTCTTTTTGGAATGTTTGGTAAAGTTCATCTGTGAAGCCATCTTGGTTCAGGCCTTTTGTTTGCTGGTTTGATTACTGATTTGATTTTGTTAGTAGTTATCAGTCTCTTCAGATTTTCAGTTTTTTTCCAGATTCAGCCTTGGAAGATTATATATTTCTAGGAATGTATTCATTTCTTCCAGGATGTCCAATTTGTTGGCATTTAGTTGTAGTATTTCCTTATAATCCTTTGTATTTCTGTGGTGCCAGTTGTCACTTCTCTCTCATTTTTATTTATTTGATTTGTCTCACTTTTTTTCTCTCATGTTATGTTTCTCGGATTTTAGTGCATCAACATAGGCCCTTCCTGTGTAGTATATTCTTTTTCTGCATTTACACAGCTTTTAGTTTTATGAAATAGTGCCAAATTGACATATCTTTTTACTTTCTCATTCAAAAACCCTCTATTCCTCTGGTTCTGATAGAAATCTGAAATTCAGAACAGGTATTCTTACTTTAGAATTGTATTAACAACCTTAATTTATAAAAGCAATGTTATTTCCGTGACTTGAATTTATGAATCTGGCAAAACTTAACTCCTATCATTCTGTCAGGAACCAAATCTTATGAGAGTCTATAAAATATGAAGGTAACCTTAGTTAATTATATAAAAATTCTTCATTTGGACTTCTTCAAAACAAAAGAAAAATAGAAACAAAAATTATAATTAATATTATTATCTCTCAGAAGTACTACTTAATTTTCTTATTATGCATTATTGTTGTTGTTGTTGTTGTTGTTGCTTTGGCATACATGGTTAAATGCTGCCTTAGCTTTGTGGGCCTGATTCCCTTATTCTGAAATCCAGGCCTCTCATATCAGTGAACATTTCTTCAGCTCATCTGGGGAAGGAAAACTTATGTCATTCCTATTTCTCTCTCTCTTTTTAGGTAAATGTCTTACTTTTTTCATTCTCTCTCTCTTTTTTTTTTTGATAATTTTTTATTTTTCAGTTATAGTTGGCATATAATATTATATTAGTTTCAGGTATACAGCATAGTGATTAGACATTTATATAACTTATGAAGTGATCACCCTGATAAATCTAGTGCCGATCCAACACCATACAGTTATTACAATATTATCAATTATATTCTTTGTGTACTTTAAATCCCCATGACTATTTCATAGCTACCAATTTGTACTTCTTAATCTCTTCCTCTTTTTAACCCACCTTCTTCATGTCCCTCCCATCTGTCAGCTCTCAAAATATTCCCTGTATCTATGAGTTTGTTTCTGTTTATTTTGATCTTTAGATTCCACATGTAAGTGAAATCACATGGCATTTGTTTTTCTCTGCCTGACTTACTCTACTTAGCACAATGCTTTCTAGGTTCATCTATGTTATTGCAGGTGGCAAGATTTTATTCTTTTTGTGGCTGAATAATATTTCATTGTATATATGGACCACCTCTTTATCCATTCATCCATTGATGGACATCCAGGTTGCCTCCATATCTTGACTATTGTAAATAATGCTGCAATGATCATATGGACTCACATATCCCTTCAAAGTAGTGTTTTGGATTTGTTCAGATAAATACTGAGAGGTGGGATTATTGGGTCCCTCTTTGTCTCATGTTTTAAAGTCTGTTTTGACTTTTTGTTTGTCTTCATTTTCATGAAATATTGTTTTCCATCTCTTTGCTTTCAGTCTGTGTGTCTTTTGATACGAAGTGGCTCTCTTGTAGTCAGCATATTTAAGAGTCTTGTTTTCTTAACCATTCAGCTACCCTGTCCTTTGATTGGAGCATTTAATCCATTTATATCTAAAGTAATTGTTGATAGATATGTACTTATTGCCATCTTATTGTATATGTTTTTTATCTTTTATCTTTTTCCTTCTTCTTAAAGAAGTCTCTTTAACATTTCTCGTAACACTGGGCTGGTGATGATGGACTCCTTTAGTTTTTTCTTGTCTGAGAAGTTCTTTACTGTCCTTTGATTTTATTATTATTATTATTATTATTATTTTAGATTTTTTCATCTTTATTTAAATATAATAGACAATTAATTGCTTGTATTTGTGTAATTCAATGAGTTTTTTTCAGTTATAGCTGGCATACAATAATATACCAGTTTCAGTTGTATAGCATAGTGATCAGAAATCCACATAACTTCAAAAGTGATCACCCCACTAAATCTAGTACCCTTTTTCCCCCTTACATATTTATTACATTATTAACCATCTTCCCTATGCTACTCTCTACATCTCCATGTCTATTGTGCATCTATCCATTTGTACCTCTTAATCCCTTTGCCTTTTTTTGTCCCTCCAAACCCCCTCCCATCTAGTATCCTTTTAAATATTCTCTGTATCTATGAGTTTATTTCCACTTTTGTTGTTGTTGTTGTTGTTGATTTTGTTCTTTAGATTCCACATGTATGTGAAATCATACAATATTTGTCTTTCTGTATCCGACCCATTTCATTCAGCTCAATACCCTCTAGTTTCATCAAGACAATGTCTTTTTCCATTCTCTTCCTTTTAGTCTGTGTGTCTCTTTTAATCTGAAATGAGTCTCTTCTAGGCAACATATGTAGGGGTCTTGTTTTCTTATTTATTCAGCCACCCTATCTTTTGATTGGAGCACTTAATTCTTTTCCATTTGAGGTACTCGTGGATAGGAATGTAACTATCACCATTCTTTATTCCTGTTTTTGATACATGTTTTTTTTCTTAAAGAAGTTCCTCCAACATTTCCTATAATACTGGCTTGTTGAGGACAAATTCCTTTAGCTCATTTTTGTCTGGGAAGCTCTTTATCTGTCCTTCAACTCTAAATGATAGCTTTTCTGGATAAAGTATTCTTGGTTGTAGATCCTGGGTGTTTATCATGTCTAATATTTTGTGCCAAGGCCTTCTGTCCTGCATAGTTTCTTTTGAGAAATCAGCTGCCAGTCTTATGAAGTCTCCCTTGTAGGTAACTAACTGCTTTTCTCTTGCTGCTTTTAAGATTCTCTCTTTGTATTTAAACTTTGGCATTTTAATTATGATATGTCTTGGTGTGGGCCTCTTTGGGTTCCTGGTTTTTAGGACTCTCTGAGCTTCCTGGGGTCTTGTCTATTTCTTCCACCAGGTTAGGGAAGTTTTCCATCATTATTTCCTAAAATAACTTTTCAACGTCTTTTTTTTTCTGGTACCCGTATGAAACAGATGTTTTTACACTTAATTTTGTCCTAAAGACTCCTTGAAGTATTATTATATTCTTGGCTTCTTTTTTCTTGTCGTTCTGATTGGGTGACTTGGCTTCCCCATCCTCTATATCGGTGGTTCAGTCTTCTTTATTCACTCTGTTGGTTTCCTCTAATATATTCTTCATCTCAGATAATGTGTTCTTCATTTCTGACTGGTTTCCTTTTATAATTTCCATTTCCATTTTTATGTTTTTAATCTCTTTGTTAAAGTTCTCACTGAGTTCATCTACATTTCCCCTAAGTTCATTGAACATCTTTATAGCCAGTGTTTTGAAGTCTGCATCTGTTGGATTACTTGACTTCATTATTCCTGGATCTCTGTTTTGTTCTCATATGGTTTCTGCTTCTTTATCTTCCCATTTTTGCTGCCTTCTGTGTCTGTTTCTATGTACTAAGCAAAGCTCCTAAGTCTCCTGGTCTTACTAGCATGGCTTGTGTAGTAGGTGTCCAGTGACAGAATCCCGAGAGGGGTTCAGCTGCAGGCCAAGTCTCTGCTAAGCAAGGAGCACTGGCCTCACTGAGGACACAACTGGATGTGGCTTGGGTGGGGCCGTGAGTCAAGGGAGGCAGAGTTTCAGGGACTCTTCTGGGTACAGTGGCCTCTGATATCCAGTTTGGTGATGTCTCAGCTATGACAGCTCTGTCTGCACACTGGGAAGGGGGAGGGCCCCTCAGGTACCATAGATACTGCCAGCACTTCTGCCCGGGAGAGCTCTTTGCCTCTGGCCCTTGCTCCAACAACTCATTGTCTCTCTTTAAGTCCCTGGTGCCCCCCAGTAGAGCTGACCTGGCACTGATGCTCAGAGTGAGCAGGTATGTCCCCACGGCCCCTTTAAGAGGTGTCTGTAGTTGCTGGCTACAGCTGCTGTAGCCTCTGTCCCACTCAGCGGCTCTGGACCAGGAAACATCACATCTTCGCCCCATCCTATCTTCTACCATTGCAGGTTGGTAATTATTTCTCTCCCTAGTTGTAGTGCTTATGTTCGTCTAGATCCCAGGCTACTTTTCTTCCTGTTTGCTCCATGTTTCTGTCACAACTTTGATTTGGTTGCAAGAGGAATGGACAAAGCCTCTATCACCTATGTAATTTTTTTCCCAGCTGATTAATCTCTTGCAGCTTTAAAGAGTTTCTCTTTGTAACCTTTGGCATTTAATTATTATGTGTCTTAGTGTGGGCCTCTTTGGGTTCATCTTGTGTGGGATTCTGTGCATCCTGGGCTTGTATGTCTATTTTCGCCAGAGTAGGGAAGTTTTCTATTATTCTTCAAATGGGTTTCAGTTTCTTATTCTCTACTTCTCCTAGTACTTCTATGATGTGAATGTTGTTACGCTTATGTTCCAGAGGCCCCTTAAACTCTCCTTATTTTTTTGGATTCTTTTTTCTTTTTGCTGTTCTGATTGGGTGTTTTCTACTACCTTGTCTCAAAAATCGCTGATTCAGTCCTCTGCTTTATTTAATCTACTGTTGATTCCCTGTAATATATTCTTCATTTCAGTCATTGCATTCTTCTTTTTTGTTTTCTATTTCCATTTTTATGTTTTCTGATTCTTTGTGAAAGTTCTCACCAAATTCCTCTACTCTGCCCCTAAGTTCATCAAATATCCTTATGACCAATGTTTTGAACTCTGTATCTGGTAGATTGCTGGTTTCCATTTAGTTTAGTTCTTTCTTTTGGAGCTTTGTGCTGTTCTTTCATTTGAGACATATTTCTTTGTCTCCCCATTTAGGTTGCCTCCCTTTGTTTGTATTAGATATGGCTGCTATGTCTCCAAATCTTCAGAGTGACCTTATGTAATAGGTGTTCTGTGGAGCCCAGTGGTACAGTCTCCCTGATTACCAGAGCTGGGTGCTCCAGATTGTCCTTTGTAGGGGTTGTGTGTGCCCTCCTGTTGTAGTTGAGCCTTGGTTGCTGTTTGCATGTCAATGGGAGGGATTAACCCTCGGGCTGATTGTTTGTGAGAACTGACTGGTGACTACAATGGAGGAGCTGTTGTGCAGGGGCTGACCCTATGGAGCAGGATTCACTTTAGTAGGGCTTTGGTGCCTGCCCAGTCTTCCATTTGGGTGTGTTGTCCTAGGATGTGGCCCTGGGTTGTCCTCTGGCTTGGTCTGAAGTCAGCCCTGGGAGTGCCAGCCTAGGGCCTTCTCGAGGGGCCCTGCCATAGTTCAAGTTCAGCCATAGCCTGTGCCCTGCCCAGGGCCACCTGGCATGAGCCACCAAGTGATTCATACATGGCTACCACCCATGCTGGGCTTGGAGGTGCCTGGAGAGGCTGAGTTGCAAACTGAGGCCAGCTGTTGTTAATTCCAGGCTTGGGGCTGCTCAGCAAGAGGTTCAGGGCATGCTGAGGCCAGATGCTGCTTGTTTGTTTTTTTTAACCTTTGAGAGATTTTCAGAAACTCTGCAGCATGATCAAGACAGGCCATTTGTATGGAAATGCCAGGGGAAGGTCAGCTTGGGTGAGGCCTGAGAGTTGGGTGGGCCATGGTCTTAGGGAATCACCAGGGGTAGGGTGACCAGTGTTAGCCAGATTAATGGAGACTCAGATTAGCAGCCACCTGTGTCTGCATACTTGGTTGGGAAGAGCCCAACAAAGGAACAGTGACCTCCACCAGCACTTCTCTCTGGGGGAAAGTGGCCCCTCCAGCCTTCATCCTAAGTCATACAATTCAGTTCCTCCCCATATATCCCTGGCATCCTTTGAACCTCTACCCCAGCACCAGAGCCCAGAGCGAGTGAGTCTGTCAATGAGTAAGGCATGGGTTCTTCAAGAGGAATGTCGGGAATAGTGCCTGGGACCTCTGCAGCCCTCTGCCCCACCCAGTTACAGTCTGCTGATTTTCACATCCATATTTTGTGGGGACTTCTCTTTCCTGCCCTGGAACCCCAGTGTTGGGCTGGGACCCCTTGCTCCTCTGGGAGGGACCTCCACAACCGAAATATCCCTCCCAATTTTCAACTACCACACGCAGGTGTGGGGTTATGTCTCTGCTCACCCTACCAGTTTCAAAGTGGCCCCATCTGTGTGTCCTTAGTTGTAGAACTTCTGTTCACCTAGACTTCAGGTGATTTTCAATGAAGATTTTATGTAGTTTAGTTGTAATTTTGATATGGTCATGAGAGGAAGCAAACACAGTTTTGTCTACTCAGCCATCTTACCTACTCCATTCACCTGTGTGCTTGTTTTTGTCACAGAACTACACTGTCTTCACTATTGTAGCTTTGAAATTGGGAATTGAGTCCTCCAACACTTCTTTTTCAAGATGGTTTTGGCCAGAGTGAGATTGTATAAACCTAAATAGAATTAAATGACTCCTAGATTAAAATCTTTAAATCAGCCACATTTGATTGCATCTTCCATAAATTTCATATCCCTAACCCAGCCTACAAGACTTATGATCTTTTCTCTGACCATCTTTCTAGTTTCATTACTCACCCACTTTCCCTCTTGCTCACTGCCTTGCTGTGATCCTTAACCCTTTTCCCACTTAGAAAAAAAAGAGCAGCTTGCTGCCAGTGTTAATTTAACATCATGCATAGGAAAGCTACATTTTCTAGAAGTTGACATTTTCAGTGATCGAGAATTACTTTATTTTGTAAATGGAAATACCACTATTAAAAACAGAATGCTATAAATAAAATGATGCCATTTGTTTCTAAAGACTATCAATATACTAGAGCAATGAGAAAATAATAAAAGTGAGATATTTTGTGTCAAGCTTTGGGTGTAAGGTTAGGGCTATAATCCAAGAGTTATCTCAAGGTAAATGCTACAGCCACAAGTGCTGCTGGTGAATATTCTTGAGATAAAGAGGAAATAGTTTAAAAGTTTTAAAATGCCTTCCTGTTGCAGGACTTTTGCTTTTGCATTTGCTTAGAATGCTCCTCTCTTTACTCTTTACCTATTTCCTACTCAGTCTTCTCATCTTTACCTAGATGTCACTTTTAAAGAAAAGCTATTCCTATTATTTTTAAAATAATGTGTTTTTTTCCCACTTAAATAAGTAACACATGTTCATTATAGCAAATTTGAAAGATAAGAAAGAGCTACAAGGAAACCGGAGGATAAGCATTTAATGTTGTAGAGGTGGCTAATGCCAGCTTGTTATTTGTTCTTTTGGTCCTTATTTTACTTTTTCTGTTTGGAAGCCTGCAGAACTAGTTTCCTCACATTTGAAATCAAAGGATATTTGAAATATGAAATTACTAAGATATGTCCAGATTGAGATTGCTGTCATTTGTTTTGCTTGAGAAGTTATGTTAGACTATAGACTAGTGTCTTTTTTCCCAATTCAAGAATGTTTCTTCTTTTGTAAAATAGTTTTAGTTTTTTCGAACAAAACATTGCCATTCTAGGGTTGAATCTCCAGTCTCCATTTTCAATATTACTCTTTTTCTCATCATTGTTTTCTTCCCCTTTTTAAGATGAATATTGATATAACATCTTAAGTGTGTCTTCTATATCATGGATACAGCTTTCTGCATAGATATTTCAGTGCTATATTGTTACCAATGTTCTTAATACTTTTTTTGTAGTCTATTAAGTTGATCTTTTAATCTTAACCTATTCTCACTTTGTGGTTCTTTGTTGCAGCTTTATAATACAGTGCCTGGCTCAATAATATGTGTTCAAATATGTGACTAAAGGAGTGACTATGTTAGAAAATGGAACCCAGATCTTGGTTGGTGTATTCTAATGAGACTATCAAAATGTTTTTCTAGGAATGTATTCTTTAAAAAAATAACAGCTATACTGAGGTGTAACTTATATATCATAAAATTTACCCACTGTTAGGGTACAATTCACTGCTTTTTTCATAGATGTTACAGTTTTGTAACTATCACAGAAGTCCAGTTTTAGAAAATTTTCATTACTGCAAAAAATCCCCTCATGCCTGTTTGCCATTAAATTCCTGCTTCCATCATCTGCTTTCCGTTTCTGCAAATTTGCCTTGTGTGGACATTTCATATAAATGTATGTTGATGCAGCTGCTCAGATAAACATACATACACACATGATTGTTTTTATTTTTAAGCATGGCTTTCTAGGGGTTTCCCCCATCTGTGTAGTTGAGGTCAGTGGTTATACTTAAACATTTTGAGCCAGTAAGACGTGTCCTCTGACTGTGGATCTGTGTGTGGGTAGATGAGCACATTTGAAGTTCAGTCCATTTTCAAGTGTCCCAACATATACTTCACACTCAGTTCTTTCATGTCTCCTCTTTGTCTATGTGCAGCCTCAGGGTTGACTGCAAGTTTGTCCACCATGACTACAACCTCAGCTTACTAGAGCTGTTCACACTCTTTGCTTACCTGCACCTGGAACATCACTTAACACTGACAGCACAGCTCGGAATATGTGTTATTACTCCAAATTGAGTGAACTCCCTTTGGTCAAAAGCCACCAGTCCTCATAGTTTGTATTG
The DNA here is from genome assembly GCA_028627145.1 of Eidolon dupreanum. NCBI lineage: Eukaryota > Metazoa > Chordata > Mammalia > Chiroptera > Pteropodidae > Eidolon > Eidolon dupreanum. The sequence continues at coordinate 16,958,904 of CM053501.1, forward strand.
CCTTGCCCTGCCCTGCAGAACCTTTCTCTGCTGAGTGGGTAGATGGTGAATTAGAAATAGTCTCAGGCAAGAATGCCAGAGACTCTCACTGTCCTTACTCAGCATTTAGCAATTTTTCAAACATAAATGCTTCTCAGGTTGTTGTATTCCTTTGGTGGATTTCCAGAGGGCTGAAAGGGTTGGTTTGTTAATTTTATCCCACTTTATAATTGGTTTTCGGGGAGAATTACTTACCTTCTCACTAGTCCATAGCTAGACATCCTGCCTTTCAGAATGTATTCCTTTGGTCATTTCCTTAGGTGTACTTACTGTCAATCAGGGTGTGTGTGCGTATTTTTTAATATAGGAAAGAGTTTTTAAGGAATTGGTTCATGTGATTCTGGTGCTGGCAATTCTAAAATTCATAGAACAGTCTGTCAGGGAAGAGTTGATGTTAGCCTTGATTCTGAATTCTGCAGGGCAGCAGGCTGGATACTCAGGCAGGGTTTCTGTGCTGCAGTCTTTAGGAGAATTCCTTTTCTTCAGAAAAACTGTCTTTACTTTTATGGATTTCAGTGGTTGGATGAGGCCCACCTGTATTATGGATGGTAATCTGTTTTACTCAAAGTCTGTTGATTTGTTAATTATATCTAAAAAATACCTCCACAGCAATATCTGGACTGGTGTTTGACCAAACTATCACACTTGCCCCTGAGGATTCAGGGTAAATATTTTTGAGTCTAGGTGTAATCTGATTGCTGTCTGCTTCATGAGATGTATCCTTGTTCTGGCTAAACTAACAGTTCTATAGTATGAATATTTTATGTGTGTGTATGTGTATATATATATATATATATATATAATATTATATATATATGACATATATGTATATATATATTATATATGACATATATATTATATATATAACATATATATAATATTATATATATAATATATATAATATTTTATATATAACATATATAATATTTTATATATATAACATATATTTTATATATATAACTGTATATATTATGTATGTTTTACATGTCTACATCTGTGGTCATAGGGTATCTTCAGCTCGGAATGCTCTGTGTATTCACATCTTATCTGTCCTTCTTAAGGCAAGATCATAGACACACACATACAATTTTCTTTGCATCCTGTATATCAACTCTCCTGAACTACTTCTAGTTACCTAATTATGCTGTGCTTTGTTATGCCATTATGCTTTTGCACACAAGTTCCTATTGCTTAGATTACCCATTTCTCTTATTTTTTGATAAGGCTTTTAATAGCTTCCTCAGCTAGACCTATTTGTTTCTTTTCATTATACTTCCATTGTCCCCTACGCTTATTTCTACTAAGGCTCTGATTGCATGTTATTGTCATTGCAGATCTGTCTGTCCATGAGACTTTGTTTCCTGAGAGCATCACTGCTGTCCTTTTCAAAGTTTATCCTCAGCAAATCCCAAGTACCTGGCCTGTAGTACCTAAATAAATAATTTATGGGATGGAATAACTGAGTATGTGTTAAATATTTAGAAGTTTTATATTTATTCTCTAATTTCTTTTTATAGTAGAATGTGGAGAGAATGACTTCTTGGGGATAAAGTACATCCGAATACCAGAGACGAGCCATGAGTTAGACTCCAAATATGTTTGGACATACTAAATATTTGCTTGACTCACTAATAGAAATAGTTTTATTTAATTTTCCATTTTTTTGCATAACTTCAGAATTGTTATATTAAAAGCTGTTTCTGATTGGAAATGTTGATTTATTTTTGTTTGCATTTGTGCATATTTGTTTTCTAAGAGTGCTTCATATTTTTTCTAGCTAAAATGTTAGTGGTAACTGATGACTAATTTGTAAAGAATTTTAATGCGATGATAAAATAACTTTTTCTTTTTCCTATTAGATGTTGATCATCTTTCTGAAGTAAAATCTCCATGGCCTGAACATTTTCTGGAAATTATTTTGAGGAAAATATCTGTTTAATAAAAAGGTAACCACATCAAGATGGTTGGAAAACTGAAGCAGAACTTACTATTGGCATGTCTGGTGATTAGTTCTGTGACTGTATTTTACTTGGGCCAACACGCCATGGAATGCCATCACCGAATTGAGGAACGTAGCCAACCCTTCAAATTGGAGAGTACAAAGACCACTGTGCGAACTGGCCTGGACATCAAAGCTAACAAAACCTTTGCCTATCACAAGGATATGCCTTTAATTTTTATTGGAGGTGTGCCTCGGAGTGGAACCACACTCATGAGGGCCATGTTAGATGCACATCCAGATATTCGCTGTGGAGAGGAAACCAGGGTCATTCCCCGAATCCTGGCCCTGAAGCAGATGTGGTCACGGTCTAGTAAAGAGAAAATACGCTTGGATGAGGCTGGAGTCACCGATGAAGTGCTGGATTCTGCCATGCAAGCTTTCTTACTAGAAATCATTGTTAAGCATGGGGAACTAGCCCCTTATTTATGTAATAAAGACCCTTTTGCCCTGAAATCCTTAACTTACCTTGCTAGGTTATTTCCCAATGCCAAATTTCTCTTGATGGTCCGAGATGGCCGAGCATCAGTACATTCAATGATTTCTCGAAAAGTTACTATAGCCGGGTTTGACCTGAACAGCTATAGGGACTGTTTGACCAAGTGGAATCGTGCCATAGAGACCATGTATAACCAGTGTATGGAGGTTGGCTATAAAAAATGCATGTTAGTTCACTATGAGCAACTTGTCTTACATCCTGAACGATGGATGAGAACACTCTTAAAGTTCCTCCATATTCCGTGGAACCACTCAGTATTACACCATGAAGAGTTGATTGGGAAAGCTGGGGGAGTATCTCTGTCAAAGTGAGTAGATGTTATGTTTTTTATATTGACCCTATATTAAGCTAATGATGATGTGTATGTGTGTATATTCATATATATATATATATATATATATATATATATATATATATATGTTTATGTGTATATATGTGTGTATATAAGCTATAGACCTTTACTGGAAAATATATAGCTTCATCAGTGAGTTTTGAAAAAATTCTCTAGCCAGTTCATTCTAAATTCTTTTATTTATTTAATTCATTTGTTTATTTATGAATTGTGGTTGTTTTAATTTATTTAATGGAGGCAAACCCAATTTATAGCAGTGAAAGGCCTTTTTCACATACCTTAGGCTTTAATGCCCATCATTGAATTTTAGTGGCTCTGATTTCTAATTTCTAGATATTTTTGTTAGTAAAGATAGTTGGCTTTTGTGTAGATAAGGCTAACAAGAGGAAAGGCATCTACCATGTTGGTGAGAAGCAATGAATTCCGAACATTTAGGAATTTTTAGTGATACAGAAGGATAAAGATAAAATTACCTAACCCAGTCTCTTCATTTTAGAGGTAAGAAGACTGAGTCAGAAAGGTCAAAATGATTTACTCAAATTTAGATAGCAAGGCCAGAACTAGAATCCACGCCTTGGTCCCAGTGGGTTTGTCCTTTTTCTCCATAGTGTTTTATTACATATAGTGCTGCTTTTGTCATCTGCTGGATACGTCTTTTGATTTTTACAACAGGCTAGGGAATCTCAGAAATTTGGAAACAATCCATAATTTATACAAGAAGTTCCGTCGGTTCAAATACTTGTAAAACCTTTGCATTTTTTCTCCCTTTCTCATGAAGTGATTACTATGATACTCTGACTCGATCTGACAACCTGACTTGATGACTTAGATATATCTAGAATGAGGATATAAAAATGGAGACTACTGTTAAAATTCAGGTAGCATCTCCTCATGAAGATAAGTTGGTTATAATAATTTTTTAAATTTTTTCCAGGAGCATGGAAGAGGGAATGCAGTTAGCAGCATTAATATGATGGCTAGGTGGAGGGCCAGGGAGGGAGGAAGCAATTGGGGGGATCGTTTTATGAACATTATAGATGTCTAACCAATATACTATATACTTGAAACTAATTTAAATAAATAAATTTTAAAAAAGTAATTTATACCCGATTTAAAACAAAAGAAAGAAAAAAGAAAAGAAAAAGTAATGTATTTCCCTTGTATATCCTGCTTGACTCTTCTAAGGAATGTCTTCTTGATTTTTTTCCCAGTGTATAGAACTTATACAGTAAATATTGATTCATCATATAGATAATTTGAACAGAAGAGCTATCTTTTTGTACCTAGCTTTCGGTTATTGATTACAAATTATTAGGTATCCTCGCTCTGGTGGCTCTAGGTTATTTTTATTGATTCAAAGAATTACAGCTCTAGCTACTGTCATTACAGTGTTTTGTTTTTTTTTTTTCCAGATAATAGGCCATAACTAATTTCTAATCACCTGTATTCTTAGGTAAGCATTTCACTTTGTGTGCTTGTATGTTGACCCAGAGATTCTGAAGCTAGTTTCTTCTGTTAATATAAAATAATCCTGTTAGACCTTCTGGTCTTTCCACATAGGGATTAAAGAGATATGCTCAAGTTAAGTTTTAGTGGAAATCATGACTTCATTTTGCATATATACTTACTATGTTTAAGGAAAACATGAAGACTGAGGAAACACATAGAAATTTTGAATTAATGGATTTTAGAAGGGAAAGAGACTTTAGTATTTAGTATATGGAATGGACACCCAGTGATGTTCTATGCTTTGTCAAGAATCACACATGGAAGAACCATGACTAGAACTTCCAATGCTTATTCCAAGACTCTTGCCACTATATGAGTTTTTAAAAATTAAGATATAACATATATAGCAAATTCGTATATATTCAGTGTACAATTTGATGAATGTTTACATCTGTATACATTTGTGTAATCACCATCCATATCAAAATATAGAAAATTACCAGCATTCTTTTATGTTCCTTCATAGTCAATATTTTCCTCAACCCAGAAGTAAGCATATTCTAATCTCTATCACGGCTGTGATAGAGGTTGGATATAAAGTTCACAAACAATCAGTCTTGCTTGTTTTTTTTTTTTTTTTCATATAAATGCAATTATTTCTATTTATTATTTTGTGTCCGGCTGTTTTCATTTAACATGAGATTCACCTATAATATTGTAAATAGTAGTAGCTCATTCTTTTTCACTACTGTATTTTTAAAAACAATATACTTTATTCATTGATGGACATTTGATGTTTCCAGTTTGGAGATATTACAGGTAAAGTTGTTAAGAATAATTTTGTACATTGCTTTTGGTGGACATTAAGTATTAATTTCTCTTGGGTATATACCAGTGAGTAGAATTATTGGAGTATAAGATGTTATGTATATCTGTATCTATTTATATATTTAACAAGTACTTCCTGTTTTCCAGATTGTCTGTATCATTCACATATGGCTGTATCATTCATGTATGGCTATACCATTCATATATGGTGATACTTTACATGAATGTGTTCTAGTTGCTTCATAATCTTTGCCAACAATTGGTATTGTCAGTCTTTTTAATTTTAGTGGGGTATGAGTATTTTTTTTAACTTAAAAACAAAATAAAACAATAACATTTGAACTCCTTTTTGAAACAAAGTCTTATCCAGAATTACAATATAAAATTGATAAGAGCAGAGCTATTTTGACTGAGGCAGGTCTAATCTAGACTGTGTTGCCTCTTTTAAGACTGAGTCTTTGTTCTTAAGAAGAGGTAATTGGGGGATAAGGCAGAAACATACAATTATTCCATAAGTAAGTACCAAGTTAGAAATATTCCATGTTAGTTCAGAGTCATGACCATGAGGAATTCATAGCCCAGAGGTGATCATCCTATAAGATGATCGTATATGCTTTTGCTTTCCTATAAACATTTTCATTCTAGGAAAATTGTTTAAAGTAAGTAATTTAATACTTATTTTAGTATTATTTAGTACTAAAATACTGATAATATTTAGGCGGCCTTGAAGGTTTGAAAATGTTACCAGGTAGTTCAGGAATATATGCAGTTGTTGTAGACAGCGATAAGGAAGGTAAGGAAGGCCTTCACAGTTCTACCTGTCTTGTTAACTATGAGAGTTAAGCTTTCCATTGCTTTGCTTAGGAATTTCCAGTTATTTTCAGTCAGGTTAGCATCTCTTGCCTTTGTGGTCAGTTCTAGTTACAGAAAAATAATAGGTGTAGAGTAATGACCTGTGAGCATACAGGTGATTCTTCTGTGAAAGAATTTCATAGAAGAAAACATACTTTCATTCCAGTGTGGTCTAGGGAGTTTTCCTTTAGAGATTAGTGTATATAAACCAGGCTTTTTAAAACTGAAAATAAAAACAAAATATTTAATGAGTGGGAAAAGGGATGAAAACAGATCGCTTTTGCTGGCTGATGATTTAGCTTTAGTTCTACAGGTAGGTACAACTATAGAATTTTATTTTAATTAATTAATTAATTAATTAATTATTTTAGGCAAGGCAACCCTTGGTTGACCTCACAGATTGTGAGGACCTTGTCAGCTTACAATCCCTTATTTATTTTTTATTTTATTTTATTTATTTATTTTTTATGCCTACAGTACCTGGTCTTCCTAGGTGGTCTCCCATCCAAATACCAACCAGGCCCAACCCTGCTTAGCTTCCGAGATCAGATGGGATCAGGCTCGTTTATGGTAGCATAGCCATAGACTTAGAATTTTAGATATACTGTTTATCCTTCATGTTTTTAGGTAGTTGTTTCAAGTCTAATAGTAGTCTAGTTTTTCCAATGACTGGCTTTATAACTTTGATGTTTTGAATACCATGTTCTGTTTTTATAAATTATTCAGTCATTCTGTTCAACTCCATATTAAACCAAGCCATAGTCTTGAATAATGGCTCCAAAAAAATAATACAGAGCTCACTGATCTAATTCTTCTAAACTAATAGAGAGTAGAAAAAAATTGAGACATTTAAAAATCTGTTTTTGGCTTTATCTTTCAAGAAATGTTTGTTTAGAAAGGTAGGGGGGAATACATTTTAAGGAAAATACTTATGTAAATAGATGTATTCCAACAGAATGCTCCAAGTGATTGAATATGGAAGAGGATCTTCCTAATCAGTGAATGATATGTACTGCTAAGGCCTGCTCCTCAAATATTTTGAGTAGGAGATAGAAGTAAAGTTTTAAGTTATTTACATTGATCTTTTCTCACGAACTTTGGAATTTTTGTGGAATTTCGGTCATCTCTATCTGGGAATATTCAGGAAGTTACTAGAGTGTACAGAGTTGTTTCTGATATTAAACTCATTAAGATACTATAAAATTACCTGAAATAAATAAAAATCATCAATAACAATAACAAAAAAATCCATCAAAGTATACTCAAGGATGAGTGAAATAAAAAAGTAACCTAGGATCGGTAAACAAGTTTACTAGGTCAACAGAGCAAAGCCAGAGGAACAAAACAGTGTAATATTAACACTTAAACAGAACAAGTACAAGAATCACAATAGAATTGGGAGAAGTTACCTACTCTTAGAGCAGAAAAAGGATATACAACTATTAAGCACAAATAGGTTAGAATGCAAAATATAATAGTGCTAAGTACAAGAGAATAAGAACATGATAATTGACTCTAAAGCGTCTAGTAAACAGAAAAAAACTAGAAATCAACTCTGTGGTAAAGAAAGAATAAATAGATGAAAATAATGCAAATAAAATTTTAGAAATTGAGATACTTTTGAGGAGGTACAAAGAATAGTTAATTTATTAAATTTAGAATATTAATTTTTTTTCATTTTCAAAATAAGTTTATTTTGGAAATTAAATTTTTAATAATACCTTACAGGATAAACAGAGAAAGATAACAAAATATCCACTTGAAAATTTTCTGAAATTTAAGAATAACAAGAACATTATGAGCAAGTTTAGACAAAGACAGGCTATGTTCATGCAAATTATGATCACTTCTACAGCATGTAAAATTAATAGTATGCAAATTAAGATTACCTGTGCTCTACTAGCTCAGATTAAAATATCCCAGAAGAATTTTATAAATATTACTTTTTTCATAAAATTATCAAAGAACAAGCCTGCTTACTTTAGATTACTTATCCTTTGTGAAGGCAATAAACCAATCTTTATAAATCTAGTTGTTAATCAAATTCTACCTAAGAAGAATGCTTTTGGAGTTGTGGAAATCATTGTGCTGCTTTCATAGGTCAAATTGAAGAGATTAGTTGACATCTCTTAGCTGGAAAAAGGTCATTGAATAAACAAGGAATAGATAGCAAAATAGGTCGCAAAAGGAAAATAGAGGAAAAATTATATTTCGAAATATGCCAGTGAAGAACGAGAAGCAGAACAAGAATGTAAGTTAATAAAGCACAATTTGTACCATTTTTGAAGAATATGGCAATTGAGGGAGAGAGAAAAAAATGACGTAGATGATAGAGGCTCTATTCATTCCTCTGATGACTAAATCCAAGTTGTGATGGAAACAAGGAGCAGCAGCAAGGAAAAATCACTTGGAATATAGATGAACAAGCCATACAACTACAGAGAAATCTAAGAAAGCACCCTGCAATGGCAGATGGTAGGACGGGGCAAGGATGTGGGGCTGCCCAATTTCGGGTGGCTGAGTGAAACGGAGGCTGTGGCAGTGGCAGTGGCAGATGCCTCTTAAAGGAGCCACGACTGCAAGTGGATTTCACAGTGATGGACCTGCTTGCTCTGAGCACCAGTGCTAATTCAGCTGCGTGCAGGGGGCACCAGGGACTTACACGGAGACATTGTTGGAGTGAGGGCCAAGGAGAGATTCTCTCTGTACAGAAGTGCCAGCGGTATTCATTGTTCCCTGTTGAGCCCTCCCCCTCACAGTGTGTGAACATAATGCTGCCGTAGCCGTGACGTCATCAAACTGGATAACAAAGGTCGCTATGCTCAGAGAATTCCCTGAAACCCTGCATACCCCAACTCGATCTCCATCCAAGCCACATCAGGTGTATCCTCATCAAGTTAGGTGCTCCTTGCTGAGATACACTGGTGGAGGCAACTGGCCTCAGTTTCTGATGTGACCTTTTGAGGCAACTATAAACACAGCATCTGTGGATTGCTTGCTGAATCTTAACAGGTGGCCCTGGAGGGGCAGAGGCTTGGGCTAAATTTGGCCTGCAGCTGAACCCCTCTCAGGACTGTGCCACTGGACACCTATTTCACAAATCCACACTAATAAGATTGGGAAACTTAGAAGCTTTGCTTAGTACATAAAAACAGACACAGAAAGGCAGCCAAAATGGGAAGACAAAGAAGCAGAAACCATATAACAGAACAGAAGAGAGATCCAGATATAATGGAGTCAAGAATTATAACAGAAGCAGAGTTCAAAACACTAGTTATAAAGATGTTTAATGAACTTTTGGGAAATGTATAGAATGCCAACAAAGAGATAAAAATGGAAATGGAAATTATAAAAGGGAACCAGTCTGAAATGGAAAACACATTATCTGAGATGAGAAGTATACTAAATGGAATAAACAAAGGAATAAACAAAGTGAATAAAGAAGAGGATCACATACCCTATCTACAGGACAGGAAAGCCAATCAGGACACTCAAACAGAATGGCAAGAAAAAAGATGCCAAGACTATAAAAATAATTTAAGGAGATATGGGACACTATTAAGGCTCCAAATATTCGTCTGATCGGCATAAGTGAAGAAAATCAAGATGTTGAACAGCTATTTGAAGAAATAATGATGGAAAACTTTCCTAACCTGGTGAAGGAAATGGACATAAAACCCCAGGAAGTTCAGAGAATTCCAAATATCAGGGATCCAAAGAGGCCCACACCAAGACACATCACAATTAAAATGCCAAAGGTTAAATATAAAGAAAGAATATTAAAAGCAGCAAGAGAAAAACAGATAGTTACCTATAAGGGAATACCCATAAGACTGGCAGCTGATTTCTCAAAAGAAACTATGCAGGACAGAAGGGCTTGGGAAAAAAATATTCGACAGGATGAAGACCCAGGATATACAACCAAGAATAATTTATACAGCAAAGCTATCATTAGGGTTGAAGGACAGATAAAGAGCTTTCCAGACAAAAATAAACCAAAGGAATTTATCACTACCAAGCCAGAATTACAGGAAATGTTGGAAGGACTTCTTTAAGAAGAAAAAACATTTTTCAATATCAATAACTGGAATAAAGAATGGTAACAACTACATTCCTATCAATAAATACCTTAAATGGAAAAGAATTAAGTGTTCTAACCAAAAGGTAGAGTGACTGAAAGGATAAGAAAACAAGACCCCTACATATGAAAAGGAAGGGAATGGAAAAAGATACTGCTTTGATGAACCTAGAAGGTATTTAAGCCAGACAGAGAAAGATAAAAACTATATGATTTCACTTATATGTGGGACTTAAGGAATAAAAAGAATGAACAAATCAAAAACAGACTCACAAATATAGAGGACAATTTGGTGATGGACAGAGGGGAAGGGGGTTTGGGGGGCTGGGGGAATGGGGTGAAGGGTTAAAGAAGTAGAAATTAGTAGCTGATGCATGGTCATGGGGATGGGGAGCACGGCATAGGGAATGCAATTGATGTTAATATAGGCTAGGTGGAGGGTCAGGGGAGGGAGGGAGTAATTGGGGGGATAATTTTACTGCATAGATATCTAACCAATGTACTACACACTTGAAACTAATTAAAAATTTTTAAAGAGTTGAGAATATGGCAATTGATGGCAAAAAGTAGAAGTTGGGTATTAGATCATTTATTAATTTAGATTAGATGCCTTTGCAAAAAATAAAGATCCAAAATAACAATGGCTTTAGACAAAATAGTGACTGTTATATGTAAGAACCGTAGACCAAAGCTAGTTTGGAAGCTCTGCAGTCATCAAGCATTTAGGCTCCTTCAGCTTTTGGCTTCATCGACTCAATGGTCCAAGTTGGAGTTTCAGTCATGTGCGTCATAAGTGGCAAGGTGAGGATAGGATGAGCACATAAGGAGTATTTTGACTTTCTTAGGACATTTCCTGGAAGTTTCCAAGTAGGCCTTCTTGCATTCCACTGGCCGTATATATAGTCTTAAGGCTATATATAAAAAGGTGGGGAACATAATCTTTATCCCAAGTGACCATGAGCCCAGCTGAGAACTGGTGTTCTTTTAACTAAGAGGACTAGGTTGGATATTAGGATAGGCAGATAGCAGTCTGTGCTGCTTTACTGAGCAGCTACTGTGTGCCAGGAACAGTGTTAAGGTCTTTGCCTGAAAGGTACACATGATTTAAGGGAAGATGCAGATTTGTGTATAGTTATGCATTGCATAATGACGTTTTGGTCAGCGATGGGCCATTTATATATATATGACCATGGTCTCATAAAATTATAATTGACCTGAAAAATTCCTATTGCCTCATGATGTCGTAGCTGTCATAACATCATTACAGTGTGTTTGTGTTTTAAGATAAGCATTATTACAAAAGAGATGAAAGTTCAAAAAAATAAAAAGTTTGTAAAATAAAAATGTTATGGTAAACTAAGTTAATTATTAAAGAAAGAAATATTTTTTATAAATTTTATATAACCTAAGTGTACAATGTTTATAAAGTCTACAGGAATGTGATGCCCTAGGCTTTCACATTTACTTATCACTTACTCACTGATTGACCTAGAGCAACTTCTAGTCCTGCAAGCTCTATTCATGATAAGTGCCCTGTACAATTGTACTATTTTTAATCTTTTATGCCATAGTTTACTGTACCTTTTTTATGGTTACACACATTTAGATGCAGAAATACTTACCATTATAACTGCCTATAGTATTCAGTGCAGTAACATGCAATACAGTACAGGTTTGTAGCCTAGGAGCAATAAGCTATGCCACATAGTCTAGGAGTGTGGTAGTCTCTACCATCTAGGTTTGTGAAAGTGTACTCTATGATGTTCTCACAATGACAAAATCATCTAACTTATCCCTGTCATTAAGTGGTGCGTGACTGTATAATACAATACTAAGTACTACTGGAAACCAAGAAGAGGTACCAAATCTAGTTTGGGGTCTTCAGGAAAGTCTTCCTGGATGATGTGGTACCAAAATAAGAAATAAAGCGATGTTTGTCAACCTTGGCACTGTTTCCATTTGGGGCCAGATAATTTTTTTGTTGTGGGGCTGTCTTGGACATTGTAGGATGTTTAGCACATCCCTGACCTAACTCATAGATGCTAGCAACAACCCCCACTCCAAGCTATGGCAACCAAAAATGTTTTTCGACATTGCCAAATGCCCCCTGGTGGGGTATCTCCTCCCCACTCTATTGAGAACCATTGACCTAAGGGATGAGTACTACAACAGATAAAGGGAAGAGCATTCAGTTTTGACTTACAGGATATTGTACTCCTTGGGTGACCCATATTGGAGTGCTGTAGTTCTTCCTTGACTTCCAGAATGTTGTTATCTTCTTCAGCAAAACGAGCCATCAAGAGAAACTACCCTCCTGGGAGCAGCCCGTCTTATAAGTGTCGAAAGAGAAGAGTCCCCCTCCTGGAGGACTTCTTATGGCATGACTCCTGGCCCAAACTAAGGGCACAAAAGGACCTAGGGAACAACTGGGCCCTGTTATGCCTGACCTGTGGACCCTGCCTTCCCACTATGTAATGGAGTCACCCAAGCTCAGTCCCACCTGGGCCCAGAATGTGGTAGTTGTTTCTCATAGCTTCATATATTTTTTTAAAACATAAAGTGAAATGAGTGATAATCATTTGGAAGTTACAATGTGGACAGATTTACAAAGGTGAGAAACGTGGTATTTATGAGGAATTGTAGGCAGTTTGGGGTTGCTAGAGAGTGGCAAATAAGATGAGAAGGTTGATAGGGCCAGGCTTTGGAAAGCCTTATATTTTATGCTAAAGACTTTGAATTTTATCCTGTAGACCAGTTGCTTCAAACTCCTCTTATTAGTGAGATGCTCCTTTCAAATGAAATCTCATAAAGAACCTTGGTATCTGAAGTACTTAGAAGTGGGGTGGCTCTGGTTGAGGAAACATTTAATTTTGCTTGGATTTAACAAAACTGAAATCAAACTCATGGAATTGTAAAACTGCTGTTTTATTTTCAAAGGAGAAAAATTGATTATAACATCCTCTAGATATACTGGTCGAGATGGTGTAGAAGGTAGAGGCTGTGCATGTGTCCTCTAGTGACCACACCAGAAATATAACAAAACTACAGAGCAACCAGCTCATGGAGTTGCCCGAGGTCTGGCTGATTAAAAGCCCTGCAACTAGGGACAAAAATAACAGGTCACCTCAAACCAATAGGAGGGGCAGAGAGGCAAAATGGCTTGGTCCCACAATCACATGTGACTGTTGAGAATTAGGAGGACTGTCTTGGCTGCGGAGCCCCTTCCCCCTCCTGAGGAGCTAGGGTTCCTGACTGCACATTGGGCTCCCCAGACCAGGGTTCTAGCGGCAGGAAGAGAAGTCCCCACAACCTCGGGCTGTGAAAACCAGCGGAGGCTGTGGCTGAATGAGACAGAGGGCTGTGGGAGTCGCACACACTCCTCTTAAAGGGCTGGTGCCCAGACAGACTCATTTGCTCTGGGCTCCAGTGCTGGGGCAGCTGCCTGAGGGATGCCAGGGATATTAGGGGGAGGCAGGTGGGCTGAGTTGTTGAGTTGTCAGGCTTCGGGACAAGGACTGGAGGGGTAGCTTTCTCCCAGACATAAGTATAGGCAGAAGCCATTATTCCTTTGTTGAGCCCTCTGCCCTTCATTCTGCAGATGCATACACCACCGTATCTGAGTTGCTATCAACCTAGATAACACAGGTCATTCTACCCAGGGGATTCACTGAGACTCTGCCTCTCCCAACTTGTGGATCCACTCAACCTACTTCCAGTGGTTTATTCCATACAAACGGACTGTCTTGGATCCTGCTGCAAACTTTCATAAAATCTCTCAAAGGCTCACAAAACTTAAAGAAGCAGCACCTGGCCTCATTGTGCCCTGTACCTCTTGCTGAGCAGTTCCAAGCCCCACACTACTAGAACCGGCCTTGATTTCTGACTTGGCCCCTCGAGGCACTTATAAGCCCAGCTTGGGTGGCAGCCATATGTGGATTGCTTGTTGACACCAGGTGGCCCTGGAGGTGCACAAGCTGTGGCTGAACTTGGTCTCTGCTGGATCCCTCCCAGGACTGTGCCACAGGGCCCCACAGCACACCTACTATACAAAGCCACTCTATTAAGACAGTGAGATGTAGGAGCCCTAACTAATACATAGAAATAGACACAGGGAAGCAGCCAAAATGAGACAAAGATGCATATCTCACATGAAAGAACAGAACAAATCTCCAGAAAAAAAATTCAACAAAATGGACAGAAGCATGATTGCCTAGTTCAAAATACTGGTTATAAGGATGCTCAAGGAACTTAGGGAAAGAGTAGATGAACTCAGTGAGAACTTTAACAAAGAGATAAAAAATATAACAATGGAGATGGAAAACAAATAGGGAACCAGTTAGAAATTAAGAATACAGTATCTGAGATGAAGGGTACATTAGAAGGAATCAACAGAGTGGATAAAACAGAGAATTGAATCATTGACGTAGGGGATTGGGTAGTGGAGAACACCTAATCAGAACAGCAACAAGAAAAAAGAATCCAAAAAAATGAAGATCGTTTAAGGGACAACATCAAGCATAACAACATTCACATCATAGGGGTACCAGAAGGAGAAGGGAAAGAGCAGGAACTGAAAACTTATTTGAAGAAATAATGACAGAAAACATTCCCCAACCTGGTGAAGGAAATAGACATACAAGTCCAGGAAGTGTGGAGAGTCCCAAACAACATGAACCCAAAGAGGCCCACACCAAGACACATCATAATTAAAATGCCAAAGGTTAAATTCAAAGAGAGAACCTTAAAAGCAGCAAGAGAAGAGCAATTAGTTACCTCAAGGGAGCTCCCATAAGACAGAAACTTGGCAGGCCAGAAGGGACTGGCATGAATATTCAGAGTGATGAAAAGCAAGGACCTATAACCAAGATTACTCTACGCAGCAAAACTATCAATCATTTAGAATTGAAGGACAAAGAGCTTCCAAGACAAGAAAAAGCTACAGGAGCTAATTACCACCAAACCATTGTTACAGGAAAGTTGGAGAGACTTCTATAAGAAGAAGAAAAAATATGTATAAAAATATGAATAAAGAATAGGAATAACTACGTATCTATCAATAAGTACTTCCAATAGAAAAAAATTAAGTGCACCAATCAAAATGATGGCTGAATGGACAAGAAAACAAGATCCTTACATATGCTGCCTACAAGAGACTCACTTCAGATTTTTTAAAAGACACACACAGATGGAAAGTAAAGGGATGAGAAAAGATACTTCATGATGGACATAGAAAGTACTGTGCTGAGTAGAGTAAGTCAGAGAAAGACAAATGCTATATGATTTCATGTACATGGGGAATCTAAAGAACAAAATAAACAAAACACAGAAACAAACTCAGATACGGAGAATATTTTGAGAGTTACCAGATGTGAAGGGGTTTGGGGGAAGGGATTAAGAAGTACAAATTGGTAGTTACAAAATAGTCATGGAGATATAAAGTACAGCATAAGGAATATAGCTGATAATATTCTAATGTCTATGTACAGTGTCAGAGGGGTATTAGATTTATTGGGGATGATCACTTTGTGAGTTATATAGATGTCTAATCACTGTTGTATACCTGAAACTAATATAATATTATATGCCAACTATAACTGAAAAAAGGAAAAATATTTTTAAAAATCCTCTAAAATTTATAGAAATGATTTAAAAATTTAAAGGATTGGGATTAAAATAATTTTTTAAAACATTTAAGTTTATAGGCATAAGTTTGACCTTTTGGAGTATATAGTGTTACCTAAAAAGCCAAAAGTGAAAGGCAACAAGTATTTCTTTGAGATCAAAGGATTGTAATCAAGGAGCACAGATTGAGGTAGAAACTCAAATTGTGTCCTAATTTCAGTGTGAAAGCAAAAGGTTTTATGAGAAAAAGGAAGGGAAGTACATGAATAGTAGAAAGAAATTTCCACTGGTGCCAGCAAGCTAAGTTACTCTTTAACTATAGAGGGCTGGTTACTGATTCTAAAGAATGTCCATAGTCATCAGTAGTTGTAGTCAGGATGTCTGCTTTCCTCTTAATTTCACAAACAGTTATTTGGAAGACAGTATTACTTTTGGCCAGTCCTCAGGTTATTTTGCCTAGTTTAGACATTCCAAGATTCAAGGAGTAAGATGTACAAGGCATGCCTCTGCAATGACCGGTCCGGCTCCATTTTAAAAAGTCTCCACACTTTTTCTCAGAAACTCAGAAGATCCTTCTAACAACAACAAAAAAGTTTTTAAAAAGATTTAAAGTATAAAACTATTTAGAAATGTTTTTCTAAGATAAAGCATAGAGCAAATTTGATCTGTAAGTAAAATAATCTATAAAATTGGTTAATTGCTGTCAAAGAAAAACCAAGCACATCATAGCTAGTGCCTCTCTAGATATTATGGTCCTCTTCCTCATTAAATTCAGAGTATCATGGTTCTTTCCTTCTTCTAAATTACATGACTAATGAAGGATGATTTCATTTTTGAAAACACTATTACATTTCATCATCGCTTAAAATCATCTCTCAAATATCAGCCATACATCAGAATCACCTTAAGGACATTTTAAAAGATCCAGTCTTTTTGATTCAGATCTGGGTAGGGTAGGCCCAAGAACTTGCATTTGTAACAGGTTCCTGGGTGATGCTGATGATCCTGTTCTAGAATTTAACTTTGAGAACCACCACTCAAAATCATGCCTCGTTTTAAGTATGTTTCATATGCAGACTGTGACATTTTTGCCCCTTACTCTCTGGGCTCTAACCATGCTGAAGTAATTGTATGTACTAAAATATTCCACACTGTTCATTGTATCAGCTCCTTTAAATGTATTGCTCTCTTTGCCTGCAGTACCTTTCTCTCACTCCTTCATCTTTCCAACTCAAGTTGTATTTCAATATCCAGCTCAGGTCTCCCTTCCCTAAGGAAAATTTCCCTGAGACTTCCTACTGTCTGGGATGCACTTCCTATGCCTTCATGAAATGACTTGACAAATGGAAAAGCATTCAGACTTTGAATCTTGTTAGACCTGTGTTCAAAACCTTTCATTGATACTAACTGGCTTTGTAACATTGGATAAACTGCTGTACCTCTCTGTTTCCATGTTTTTATCTATAAAATGGAGAAGATGGTGATGATGATGATGTTATCCAACATTTATTGAACATTTGTGTGCCAGGCACTGTGTTAAGCTCTTTACATGCATTATTGTATTTAGTTTTCATATTTATGCTTTTACACTTATACATAGGTACTTTAAAAACCTCTATTTAGCTATAATCAACAGGACAAGTAATAACAAATGTTGGAGAGGATACAGAGAAAAAAGAACCCTCATACACTGCTGGTGGGACTGCAAATTGGTACAGCCACTATGGAAAACAGTATGGAGGTTCCTCAAAAAACTAAGAATTGATCTTTCATATGATCCAGCAATCCCTCTACTGGGTATTTACCCCAAAAACTTGAAAACCCATATCCAAAAAGATATTTGCACACCGATGTTCATAGTAGCATTATTCACAGTGGCCAGGACATGGAAGCAATCGAAGTGTCCTACGATAGATGATTGGTTAAAGAAGCTGTGGTACATATATACAATGGAATGTTAGCCATAAGAAGAGATGAAATACTGCCGTTTGCGACAACTTGGATGGACCTTGAGATAATCATGCTAAGCGAAATAAGCCAGACAGAAAAGGCTGAAAATCACATGATATCACTTATATGTGGGATATAAACCTAAAAGCAACAAATGAACAGGACAAACAGAGACTCATGGACATGGACTATAGACCAGTGATTACTAAAGGGTAGGGGATGGGAGAGGATGGGCTAGGTAGATGGTTAATGGGGGTCAAATATGGGGGAGTAGGGAGAGGGTGAAGTGAGTAAAGGGGATAAAATATATGGTAGTTTAAGGAAACTGGACTTTGAATGGTAAACACAATAGAATATACAGATGTCAAATTATACACCTGAAAATTATATAATTGTATTGACCATTGTTACCCAATAAACTTAATTTAAAAAAATTTTTTTAAAAACCCTCTGTTTTATAGATGAAGGACTGCACTTCTCAGAGAGATCAAGGAGCTTGTCCTCAGTCCCACAGTTGGAACATGGTAGAGCTAGGATATTGGCTCACATATTTCTCTCTGTTCTTAACTCCTATATTATATTTACTTTTCAGGGCTTATAAATATTAAATAATATAATAAATGTGAAAGTGCCTAAACACAGCCTTTAGAGTTGAATAGATATAGGTTCAAATTTTACCTCTATCTTTTATTTTGTATGATTTTGGGTGAGTTACTCGATTTTGTTTATTCTTAGTTACCTTATTCTCCCTCTTCATTTTCTTATCCTGGAAATCAGGATGGAATTTAAGTATGATAATAGTACCTACTTCATGGGGTTGTTGTGAAGATTAAATTAGATTGACTAAAGATTTAGCCCAGTGCCTGGCATTAGTAAGTGGTCAAAAATGTTGTCTATTATCTTTATTATTATTAGGATGATAATAATAGCATTCATTGGGAATGGTTATGAATATTTATAGAATTGTTGTGAGGGTTAAATTAAAATTACTATAAAGCCCTTAGTATAGCATCTAGCAAAATGATACTTGTTATTAGTATATTAATAAATGTTTATGTTCTGTCAAAAAAAATATGGGTGAAACACCTAACATGATATAAGTGCTTGATAGGCTTTTGTTAGTGTTATCACATATTTTCCTATAAGCTTGTTTAGGGTAGAGATAGTCTTAACCCATGAAATGTTTGTGAACTAATGAAGCAAAATGGGCACCTGATTTTAATAACTTTAGTAGGGAAACTGACATGGCACTTTGGGAATTTTAGCATTACAGAAGCAGTATATGTGATATTACTCGATGGTCATCCCTGATCTTTTATTGTTACGTTTTTCCTGTTTTTATTTGTTTAGTTCCCCTGTTTATGAACTTTACATAAATGGGATCATAGTCTGAGTTTTCTTCCATCAGTTGTTTTTTTTTTTCTTTTGCTTAATATTATTTTGAGATTTATCTGTTTTGAGGTGTATAGCTATCATCAATTTGTTTTTGTTGCCACAGTACTGTTCTGTGGTATAATATAGCTTATTTATGCATTTATACTATTGATGAACATTTGGGTAGTTTTTGGTTTGGGACTATGTACATTTTTTAAGTTGTCCCCTTCAAGAGTTTCTCTAAGATACACACTTAGGAATAGAATGCTGGATCATGGGAGATAAGTGTATTCAAGCTTCACTAGATAATGCCAAATTGTTTTCCAAAGAGTTTACAGTAGTTTATACTGCCACTATCAATATAAAAATTTCCCAGGATCCATATCCTCACCAGCCTGGCTTTTTTATTTTCACTGTTATTATTTTATGTTTATTTTCCAGTACATATATGTATGTATTTTTAAACTTACATGTACATCCACATCAAATCTTTAGATAGTGAAATCGGAATTACTTAGTATATAGAACTACAATACATTTTATAACCTTCTTATTTAATAGTCCAGCCTGGCTTTTTAATTTTTCCAATCTGGTAAGAATAAATGGTAACTTATAATTTTAATTTGCAATTCTCTGATTAATGAGTTTGAGCACCTCGTATTTTCATTGGCCATTTGTGGTTCTCATATGTGAAATGCCTGTTTATGACTTTTGCCCATTTATTTGATTGGTAGGGTTTTCTTTTTCTTTTTGATAGCCTTTATCTGATATATATGTTAGAAATTGCTCATTAGCTTGTCTTTTAACATTATAGTCTCTTTTGATAAATGTAAAATTTAAACTTGTTGCATTTAACAATCTTTATGGTTTGAACTTTTGTGTTTTGTAAAGAATTTCTTCCTTATAAAAATGGTCTCCTATATTTTTTTCTAAAATTTAAACAATTTTCCTTTCACATTAATCAATCTGGGATTTATTAATCAGTGTGAAATTTTTTTTCATTGTGAAGTACAGATCCATTTTCAGTTTTTTTTTTCCCCATATAGATGACCAGTTTCCCAGAACCCTTTATGGAATAGTTGCTTTTTCCCTAGTAATGTGCAGTACCAGCAAGGTTAAATATTGTTTCCATATGTGCATTATTTTGCTAATGAGATCTTTCTCTTCAGTTCCATTCTATTTTAATTACTATAGTTTTATAAAATGTCTTAATATCTAATAGGGCATGCCCTCTGCTTAGTTCTTCTCTAGGAATGTCTTGGCTATTTTTAGCCCTTTATTCCTCCATATAAATCGTGCTTAAATTTATATTGATTCTGTAGATCATTTTGAGGATAGCCATCATTTTATATTAAGCCTTTCTATCTATAACACAGTATGCTTCTCCATTTATTTAGATATTCAGTGTATTTTTATATTTTATAATGTCCTTCATAAAAGACTTGTATTTCTTTTGAATAATTTGTTATTAAGTACTTTTTTGTTGTTAAATAATGTATGTTGTTTTTAAATTTTGTTATTTGCTGTCGTTTAGAAATGCAAATGACTTGTATATTTATATCCTGCAGTTTTCCTAATGTATTGTGGTTTTGCTTAGGTTAGGACTTCTAATAATAACAAGCAACCTTGTTTTAAAGCAGTGGTCCTCAGTGAGGACTGGTTTGCTCCCTGGGGGACATTTGGCAATGTCTGGAAATATTTTTGGTTGTCAAAACAGTGGAGTGGTGGCACTACTGGCATCTAATGGGTATAGAACAGGGATGCTGCTAAACATTCTACAGTGCACAGGACAACCCCCACAACAAAGAAGCTATCCAGCCTAAAATGTTAGTAGTGCCAAGGCTGAGAAGCCATTAAATGTTTTTTTTTTTTTTATTAGAGAAATTTCAAATACAAAAAATATAATGGTGTGCAGAACCCCCATGTATGACCACATGCAATTATCAATGTAGGCCGCCATTTTTTCATTTAGCTCTCTCCCTCCTCCCACTTCTGAATTATTTTAAAACAAATCCAAAATATATCATTTATTTTTATAAAAAATAATTTATTTTATTAAAGTAGACATTAACAGTAAAATCAGGCATTTACTTAAAAAAAACCATTTTGATTGTAATCTACCTAAAGCTTCTTTTCCCTAAGAAAGTGCTTTTTAAAAAAATGTTATTAGTTCCTGTGAAGACATATTCAATGAGTAAAATGGTTAAGATTTTGGTTTCCTAGTCAGATAGTCCTGGTTTGAATCCCAGCTCTGCCATTTATAAGTAGTGTGAGTCTAGACAAGTCATTTCATTGCTTTGAGTCTTGGTTTATTTTTTATTTAAAAGATTGTGTTTAAGAAAGAAAATCTGGAGCCATTCTTATAAAGGGTACAGTTGAACAGCCAGATGAAGAAGTACATAGGGTGGGATCCAGAAGGGCCCCAAGGGCGGGAGCTTATGGCCTCGTGAAGTTGGGCTGCTCCACCTTTCTGGTATGTGGATGTGTTCACCAACCCAGAAGCTCCTCAAGATGTACTGACCTAAAGCAGCAAACATTGATCATATCATAGTTTCTGTGGGTCAAGATGGGCATGGCTTAGCTGAGTCTTCTGGCTCAGACTCTCACAAGGCTGCAATCAAGACTTAACTGGTAAGGGACAGTTTCCCAGCTCATGTGGTTTTTGTTAGGATTCAGTCCCTCATGGGTGTTGGGTGAAGGACCTCACTACTTTGCCACAAAGCTTTCTGTATATGGCTCTTCACAATATGGCAGCTGACTTCATCAGAGCAAGCAAACTCTTCTCTGGGAAGAGCCAGAGAAAGTGAGCAAGATGGAAGTCATATCTTTTGTAACTTAATCTTGGAAGTGATATCCTCACTTCTGTCATATTCATTAGAAGCAAGTTTCTAGGTCTAGCCACAATCAAGGGGAGGGAGTTACAGAGAAGAATACCGCGAGTTGGGAATCATTGGATGACATTTTAGAAGCAGTCTGTCTTCTGGCTGCCAATGACTCATTTCCCTTGTATATACAAAATACATTTCTCCCCTACCTAGGTTCCCTCTCATCCCATTACAAGATTAAAGTCTAGCATCTGACCATCTAAATCAGGTCTAATTGTGGAGGAGGCTTCTGGGTGTAGTTCCAATTATATATAGGTCCTTGAATATAATTGCTCTCAATCTGAATATCTGACTTTTAAAGGTACAAGTTGTGTTTCTACAGCTCCCACCCCAGTTACAATGTGGAACAGGCATAAAGTAATAGATATTCCTGTTTAAAATGGGGGGGAAAAGGAAGCACAAAGGTTTCACTGGTCCATATCAATTTTGAAATAACTCTGGGAAGATGTTAGGCATTCTTTGATTAGATCTCAATCAAATAGAATTGATTCTAGAAATTATTCTCCTTGAATCTCAGCTCTATCCTCTGGGCTCTTAGGTTATCCTTCCTTTTTCATGAAAGATAGCACCTATTTTGTAGCTATTTGGTTTTATCAGTCTACTTCCTGCCAAAAGAACTTTCGGAATCCAGTGCATCTTTTTATTTTGTGCTGTTTCTATCTCTTTCAGTCCAAATTGGCAGTGTCACTGCTGATAAACTTTTCTCAAAAACTTTGTTGGTCCTCTAAAATTTCATTGGGATTCATGTCATTGGATAATAGTTATACCCACAAATCTCTTTGAGATAAATCCTTTGCTTTGGGGTTCCTGCTGAAATGGCTAAAGAACAATTTACTTAGGCTTCCTAGAGGCCTATAACTCAGGAGTCCCAGGCCTGGAACTTAGACCTGGGTTTGGATATTCCGGAAGAACCACCAGGAGTGCCAGAGGGGTGAGAAATGCCTTTTATTACTCACAAAGCAGGGAAGCTTTAGCAGGGGCTGGTTGAAACTGCAGGAATAAGGCTGCTGACCAAGAGCAAGCAGTCTTTTTTGTACATAAGCAGAGGGAGAGGTAATCTCATTGGGGAAGCAGCTGCCTCCTCAGACGGATGGGATCAAGATGTGCTTAGTTACAGGAGCAGATAACGTCCATGGGAGCAGCAGAAAACATCCTTGGCAGCAGGCATTGCTGAAAGCTCTTTGTGTTCTGCCTTGCTTGGCTGCTGGTCAGGCAGCCATCAGTCTTCTGAGTATGTGGAGGGGCTATGTTCTGAGTTAACCCTACAAGTCCTTATTGTACAATCAAGAGGACCTGTGAGGCACACCCTTAATTATTTTAAAGAATTCTTTGTATGACAGAACATTGGGAGCCATTATAGAAGCAGCGTACCATAGCGGTTAAATTTTATCTAATTGAAATAGTCATATGATGTTTTTTCTCCCTTAAGCTACTATAGTAAGTTACATTAATAGATTTTTGAATGTTGATTTAACCTTGAATTTCTGGAAAAAACTCCAGCTGATAATTAGTGTGAGATTTGATATGCTAACTTTTGGTTTAAGATTTTATATCTATTTCATGAGTGATACTGACATGTAACTTATTTTTCTTACAGTCTATGTCTGGTTTTGTTGTATAGTTATGCTAGCCTTGCAGATTACTCGGAGAATGTTTCCTCCTATTCTGCACCTCAATATTGGATCACATTTTCTTGGTTTTCTGTATTTGAGTAATTTGGGGAATTATGTTTTGAGTCTCTGAGTCCTGTTACAATCCTAATGATTTTTTTGTTTTGGTAGGTGGTTAAGCTAATTAGGTTTTAAACCACAAGTTTGTCTCACACTCTGTGGAGTGTTTCCAATATCAGTTCGGTTTTCAGACTTTGCTATGCTGCTTTGGGTTTTTCTCATCCACACACCATTTATGAGTTTAGAGTTTTGGTGGCAGATTATTTTATAGTTTAATTCTCAAAGCTTTTGCTGTGCTTCCTTCAGTCACTCCCACGTATGAGCTAGAAGTTGTGCTGATACATGTGCAAAATTGTGGGATATTTTCTCTGGCTTTCTCTTTGGATTCCCTCAACACTCTCTGGCTCCCAGAGGCTACTTTTCTTGTTTTTCTGACCAGAGGATGGGTTACCCTCAGAATTTTAGGTGCCTGTACTGTCATTATGCATTTCGGCATGACTGGTGCCCCATCAGCACAAAGAGGTGAGCAAAAACTGTAAAAAATAAATGAGGATGTTTCCTCTAGTCTTTAGACCCTAGTGGCCCCTTTTCCCAGTTCTTTTTTGCCTGAAAGATGGGGGTTTAATTTTTGCTGCTCACATTTATGTATATTATGTACTTAAGGATTCTTTTATTCCAAAGATTTTCACGTTTCTAAGTTTTATTTGAAAAAGTCTTTAAATTTTTGTTCTATTCAATTTGGAAGATAATTTTGTTCTATTCAGTTTGGGTTGATAGCAATTTTCTCTTAGTGTTTTGAAGATAATCCACTGTCCCCTAGTTGCAGTTGTTGCTCTTGAAAAATCTATCAGTCTAATTGTGAGTACTTTTTTTTTTAAGCCATTTTCCATTTTACGATCTTGTCATCTTTTGTGTTCTGTTTTTACTACCATATTTTGTGAATAGATGTGGATTTCTGTTTTGATTTATCTAGCTTGGTAAATATTCTTTTTGCAAATATGGGACTTTTAAACTACAATTTCAGTTTCTTTAAAAGATAAAAGGTTGTTTAAGTTATTTCTTTTTGAGTGAGCTTTGTGTCTTTCGAGGAACTTGTTCATTTCTTCTAACTTTTTGAATCTATAAAATTGTTCATAATATTCCCTTACCAACATTTTCATACCTGTAGAATCTGTAGTGATCTGTAGGACCACCTCTTATTCCTGAAATTGGTAATTTCTGCTTGGATTTTGTTGAACTTTTTGGATCTGTGGGTTTTACAGTTTCTATAAAATGTGGAAAAACTTATACAAATACATTTTATCTCTTTCTTCTCTTCCTCCTCTTCTTTGGAAACTCCAATTACAAATCATGAGACCGAATTGTTCCAGAGCTCACTGACACTCTTTATTTTTAGTAATACTTTGTTTTTTCTAGCAGTTTTATGTTCACAGTAAAGTACAGGGAGTTTCCATACTAAGCCCACACTAGCACAGCCTCTTCTATTATCAAAACCCCAAACCAGATTGGTACATTTGTTAGAGTTGATGAACCATCACTGGTACATCATTATCATTCAAAGTCCATAGTTTACATTAGGGTTCCCTCTTGGTCATGTTCATTCTATAAGTTTTGACAAATGTGTACTGTGCCATTATGTAAATGTTACTTCTTTTGTAGTTGTCCCACACTTCTTTTTTTATTCTGTTCCATTTTTCAGTCTTTTTTTCTTGCTTTTCCATTTTAGAAGTTTCTATTGACATATCCTCAAGCTCAGAGATTCTTTCCTCAGCTGTGTTCAGTATACTAAAGAACCCATCAAAGGTATTCATTTCTGTTACAGTAGTTCTGATTTCTAGCATTTTTCTCATTCTTTTCTAGAATTTTCATCTCTCTGCTTATAGTATCCAGCTGTTCTAACATGTGTTCTTCCATTAGAACCCTTAACATATTAATCATAATATGTTATGAATTCCTGGTCTCATAATTCCAACATCCCTACCATATCTGAGTCTGGTTCTAATGTTTGCTCTGTCTCTTCAAGCTGTTTTTTGCCTTTTAGTATGCCTTGTAATTTTTTTGTTGAAAGCCATGCATAATGTATTAGGTAAAAGGAATTCTGGTAAATAAGCCTTTAGTAATAAGATGTAAGAGGAAGGAAAACATTCTGTAGTCTTAGAAGTAGGTCTCAGTCTTTTCATGAGCCCGTGACCCTCAGCTATGAATTTCACAGGTACTTCAGTTTCTTTCCTGCATCTTACATTGGAGAGGACAGCTGGAGGGGACTCAAGTTGAGTATTTCTCTTCTCCCCAGGTCAGCTAGGCTGTGATAAAATCCCAATAGGTTAGGCTCTGGTAAATTAGTTTCTTTTGAGGGCAGGCCTTGCTAAGAAGAACAAAGTACTCTGGCACATTTCAAAAAGGTTAGTCTTCCCCTATCTGTGACAGAAGGAGGGTGGAATTTTTCTCCACTTATCATAGTAAGAACCTGGTAGTACTCCAGATGGTAAAACTCACAGAAGTGTGAGAATGCCCCTGGAGTTTTTAGCTCATAGACTTGTCCACTCTGAGCATTCAGCAACTTGTCAATTATGTGTCAGGTTTTCCTATCCTAGCACTGCTTTCCCTGGAGGTTTCTGCTGGTGGGTTTCTGCTCAGGTTAAGCTATGATTTCTCACTATCTGCCTCTCTCTCCAATTTGGGAGGTAGTTTGCTTTGTGACCTCACTTGATGTATCTAAGAAGAGTTGTTGATTTTTCAGTTTTTTCAAGATGGAGTGGTGACTTCCAAGCTCCTTTTATGTTGAACTAGAAATGAACATCCTCTTTTTATTAAAAAATTTCTTTCTTTGTTTAATTCTGGAAGGTTTTATTGCTTTGTCTTTAAGTTCACTAACCTTATCTTTTGAAATATATCTAATCTACTATTAATCCTTTGTGCTGTATTTTTCAACTCAGAATTTTCATCTTTCAAAGTTTGATTGGGTCTTTTATATCTTCCATGTTCTACTAAGTGTGTTTTTTTTCATACTACCAAACAGTTCTCAAATTCTTGGAGGACACTGACCAGGTGTCCCACAAATTTAACTCAATTCAGATACTATCTACCTGAAGAATATCAGCTCCCACAAGGTTAAGGACTCAGTCCCACTGGAATCACATGACTGCCCCTGCTTCAGATGCCAATTGCAAGTCTAAGTTGTTACCTATGATTCTGACTGACTATAAATTAGAGGTTCTCACAACCCCCTTCTTGGTTCCATTAATTTGTTAGAGCCGCTCATAAAACTCAAGAAACAAGTTTACTTATCCTTTGTTTAGTAAAGGATACAAATGAACACTCAGGTAAAGAGATACATAGAGTACGGTCTAGAAGGATCTTGAAAATAGGAGCTTCTGTCCTGTGGAGTTTGGGGTGTGCCATTCTCCAGACATGTGCATGGATTCACCTACTTGGATGCTCTCTAAACCCTGTCCTTTTGGAGTTTTATAAAGGCTTCATTATGTAGGTGTGATTGATTAAATCATTGGCCATTGATGATTGAATTAAATCTCCAGTTCCTCTCCCCTTCTAGGAGATTGAAAGTTCTAAATCTCAGATCACATGATTGGTTTTCCTGCAACCAGCCCCTATCCTTAGGTTACCTAGGGCCTTTCAAAAGTCACCTTATTAACATAAGGAAAGATACCATTATTCTTCTCAGTACTTCAGAAATTTCAAGGGTTTTAGGGACTCTGTTCCAGAAATGGGGGATGAAGACCAAATGTATATTTATTATAAATCACAATATTACACATATCTATACTTGTATTACTGCGTTCCATAAACATATTGAATAAGTGTTTTAATGTGTTTATCTGTTATTACTCTAACATCTGTCAACTTTGGTTGATTATTTTCCTCATTATGTGATACTCACATAAAACAGACACATAGACCAATGGGACAGAATAGAGAGTCCAGATAGTTCCATGCATACACAGTCAACTAATCTTTGACAATAAGAATATACAGTGGGGAAAGTATAGTCTCAATAAATGGTGCTGGGAAACCAGGATATCCACATGCAAAAGAATGAAAATGAACTCTAATCTTAAACTACATACAAACTTAACCATGAGACCTGAAACCATAAAATTCATAGAAGATACATAGGGAAAAACTTCCTAACCTTGATCTCGGCAATGATTTTTATATATGACACCAAAAGCACAGGCAGTAGAAGAAAAAATAAACAGGTTGGACTACATCAAATTAAAAGCTTTTGCATAGCATAGGAAATAAAATTAAAAGGCAGCCTACAAAATGGGGGAAAATATTTGCAAACTGTATATGTGATAAATGGTTAATATCTAAACTGTATAAGGAACTCAAACAATTCTATAGCAAAAACCCAAGTAACCCAATTAAAAAATAGCAAAGGATTTGAATAGGCATTTTTCCAAAGACGACATATAAATATCCGATAGGTATGTGAAAAGGCGCTTGACATTGCTAATGATCAGGGAAGTACAGATCGAAATACAGTGAGATATCATCTCACACCTATTGTTAAGATGACTGTTAAAAAAAAAAAACACCAAAGTTGAAAAGTGTTGGTGAGAATGTGGAGAAAAGGGAATCTTTGTACACTGCTTGTGGGAATGTATGTTGGTAGCGCAATTATCTAAAGCAGTTTGGAGGTTCCTCAAAAAGTTAAAAATAGAAGTACCGTATGCAGTCTTACTTCTGGGTTTATATTTAAAGGAAATGAAATCAGTGTCTCAAAGAGATATCTACTCTCCCATATTCGCTGAAGCTTTATTCACAGTAGACAAAATGTAGAAACAACCTAAGTATTGTTGACAGATGAATGGGTAAAGAAGATGTGGTGTATATGCACAACAGGATATTAGCCTTTAAAAAGAAAGAAATCCTCTCATTTGTGGAAACATGTATGGACCTGGAGTACATTGTTAAGTGAAGTAAGCCGGACAGAGAAAGACAAGTACTACATGATCTCACTTGTATGTGGAGTCTTAAAAATCAATTATATGGAAGCAGAAAGTAGAATGGTGGTTACTGGGGGCAGGGAGTTGGGGGAAATGATGTTGCCCTGGTCTCATAGGTTATGTATGCCTTTTCCCCCTATTCCTCAGATTAGATAATGAAAAGACCTTTCTACTCTTTGAATGGAGAGATGTTGGTCAAAGGGCAGAAAATTTCACTTATGTAGGATGAATAAGTTCTTGAGATCTAATGATCTAA
Source organism: Eidolon dupreanum (assembly GCA_028627145.1). Classification (NCBI taxonomy): domain Eukaryota; kingdom Metazoa; phylum Chordata; class Mammalia; order Chiroptera; family Pteropodidae; genus Eidolon; species Eidolon dupreanum. The sequence continues at coordinate 16,987,727 of CM053501.1, forward strand.
TGTACATGGTGACTATGGTTAATAATACTATATTGTATACTTCAAATTTGCTGAGAGTAGATCTTAAGTGTTCTCACCTCACACAAAAAAGGTGGTGTATATGTTTATTATCTTTATTGTAGTTATCATTTCACAGTGATCTGTATATGTAAACATCATGTCATATACCTTAAAAACATACATTTAAAAAATAAAAATAAAAAAGCAAAGTATGAGAATAATATCTCACCAAATGGAGAATATCAATAGATAAAACAGTAATAACTAGAAATTCTGGAGTTGAAAAGTACAGTAACTGAAATGAAGAATTCACTCATTGGGCTCAAGAGGAGATTTGAACTGGAAGAAGAAAGAAAGGAAATAAACTTGTAGATAGGTTAGTTGCTATTATCCAGACTGAGAAACAGGAAAAAAAAAAAAAGCATACAAAACCTCTGAGACCTGCAGGACATCATTAGGTATACCAAAATACACATAATGGGAATTCTACTAGTAGAGGAGATACTGAATAGAGTAGAAAGAGTATTTGAAGAAGTAATGGTTGAAAACCCCAATTTAAATGAAAAACATCTACACACCTCAGAAGTTTGGTGAACTTGAAGTATGACAAAACCATACAGATCCACATCTAGACACATTACAATCAAACTGTAGAAAAACAAAGAGAATCTTAAAAGCAGCAAGAGTGAAGGACGTATGATGTACAAGGGACCCTTAGTAAGAGTAACAGCTGTCTTTTTCACTGGAAACCATGGATTTCCGAAGGCAGCAGGATGACATATTCACGCTACTAAAAGGAAAAGAAAAACTCAACTAAGACTTCTATCTCTGCCAAAACTGTCCTTCGAATAAGAAGGAGAAATGAGGCAATCCCTATGAACAAAATTGAGAGAATTTGTCAGCAGCCTCCAACAGATGCTAAAGGGAGTCCTTCAGGCTGAAATGAAAGAACTCTAGATTCTAATCTGTATAAGATTTTTAATGGATAAAGTCAACTATATACGTTGACTCAGCACTAGCCTGCCTGGTCCCCAGAAAAAGGAAGGCTTTCAAAGATCACTTGCTTCAAGAAGGCAATGATAGAGCCACACTTCTCTCCACTTTTTAGGAGTCCCGCCCCTTTCCTTCATTCAGTTTGTGATTTCTGATTAGATTAATGAGGTGAGATCTTTTCACCATTCTAATTCTAAGTAAATTAATAAGTAGGCTTAATATTATTAGTCAACAGTAAATGCAAATTAATACCATAATGAGATACTCCTACATATCCACCAGAATGGTTAATATTAAGTGGATAGACAATATGTAGTGTTGGCAGGGATATAAGCAAGTGGAACTCTTAATGTTGGTGGGAGTATAAACTAATGTAACCACTTGGGAAAACTACTTATAGCTACTTAGCAAAACATGTCTACTTTATGACTCACCAAATACACACCTGAGTATATATGCAACAGAAAGAAGTTATACACTTAAGGAAATTATACCAAAGACTTAGAAAACTGTTTATAGCAGCACTATTCGTAATAATTGCCCAAAGCTGGAAACGAATCCAAATGCCCATCAACAGGGAATGGATAATGTGGCATATTCATACAATGCAGATACTACTCAGCAATAAAAATGGAACAAACTGCTCATACACACAATATGGTTGTATCTTACAAATACTATCCTTTGCATAAAAAGCCAGACACAAATGAGTGTATAACTGTTTTCATTCATACGAAGCTCAAAAACAGTAAAACTGATCTATGTAGTAGTTAGAATAGTGGTTATCTTTAGAGTACTGACTGAGATGCAACACAAAGGAGCCATTTTGGAAGCTAGGGGTTTTCTCTGTCTTGTTCTAGGTGGTGGTTACATGGGTGTATACATAAAAATTTGAGTTAAACATTTTAACATAGCTGTTCTTGAGGTTCTGTTTGTACTCCATATTATGACAGTTAAGACCTTGAAGAAATATATGTATCTTTTATTGTTCTGTCAATGTTGTTCAAATCAGAGAAAAATAATACTATGCAATTAAATCATTGTGGAAGTAAATTCAACTAGTTTCATTATTTGTAACTGCTAAAAGCCTTAATTAATGTAAAACATTAAAATTATTTATCTTTGAGAGAAAATCATAAACCTAGGTCTAATGATGAATTTGCTGATTGGCCTATTTGATTTTAGGTAATATTTGAATACTTGGTCACATATGTTATTTTTGAAGTCAAAAATGGGATAAGGGCAAGTATCACCAACATATAACTTTTGAGAAATGAAGTGCCAGTGTTTTTAAAACTACTAGGAGGCCATAAAAAAGAAATGAAATCTGTTCTTGCAAAGAATGCAACACTGGCCAAACACCAAGACGTTGCTACACAGAGAAAATAAAACAAGCAGAGACAAAACCACAACAGAGCTGCTTTAACCCAGAATGTTCAAGGAACTAAAGAATAAGGACTGAGATGTGACCAGGGCACAGGGGAGAGGAAGATCAGGGAAGGAGGGATATTTTTCTTGACCTTGTGCAACAATCTAAGGCTTGAAATGCTTATTTTTATTTGAAGAATCAGAAACAGATATCTCCAGTTTGTTCATTTAGTCAATAAATATTTATTGAGCTCCTGTTATGTGCTTAGCACCATTGTAGGCACTTGGGGTACAGCAGTGAACAAAACAGACAAAAATTTCTGCTTTTATGGAATATTGAGGATAGGAGTGGGGCAGGAATGTATATGCACCTTATATATGTTGCACTGAGTTTACATTAGGTAGCTGCTTTTCTTGTTTAGCCATAGTTTAGCCTTCAACTACACATACCTTCTAGAACCTCCAGTTTAATGCTGCTAGTGAAGTCCCAGTACTCTTTCTAATGAGACATTCCTCAATACTTTAAAAATAAAATCTCCTTGCAAATGAATCAGTATTGATATGTCTTGATAAGTGGTAAGAAGAGAATAAATAGACCCAAATCATCTAGGAATTTAGAACAGTGGTATGGTATCTTACACAAAAGAATAATAGGATTCTAAAGTTAATGCAGATAAAAGCTGAAATTAATTAAAATAGAGAAAAAAGTAGAAAGGATAAATAAAAACCCAAACTGGTGATTTAAGATGATCAATAAAAAGGTAAACCCTATGCAATATATATGAAGGTAAAAGAGCAAATGTATATCACATAAAGGATGAGAAAGGAGAAATATTCACAGATATAAAAGAAATTAAAAGAATTATATGAGAATACTACATGAAAGTATGTTTGTACTAATTGAAAGCCTAGAGATGATACTGATTTTTCAAGTTAGATGGAAAACTTAAATAGGTTGATTAGCATCAAAGAGATTGAAAAGGCGACCATTTGAAAAGGCATAGGTGATTAACAATTGAATTGTTCCTAACCTTAGAGAACAGATGAGTTCAATGCTATTTAAACTATTTGAGGTCATAGAAAAAGATGGGAAAATCCCCAGTTCATCTTATGAAACCAGGATTTAATGACAGAACCCAATAGGAATTACAGAAAAGAAAACCTCAGATCAATTTTCTTATGCCTATAGATGGTAAAATCATAAATAAAATATTAGTAAACAGAATTCAGCAGTATATCTATGATTGATTGCTGGAGCCAGCCGGGCAGAGTCGAACAGCCCTGAGTGGGGGAGCGAGGGTTAGGAAAAAAAGACAGAGAAGAGAGAAAGATCTCGGGAGGACATACAGTCAAAGCTGCAGCCTCGAGTTTATTTAGCACCGTATACTTATACAGCTTGAGTACATGACAAACTGCTCGTAACAAAGTAACAAACTGCTCAAAACAAAACCACAAGTATCCAGAAACAATAGCTGTGATTAACATGGATTAACATAAGGCCAAGAGAAAAACTCCTCCCTTGGAAATTCAGGAACTGATGCTTATCCTCCCTTCAGGGTTTCAGGAACTGATATTTCCTTACAAAGGTCTCCCAACATCTCCGGCTCCCAACATCTCCCCCTTTTTTATTTTCTAAAAGCCAAGGCCTTCTTAACCTTGGAGCTAGGTGACTGTG